>OZ005648.1:293059712-293649712 GCA_963930645.1 Salticus scenicus
AAATACATATAATCTATAAAATGTTGAGACAGATTACTAAATTATCAGATGAATCCCTTATGATTTGGAGATTATCTTAAACGGAAATTTGTCCATTCTGATTTTTTTTTTTTTTTTTTTTTTTTGTATTTTTTGGATGCACGGTAGACAATCATAAGAACCTCTATTATTGAATATATATTCCTTTGGAAAATATGTTATTGCATTGCATGAAATGCTTTAGATAAATGTTATTTTATCTCCAGTGTTTTTCCGTAATATTAAAACGAAGATTAATTGCAGGGCTCACTCGAGACTCAGCAGTATGAAAAGCCCAGTGTCTCCCCGCCCCCGTCCAAATTAATGTCTTACACACAATATTTTAAATAAAATTGCTTCATATTAATTTAATTCATTTTAAATAAAAACGATTACACTTTGTTAGTTCTACAGTTTAATTACAAAAGTACTTTTAAAATTTAAATGTATAATATAGAATTATATATAATCAGCTACCTTTAGAAGTAAAATACACAAATTGCTTTCAATAGAAAAAATAGTCTTTCTTTGTATTTTTTTCCTCCATTCTTTATTTTTTAAATTAATTTATATTAAAGTTAATCAGTGTGACTTCCATCAAAATTTTATTTTTTTCCCATTCACAGATATAGAGTAATCCAATCATCATGCATTTTAAATCTATTAAATAATATAAATTTAAAAAAAGGATTGGGGCGATGCAAAGAGAAAGCCATATAATTAATCCATTGTTTGTTAAAATTCTAAAATTCTATAAAGAAATATTATCTTTTTCAATAAATAAATAAAAACAGTTATTCAGTAAAATAGAAAAAGAAATTAAAATACTAAAATATTATGTTTAACATACATACTTCTAACAAACGCGAGGGTGAAAATATTTTATTTCTTTCTTCCGTGGAAAACAAAATCAAATATATGTTATTATAATCATGGAAATTTCTTTGTCATTTATTAATTTTATTACCACAGCACTTTTGTATTAAATAATGAATAACACTGCTCGGCATGAAAATTGCCTCTGACATAACTTCAGCATATTGTAAAATACATTATGTAAAATGACCTTCTGAATCCAAATAGGATGACCATTTTGACCTATAACCCATCGTTTTTTAGGGATGGCCCCCTATTTTTATCATTTTTCGGTGATTGTATGGCTCTAAATTTGATTTTTAGGAGGGGGGGGGAGATTACCTTAATCGTTAAATATCTTCTGAGGGGCTACAGCATTGGAAAATTCTAATACATGGACTACAAGCGATTTTTTTTTTGTGGGGGGGGGGGGGGGGGAGGATTTGCCACTGAAATTATGCATTACATAACTTTTATTTTTTAAATATGTTTAATGTTATTTTTTTAACTTTATATTTTTTCGTTTTCAGGTGTTAAATTAATTATTTTTCATTCTTCAAATTACATTCATGGTCATAAAATTATCGGACATGGTAATAAATTGAGGGAGGGGGTGGTGTAGCTAGAAAACGGTGGGTGACTGGGCAAAATGGGAGTCATATTCGGATTCAGGAGGTCACATAAGAATTAGCAAAAATGGTGTGAGATCTCGAAACTTTTTTTTTTTTTTTGCCGCATAGTGTAATTTAGCTATAAAATGTCTCAATTACTGATTAAAATAGTTTTATCTGCAGATGATCACATCTAACTTCTTGAGCTGCAAAGCATAATTATTATCAAATAATTTTCAGTCAATGCATTTTACTAAACACATATTATCATTTAACCCTTTAACTTACATTAGCTTCGCAGTGAAATTAAACACCCAACATTGTTTTATGCAACAATAAAAAAAAAAAAAATTACAATTGATTTTTTAAACATTTGTTTTTTCCTGCTTGTTAGAGATGATGTCTACGCTCGATCCCAGATATGCTCGTCTGCTTAGCTGTTCAGAGTTTTTAGCGATTTCTTACAAAACTTGCGCAAAGACGGGCTAGGATCCTTAAAATGATCCAACGGAAGGCATACCTCTGGGAACCTAGCCTAGCGCATTCAATTAGCTTTAATGTCCCAACACACTTTTCGTTAGACAGCCGCACTACTCCGAAATTCGTCAAATGATGTTTCTAAGAAAGCCATACGTAGAAGGCATTTTAAATATCTTAGTAAGCGCGATACCGCCTTTCTGCTTTGTTAATGAATTCGTGCCTAGCTTTTATCACCTGATGAAGTGATGTACTGTTATTTTGACTTGAAATAACTGTTGCAAGTTTTACAACTAATAAAGCTTCCTTGCAATGATACTTATTTATCAGGTTAATTATATTTGAATGTAATTAGTGTAACATGTACATGTTTCGAACAAGTTACTTCTTAAAAATTAAAAATGTCATTTTTCTTTCTTTTTCTTTTTTTTCTTTCTTTTTTTACATATTTATGACCAATTTTTATTTTAACTATTAGAAAAAAAAAAAAAAAAAAAAACTTTTTTTTTCTCTTTTTTCGACATGAAAAAAAATACATTTACATATTTATTTATATATTCTTAACTCATGAAACATAGAATCTAGGAATATATAGTTTTTATAATTTCAATACATTTTTTAAAGCCGTATTTATGTCAAAAAATTTATTTACCGTCAGAAATTTCCTTTTTATTGTTATTATTATTATTATTAATTTTTTTTGTATATTTGTCATTCATTTTAATTCATAAAAACTGATATCATTATTTTAGAAACTTTAACATTCTTTTAAATAAATTATAAATTCTTTTAAATAAATTATTATTCTTTTAAGTAAATTTAACATTCTTTTAAATATTAATTATAAATATTTTTAAATAATTTTTTAATATAAACAAAGGCGTCAAATCCTTCTGAAATTATAATAAATACAGTACACTCTCAGAAATCCGCACAGCTTAAAACGAAGTGTTTTGCGGATTTCTGAATTTTGCAGATTTTAGAGTAATTTCTTTTATTTACATCTTAGAACCTCATTTGAGTAGCAAATCTTTAAGATACAATTTATATGTTATATATACAATGCTGAAATATAGTGTGTCTAATAAAAGTACAAATATTCATGAAATTTTAATTTAAAGAACAATTTTTATATATCACATTATAGTTACAAATTACCTAGATTTTTGAAAAGTCTGATCAATACTAGTTTAAGTAAAAATATTCATACGTATTTATTTTCGTATAACCTGCAAAAAAGTCAGCAATTCTTGGTCAATCACATAAGTTTGTGCTATGAGAAAATTTGAGTATTTATCTGCATGAGAGAAAATCTTTCATGAAAACTGTCTTTCTCCTTTTCCTCTAAATGATTATCATTTATTTTTTAATAATTATGTAATACATATCATTTCCTCCTCTGCAATATGTTGAGTGATTGGTGATTCATCAGCATCAGTTAAAAACTGATTTGTCTCTTAATACAGCTGAATTTTTGCAATCCACTAATCAACAAATCAATTGTGACAATGTTTGTTTACATTGCAAATGATATGCGGATTTTAGAGAATTGTGGATTTTAGGGTTGCGGATTTTTGAGAGTTGACTGTACATGTATGTTAACTTTATTATATTTTATTTATTTATTTATTTATTTTCAACATAAAGAAAAATAATAATAATGATAATGGGCAATATATATATAGCATGTCGGTCTAGCAAGATTTTTTCAATTTTATTATTTGCACATTTGCACGTTCATTTTTTCTTTCTTCGACATAAAAGGAAATATATTTATCTGTTTATTTTATTTTTATTTTCGGCATTTTTTTTTTTTTTTTTAATTTACAGTGTGATTTTTATTTAATATCATTTGACCCAATATCATACTGAATTAAAAAATACGGCGTTAGCTAGATATCGTCCTGATTAATAGGTGTACCAATTCTTCATAAAACTTAATAATCTGGACAGATGCAATGTCAAACTTTCAGCATTTTTTCAAGGTGTAATACGATAAACGGCAAGAATGGAAAATCACTGTCTGAAAGAAATAATAAGACCTGTTGTATTACGAAAAAAAAAAAAAGTGTTTATCTTTGGTAATGTTTTTAATTGACAGCTAATCTCTTTTTACTTTGTGTTTGATAAGCGAGGGGACTGAAAATGACAATGGAAACAACTTCAATTAATTTTTAAAAATCCAGAAATCTGGTTTCAAGTGCTTCGTTGTGAGTCAAAACAAAAAGTATGAAAACTTTTGTAACTCTTCAGACAGCTGTTGCACAAACACATTATTATTACTGTTATTATAGATCAAATGATGTGTAAACGAAGAATTAACAAAATTTACTGGCATATTTGACATTCGATAAAAACAAAGGTAAAAAATTAATCTAGTAAATACCCCTCCCCCCCCCCCCCTTTAAAAAAAAAAAAAAAAAAAAAAAACTAATAATAAGAATAACAAAATCCATTTATAAAATTATCAATAAATAAATAAATAATAAATTAAATAAATAAACAAAATAAACAAAATAAATAAACATTTAAATAAATGTATATAAATCCAGAGAAGTATCTTTGTATCTATGTGCATATTGCTGTGTCTGTGTGACTGTCTTTCTCTGGTGCTTAAACTACTGATCGCAGAGCTACAAAACTTAGCAGAACTTGGACCATAAAAGTGCACCTCATTAAAATAGTTTTCACCATTCTTTTTTTCTTTTTAATTATTTTAATTATTTTCTGTTTCGATTTTATTCATTGACACTTATGTTTTCTTTCCTAATATTTATTAATTCATATCAATCTGCGTACCTTAGCGACAGCTATTGCGCTATTTATTTTTTATTTAATTTTTTTTTATTAGAGGGCGATTTTTCTTTTTTCTTTTCTTTTTTCTTTTTTTGTGTTTATTGAATTCAAATTGTAAAATAGTCGAAACATATTGAATTTTAAATTAAAGAAACTATTTAAAAATTCATGTTTATGCATAATTTTTATAATGTCTCAACTTTTTACTTTTCATACAATTAAATTCTTTGAAAAGGAATTTTTTTTTTCTTTTCTTTTTTTTTTTCTTTTTTAATTATTTTTTGTTAGTTCATTTTATTTATCAGAAAAAAATTGTAATATAGTATAAAAGATTAAATTTATTAAAATGGTCTTATATTAGTCGGAAATATATGGTAATATAGTGCGAAGAGTGTAGGATATAAAATACACGGCTTGAAGAAAAATATTTAATAGATGCTGAGACACAGTCGTCTTTAAAATCACAGTTCTTAAACAATAACAGCTCCACCTGTCGTCGATAAATACCCAAATTAAAGTACTGAATAAAGACCCTTCTAAACATAGTGTGAACTTGGACCGATGCAGTGCAGGAAGGAAAAAAGCGGCAGTAGGCAGTCAGTACCCAAATAAAGTTCTAGAGCGATTTCAATGTAATTATTTTTATAACTATTATTATTTATTTATTAAGCGATTAAAAGGGAAAAAACAGTTGCTCAATTCTTTTGATTTTTTTTTTTTTTTTTATATGGTGACTAGTGAAGTTTATTAATAATAATAAGCAATAAAAATGACTTGAAAAAAGATAGGACTATGACGATCTAACAAACACTGTCGTTCAAAATAACAAATAATTTGTTTATTCATGTTGCCATTTTACGATTAAGAATCTGCTGTTTTCTGCAAATTATCTCAACCCTTTCATTCCCAATTTTTTCTCTCCATAAAACAATAAATCTTATATTTAGTCATAAATTTATTTCAAAAGTAATATATATAAACATTTTTTTAAAATAGGAGTGATAGCAAAGTACGAATTAATTTAGCTAACAAATCAACTGAGAGGTGTTTATTTATGTTTAATATAACCACTGATGCCATTAAAAATCATAAATTTTCAATAAATAAAAATGTCAAAATTTTGGAAGAAATATATACTGTAGTTAATTAAAAAATAAATTATAAACATTAAAAAAATAAATACAAAATATTTCAAACAATTACTTTACTTAACCCTTTATATCCCAAATTACCTTATTTTTGGAGAAATAGTTTGAAACTTTTTATTGTATATATATATATATATATTTTTTTTTTTTTTTTTTTTTTTTTTTGCTGCATGAGAAACATCTCAAATTAAATTTACCTTAAACTATAGTTTAACTATAGGGAAACATTAAACTATAGGGAGTTTGAAGTTCCATTGAAATCCTGCGGTAAATTTAGGCTATATTGAGTTTTTTTTTTTTTTTTTTATGGGACTTTAAAGTCCCGGTGGGATACAAAGGGTTAAAATCAATTTAAATCAAGAATGTTTTATTTAATTTTATAAATACAGAATATTTTATTAATAAAGAAAATAATCTTTATTTGATTATTTAACAAAGCAAAATGTGCAGTTTTTTGCGAATATGTTGAAATTAGTTGAAAAACAACAAAATTAATTTCCATGGACTAAAAAATAATTTCATGCTGTATTGTAAGAAATTTATTTCAAAATTTATTTCTTCTTGCCAGTTCAAATTACTAAACACTGATCTACATAAAATTTAAAACAAGTTTCTTCAATTTTTACCACGTGACATTTCTATAAATTCGAAACGTCTCCAAGAAAAATAGAACTGAAATTCTTTACTCTTTATTATATAACCATGTATTCCTTTATTTATTTGTATTATTCATTTCTCTCGACGAAATTAAATTCTAAATATTTAATTTATTATTAACTAGCAAGCCAGTGCGAATTTTTCGCACTTTATTTCTTTCTAACCTTTAAAATTATTATTATTATTTAATTTTAAAGCCATAAAAGCGTCATGTTTACACATGCATAAGCAAATTTATTATTTAACTTTTTTTTTTTTTCATATTTTATTTTATCATAGATATAGTAATAAGACATAGATTGATCATCGAATTTGAAATAGTGATTCCTTTTCATTTGGGAGAAGCTGGCCATTTTACTTTCTTATGGATATTTTTCCTCGAGTTAATATACAACGTAATACACACAGATAATTTAGCTAATAAAATTTACGAATAATTTATGTACTAAAAGAGAATGAAAAACTCTAGCTACCAATTTTACATTCTTTTTCTTTTCTTTTTCTTTTTTTAATTAAGTATACTCTAGTGTACTCATATCTGCAAAAAACTGACTTTCTTTCGGCATTTATTATTGTACTTCTTTGAGATAAAAATCATCTGCATTCATCATGGAAAATAATTTTAATAAAATATAATTAATAAATAATTTGTATTGCATAAATTTGTATAAGATTATATGTACAAGAAAGTCTTGTGGTGGCCACAACATATTAGTTATGTATTAAAACGTCCACGGCTGCTAACTACATTTAAACGAATTTTTTAATTTTCATATTACTTACTAATATAAAATCTTAAAATTTAAAGAGAGCATTTCCTTAAATATAAAGATAGTAATTGTTTCATAATAATAACAAAGAACTGATTATAAAAATGATATTTTTTATAATTTATTTGAATATAACTTATTTATGAAAACTTGTCCCGTTTCTTTTCATATATTTATTAAAACACTTAAAAGCCGTGCAATATTCCGGCATTTAAAAAATTCATTAACATTCTACTCGATTACTATTTTCGAATTTTATACTTCCTATTGTCTGATGCCCAAACCTTTTTCGACACCAAAAATCTTTGCACAATAACATGGGGATGATACATCTATATAAAATACTATATCTGTGCATTTTATGCAGGAAAAAAGTAATAATAATAATAATTCGTAATTTTATTTTATTTATTTATTTGGCAAGAATTAAAATTTTATATGTCCATTTTTAAAGCTTTTACCAAGTTATTATTTTCATATTTTAATTAATTTTAAAAAATCTATTCAAAATTTCGTTACAAATAAGGTACCAAAGGAAATTGGTGTTTTATTAGTATTATACATAAATTACTCTTTAAAATTTTCAGTCTTAACTCTATATAGAAATATCTATGCACTTATTTTTTCTGAAAAATAAAGCAGTGTTTGACTTTTCCCTGAAAAATCAACATAACTTTGCTGAGAGGCAAATCTGGGTAAAGGATTGTCAACTTCTATCGTGAAAAGATATTTCCATTGTATTGATACACGCCCTTTCAACAAAGGGATTAGCCTGCTGCTTAACTCTGTGTGTGGGGGAAAAATTTTTTCTTCTCAACTCTAAGATTTCCTGAAGTACAACGCTGAATTCTAAAGACCGGTTATTATTTTGCAGTATACAGTAAACTTTTCAGGTATTTTTATTGCAGCAATAGAAAATAACTCGTAACGTCGAAAGGGTTAATACATCATTCGAAAGATATTTTAAAGTTCTTTTAAATTATCGAAAGTTTTCACCAGAATTACACGTTTTGAGGTCTCCTGAATCAGTTTTCTTTTATGGCGTTGTAATATTTTCAAATTTCAATATTACAATTTCTAATTATGATTAAATTATTTTTAATACTTAATTCGAAAGATATTTTAAAGTTCTTTTATATTATCGAAAGTTTTCACCAGATTTACACATTTTGAGGTGTCCCGAATGAGTTTTCTTTTGTATCTCAGATACTAATTATAATAATTTCATAAGTAATACATCATTAGAAAGCTTTTTTGATTTGGAATCGAACAGTGGAATACAGAAATTTCTACCGCCAGATGGCGCTGTAATTTTTTCAAATTTCAATATTTCAATTTCTAATTATAATTAAATTATTTTTAATGCATCACTCGAAAGATATTTTAAAGTTCTTTTAAATTATTAAAAGTTTTCACGAGATTTACACGTTTTGAGGTGTCCAGAATCAGTTTTCTCTTATGGTGCTGTATTATTTTCAAATTTCAATATTTCAATTTCTAATTATGATTAAATTTTTTTTAATACATCATTCGAAAGATATTTTAAAGTTCTTTTATATTATCGAAAGTTTTAACCAGATTTACACGTTTTGAGGTGACCTGAATTAGTTTTCTTTGTATCTCAGCTACTAATTAAAATAATTTCATAAGTAATACATAATTAGAAAGTGTTTTTGAATTGGAATGGAACAGAGGAATACAGAAATTTCTACCGACAGATGGCGCTGTAATATTTTCAAATTTCAATATTTCAATTTCTAATTATGATTAAATTATTTTTAATACATCATTCGAAAGATATTTTAAAGTTCTTTTAAATTATCGAAAGTTTTCACCAGATTTACACGTTTTGAGGTGTCCTGATTAGGTTTTCCTTTGCATCTCAGCTAATTGAGTTAGACCGTTCAAAATTGGTATACGGAGGTTAATTAGGAGGGGCTGAAAGGGTGGGGAAGAGATAAGCGTGCACCGCGCGCATACTCCCTAACTTGTGCGCGCACGGGACTGTGCGGCCGAAGGCAGTGGGGACCAAGTCCGACTTTTTAACAGATGAGAAATGATTTTTTTTCATTTTCTTTTCTTAAGAATAAAAATTTGATTTGAGAAGGAGTATATGCGCGCAGCACGCGTATACCTTCACACGTGTGCGCTGCGCGCGCACGGGTTTGCGCTGCCGAAGGCAGTGGGGACCCGGTGTGAGTTTTTAACCGATCAGAAATGATTTTTTTTTTTTAGGGGGCACGAAGGGTCAGGGAAGGAATACGTGAGCGCAGCGTGTGTATCCGTGAACTTGTGCGTGTGCAGTGCGCACGTGACTGCGCTGCCGAAGGCAGTGGGGACCCGGTCCGACTTTGTACCCAATGAGAAATGATTTTTTAAATTTTCTTTTCTTAAGAATAAAAATATGACTTCAGGAGGAATATGTGCGCGCAGCACACATATACCTTCACACGTGCGTGTGCATGGGTTTGCGCTGCCGAAGGCAGTGGGGACCCGGTGCGAGTTTTTACCCGATCAGAAATGATTTTTTTAGGGGGCACGAAAGGTCAGGGAAGGTATATGCACGCGCAGCGCATATATCCTTTAAGTTGTGCGCGCGCAGCGCGCACGGGACTGCGCTGCCGAAGGCATTGGGGACCCGGGCCGACTTTTTACCCAATCAGAAATGATTTTTTTTTAAATTTCTTTTCTTAACACTAAAAGTTACTGTTAGTGATTCATTTGAAAATACTGACCTGCTAGCGGGCGAAGCCAGCTAGTAACATTAGATAAAACTTGTGATAAAAATACGCTTACTGAATCTGGTGACTTTTTTTTTTCCCCATAACTTTTTGTGAAATTATGTTGCAGATTATTTTCTAATGCCTAAATGGTGTTGTAGATTAACAGAAAAAATTCTACTCACTGCTAATTTGTAAAATGTAATCTTTTCATAAATGCTGTAGCTTAATTTATCTTTGATTTTGAAATTTCATGCAAAAAATTCTCCAATCCAGGATTTCTTTCTTTTTTTTTTTTTTTTTTGGGGGGGGGGGGGGGGGGTGATTACTTTATTAAAATGTAACAGCACTTAAATGAGGGCAAAATTAAGATGATGACATTAAAAATTTTAATATCTATGTATTGAAAGATGTTAAAGTAATTCTAATAACAAGAGATTCTACAGTTGATGTAGTGAG
Organism: Salticus scenicus; assembly: GCA_963930645.1. Classification (NCBI taxonomy): domain Eukaryota; kingdom Metazoa; phylum Arthropoda; class Arachnida; order Araneae; family Salticidae; genus Salticus; species Salticus scenicus. Next base: position 293,070,224 of record OZ005648.1, read on the forward strand.
GGTTTTCTTATTCTGGGGTTGTACAATCAAAATTGTGTCACAAATTGAGTTTAAATCTATAAACTTGTAATGTTATTCAGAATATTAAATTTAAACTCTGTTCAATAAGTAGATTTTTAAATGGACTGTAATATTTCATTTCATTACATAATCACAAAAGGTATTGCTGAAATTTTTTCCAATAAATCTTTTTATTGCATTGAAATGTAATATCTCCCCATTCCAAAAATTAAATGTAGAATTTTATTGCTATTAATCTAATTTATTATCATTAAATCATGGGGTATAAGGCATTTTAGATTTAACATTCATTCTAAAAAATAAAAATAAAAACTTTTGTCAACTTATTGTAACCTAATTATTATTATTTGCATCATTTAATGAAAACTCATAACATTATATGTGATTTAATATTTTGTAAAATATTACAGTTACTGAACATTTACACAAGTTTTGAATATTAAAGATTTCAACTTCAACTGTAATAAAATTTACTGCACTTTGAAATAAGAGTTCTTCATTCAATGATGAGTTTGACAAAAATGTAAAAGTATCTAAAATCAAATTAAGAAAAAAAAAAAAGTAAAATGTTATGGAGGGGAAAAAAAAAAAAAAAAAAAGATTTCAAATGGCAAAAGCCTTATATTACAAAAAGAAATAATTGCTTTATCTTTAACATAAAAAAGAACAATTGTTTTCACTAACTAACATGAATATACAATATACAAAACCTTAATTATAATTATGTGATGTAAGAGAATTTCAAAAACTTTGACTTACAAAACACAAACTTCATTACTTGTATATTATTACAGAAAGAAAATCATAATAATAATAAAAAAAAAACCTTCAAAAATTTATCCCTGCTTATTATTATTCACTTAAATTATTTTTATTTAAAGTCATATTTAATGTTGGAGTATAAGTATATTAATTATCTTTTAAAGTGACAGTTAGTTCCCCATCATACTATAGGTATGGGGAACTTAGGTAATCGTGAAAAATTTCGACCTTGGTTTTTTGACTTTTTTATACGTTTTCAAGTGTGAGGAATCCGAAAATGACAAAATTTGTATGGTGTATGTCTGTAGGGTGTCGGTCAGTGGGTCAGTGTGTTAGTCCGTTACTTTGTTAGTCTGTTAACACGATATCTCACGAACAAATGATTGCAGAGAGGTCAGATCAGTTTCAAAATATTACTTTCGATACTGGCAAGAACCCTATTCATTTGCAACATTCGAACTAAAAAACTTCGTAAGCTATGAGAAATTTACGATTTTCTTAACATGGGAGAATAGGACAAAAATTCACTTAAACGTGCATCAAATGGAAACTTTTTACTGTGAAAATATCAAACCAGTTTTAAAATATCGGTTTTGATGCCGGAATGAACATCAGTAACTATAAATATGCTACTTTGAAAATTTCGCAAATTATTGGAAATTTAAGAATTTCTTAACATGGCAGCATAGGGCAAAATTTTACATAAATGTCAATTTTGAGAGATATTTTCATCGTAAAGATGTCAGACTACTTTTGAAATATTATTTAGGACACTGGCATGAATATTAATGACAATGAATTTTCGAATATTAAAATTTCGCAAGTTATTGGAAATTTACGAATTTCTTAACATGGCAGAATAGAACAAAATCTCACATAAATGTCAATCTTGAGGGATATTTTCATCGTAAAGATGTCAAACCACATTCGAAATATTATTTAGGATTCTGGCATGAATATCATAGACTATGGATTTTCCAATTAAAAAAATTTGTAAGTTATTTGGAATTTATGATTTATTTAACATGTCAGAATAAGGCAAAATTGGGCATAAACTTCCACTTTGAGGATCATAAATACATTAGACAACTTCAAAATTACATTTATGATATTTGTTTGAACATGATTGAATACAAATATTCTAATACGAAAATTTCGTAAATTATTCGTAATTTACGATTTTATCAACATATCGAAATTGTAAATTTTTCATATAAATATGAATTTTGAGGATTATTGCATTGGAAACAGTAGCGTGAAAACTAAACAACGGAATCGACCCTGATAAAATAAATTAATAGATTAGAATGAGGTATATATATCGAAGTGAACGGTGGATAGCCTATTAGGCGGGGATTTCATTCTGTCACTGTATCAAGCTTTGGTCATATTCATTTCTTTTAACAGGATTATAATATGTCTCGTTCTAGAAATTTATGAGAACATAAATATGATGGGGAACTGAGCAGAGTCCACCTATGCCAACTAGTTTTTATTTACAAATATGTATAATGTGACTGGAAAAGATATACTAATAAAAAACTAGTTTATGGCCAACCCTTTGTTACTTACAGACAATCACTAGACAAAATCTGGAAAATTTACCATTTTAAGCTACAAAGTTACTTTAAAGGCTGATTACCGAACTACATCAGTGATGCCGCTAGTCTTTCAAAATCATGGGTCCCTGGGACCTATGAGTTTAAAAAAACTGGGTCCTTTTTTTAAAAAAATGGGTCTTCACATATGATTCTTCACATGATTTCATATATTACAGATATAAATTAAAATTTTATCTTATTGTAGATGAAAAACGGTTTTTTAGGAATTTTTAACCTGCTCTTTTTGAGATTGTCTTAAGACTAATATTATGTAGGAGGTGGTTGCTGTTAAGAAACAACTGAAAACATTTAGCTCAATGTGCTGTGGAACAGGGAAAAAAAAAAAAAAAAAAAGAGAAAGAAAATATAGTATAATATCTAATTATTATTATTTTTATTTTAAACTAGAAACATTTTTAAAAATTCCTCGAAATTATTAGCATTAAAAAAACAAACTGAGATTTTTTTTTTTTTTTTTTTTTGAGAAATGAGAAGTTATCAGATGAGCAGATTGATTACAAAATTTAGTTACACATTCCACTGCAAATCCCAAGTCCCCCACCCTCCCTTAACCCCAAAATAAGTTACCAATAAACTGTACTGATAACTTAAATAATGTATTAGAAAAAAAAAAATAAAAGAAGTGTATTTACTTATCAGTAAACAAAATTACTATAATAATAACATTCTGACATTAGCAAAAATATTTTATTTTTTGCTTAATACAGCAAACATATTACTTTTTTTAATACTTAGATTTTCTCAATAATAAAGTTTCTTGAATCTTAATACAAACAAAATGTCATGTTCCTGTAATCACATTCGTTCATCCAGTTCATTTGTTTTGTTTTGTTCCAATGAACTGAGAATGCAGCAGGTTGATGCAAATCAATGTATCGGCGTATTTTAACTTGTAACTCTTTCATATTGGAACTTCGTTTTTGCATTTTAGAACTTTGTGTCTGTTTTCGTGCTGTCCACTCATGTGTGTTTATTGTATATTGTATTGGAATTGGATAGAAATGGTTTTGGATTCTTTGAAAGAATGGTTTTGCAAGTAGGGACCATTTTTCGAATTTCACATTTCAGCTTAGCTTTGGTAGAAGGCCCTCATTGGTGATTCGTTACACAATGATGCAATTTGTGTATCGTACACTTTTTACTAATAACCTTTTTGCATTGAAACTTTGTTTTCTCGTCTTGGAGTTGGAACTTTGTTTTTGATTTCGCGCCGGCTGTTTGTTTGTGTTTATCGTATAGGATAGATTCTTTTTCCTTTAATGGTAAAATGGAGTTTTAAAGGGTTTTTTTTCTTCTTCAGAGCAGAATGCTTTAAAAATACAAGGAAAATATCAGTTTTAAATAAGAAATATAATTTAAAATTTGCTTTTTTTCTTTCTTCCACAGGGTGGCTGCAGAAATGCAGAAAAAATTTTCCCTGATTTTTCCATGACTAATTTTGACAAATTTCCATGATTTCCGTTACCTATTATATGCATTCCATGATTTTGTGTATATCACACTCTTGTGTAACACGCTCGCTGAACCACTGTAATTCAAAAACTATATTGACTGGCAAAAATATCTTAACCTTTATATATTTTTTTCTTTATTCACTTACAAAAAGAAAAATAAAATGAAAAATCCAAAATTTTTGAGAAATTAACAAAATTATAACTCATTTTAATTGCACAATATATTAACATCAAGACATAAAATTATTCCTCAAGTTGTTGCACTAAAAATATTCCATTATTATTACTACTTTTTTTTTTATGTTAATTTGGTAAGATTGAACTAGAAAGCAGCCAATCCTGTGCAATCATGGTTAAAATAATACTTGTTTGGCGATCTTTCAGTAATGTTTGCGGGGCAAAAATGAAAATTTCCATGATTTTGGGGTGTTTTTACAAAATTCCCTGATTTTTCCCTGATATTTCCGGATCGATAAAGTACCCTGATTTTTCCATGATTTCCCTGATTGTCGCCACCCTGTTCCAGTTTGAATTTTTTTTTTTTTAAGAACGAAAATTATACGTCCCCTGGAACCTGTCATAATAAAATTTTTGCGTCCTGCCTCCGATTTCTTTAGTAATTTACGCGCTATAGCTCGTAAACGGCATCACAGCTACATATTAAATATTTAAATCTTAAATCTATAAAAAAGACTTTTATCTAATAGATTCTGTATCAAAAAATAGATGCTACACATAACATCTGAGTTATGCATATTATTTTAAAATGTTTGAAAACAATTCTATGAGAGACATTTATTTAAAATGCATAAAAAATAAGCATTTTGTGCTAATTTTTAGTACCTCATCAGTATGTCTAATATCTTCCAAGAAACAATTCACAACTGTATAAACAAGGATTTTAAGGATCACACATTCGGATGGTACAGCACATGTGTATTGCATTGGAGCGGGCTGAATTATCATAAGCTATTCTTCCAAGAAAATATGTGAACGATAGTTCTCACAGCCTGAGACGATAAGTCAGTGGCGTAACAAGGGAAGGGTGGAGGGGCGGTCTGCCCCGGGCGGCGTGATTTTGAGCATTTTGATAATTTCCATTCAAAATCTACCTGAAAATGAAACTTCAACACTGTCTTAAACATATAACTTGAAAAACATTTTCTGTAAAATTATAAAGATTCTATGAAAGTTTTCAATATATTTTTACAGAAAATAGTTTCTATACAAAATATTTTTTATTATCTTATTATTCCACAGAACTTTAATTATTTTTCTCAAAGTGTATTGCAGAGTTTGCTAGAGAAAACTTATTAAAAGAGTTATTATACGATGACTGTCGATAAGGCAACTTTGATACAACTGAAAATCCATAAAGCCAATTTTTGGAAGGGAGAGAGGGGGGGGGGGGGGGTAATTCAGACATTTACCTGCTTCTTGACTTGTTAATTATCAGTTTAAAAAGAATGACTCCACCAGAAAACAAAAGAAAATTTTTGAAAACTTTATAATCATAAATACAAGGTCTATAAGTGATAATAAATATTCTTCACTTATGTAGATTTATAAAAATAAATTTTTTGATTGGAATAACAAAGCGATCAGATATACATATACAATGCATGTTCATTGAACGTTTGAAATGTTTTTGCTTCTGATTTTAACCGTTTTCTGATTACACAGATCTGCATTTTAATAATGCATGGAACATTTTGTGTTTAAATTTAATTTTTACAGAATTGGTAATTTTTGCTAACACATAATAATTTTACAATCCTCGTTTAACAGATGCCTTTCTTTGATTCAGAATATTAATTTTTCCTGTGAGTAGTAGACAATATGCTTGTCAATAGTAAGAAAAAGAGAGCGCTGAAGAATGTCTCGCTCGGGGTGAAACATTTTTCCTGATTATCGAATGATTAACGAACATTCTTTACGATTTTCGAATAGGCAAATTGGGTGAGTTTTCAGGGAGCACCCAAAACTTGAAATATTTAACATTTGCACTATTTTCACGCATATAGCTTCTATATATAAGTTGACATTGTTCTGAAACTATACTTTTATACGATTCAAAGTGTAACTTTGTCTAGAAAATTGAATCCTAAGCAGAAGTGTTTAAGACAGAAGACAAAAATAATGTTAGGTCTCTGTCAATAAATAAATAAGTAAGTATGGTGCCTCCAGAGAAGCAAATCAAACTCAATGAATAATTGATAACTGAAAATTGGATGCAGTCAGCTGGACATATTTATTTATTAAATTAAATCATCTTCGTAGATTTAAACATACTACAAGCAAAATACTTTACTAATATCATTTATTTTCTGCACTGCATAGATGCAATTTTTGTTTGTATATTAATGGAATGTCATAATACAACAGTACCATCAATTTTTGAAATGAGAAAATTCATAGAATTTTTATAATTTAGTACTTTGACATAGCATTTTCCTTTGCTGTACACGTAAAGAAACACTATTAGTGAAATGAAATGAACATCACTTCTTAGAACATCCATGTGCTTAAGCAACAGTAAAAAGACAAAACAGTCGATGATGCACTGATTTATTTAACCAAAATTTGTTTTAATATAATAATCAATACAGAGCGTTATATTTGCAAAACGAAAAGGTATAAGCAATGAAGAATTTGTTGATACCGCTTTATCTTACGAGGTTGAGCTAAGAAGATAAAAGGATTCAGTGACAGATAGACTGGTCGAAGAAATCGACCCTAGATTCAATAGACAGTATGATAACTCAAAAGAACACACTTTTCTAATTTCGTACAATTTGTCAGATAAAAAGTATAATTGTTGATGTCAAATCTCCTTTCAGTTTAGACTGCATCACTTTCAATTCGATGTTTTACTTTAAACAGTTCCAATTCTAGTAAATATTACCATTATGTTAGCGATCCTCCAAAATTTTGACCGCGGCAAATTCCCACTTGCCTGTGGTGCCTTCAATGCGAACAAATATTTAGAAATTATTCATTCACCCACCATACAAACACCCACTCATCAGCGCCCTGAAGGCATTACATTAAACACAAGCTTTATATATTACTAGAAAAGAAAGTTGTATAAGAAAAAATTAGTTACTATAGATAAAAACAGGAGTAAAAGCTTCAAATGCTCTAAACAGGTCTGATCATGGCATACACCATCAAGCTATTCCTGACCCCTAAAATTTTTAAATGTGGAAAACTCCACAGAAATTTCCAGAACTTTTATTCCGAGGCAGACAATCACTTTTTACCTGAGGTATATACAATCTGTTCGCTGACAGAACAGACACCCGTTTGTTGGTGTGCCGAATTGACCGTGTTGCATTAAACACTAGCTTATTCCCAATGTAATGTATCGAATACGTTCAAAGTTTTTGCAAATGCTTTGAGGAAAATATTTTAAAATGTATTTCGTTAAAATTTTTGTAATACATGAATGAATGAGTTGTGTTTAAAAATATTTTGAATAGAAGTTTCTGAGATTTGAAACATATGTCATATAGGAGTCTAGTAAAAAGGCATCAAATGTGAAAATTACAAAGTTTGCATTAAACATTTAACGTCAAAGTTATAATTTTTTTTCCATGTTGCATTCTCCACTATTCTCCGATATACTTGATTGCCGAATTTTGTTGTTCTGCGATGTGTGGATGCTTATATACACTATAGTTGCACAGGCAGATGTACAAATGCAAAGACATAATCTTTTATTAGTATAAACACCTACATATATACCTGCATATCCAATTTTTGGCAATTTTAAGTATTTTTAGACTTTTTAAGGGACGGCAAAATAAACATCCGCTCCAGACGATACTTCGGCTAGGCACACCACTGTGATAAGTCTAATATTTTCAAAGTCTGCAGTAAGATCTGTTTCAGTTGCATGGTTCACCAATTTCGATTCAATGTGATAATTTTTATAAGCATATTTGTGTTCTTTAATGCGGTTATCATGAATTTTACAGGAAATAGAATATACGTCAGTACTAAACGTACTGGGAAATAAGTTTTATATTAGGAACAAGGATCTAAAACAATTTTAAAGAAATAAAACACTAATACATAGATATGTTGAAGATGTATTTTCTATAATAGATAATACCAAAGCAATACTATAAATTAAATGAAATTGACACACATATTAAATTCGCACTATAGACAGAAAAAGAAAACATATTAAACTTTTTAGAAGTTGCTATAACCAAAATTCCTAACATAACCTTTGAAACTTCAGTCTATGAGAAACAAAATAATAGTAACAAAATTATAAATACCAAATGTAAAAACCCCTATACATAAATAGCAGCCACACAATATTTTACAAAATCGTGTATTATACAAAATCATGCAATAAATGTATGAAATAAAACCTTATTAAAACAAGAACTCCAAAAAATTATAGAAATATGTCAAAATGCGGGATACAAAAAATAATTTGATAAATAAACTTTATAAAAATAGACTAAAAAACTCAACTATATAAACAACACACAAAAAACAAAACAAAAATACCCCCCCCCCCCAATTCTATATAACAAAGGTTCAAGTACAGTCATTTACAAAAGTTTAAGACCAATAGCTGATTTCAGACGCATATTACTGCTGTAAACAAAGGTGCCTGGCACGTTTATTGCGAATTGGTTATTGAATTTTGTCATAGACAGTGCTATTGTGTAATTATTTTAATGGGTGAAAAATCTTCAATTACTGTTACAAAAAGGTCAGAAATATTGACCCTGCATAAAATTGGATTTTCTGAACGTCAAATAAGTTTGAGGGTAAATGTGAGCAAGACAGTTGTGCATCAAGCTATTAGTATATTTAAAATTTCGGGGAAGTTTGTTGACTTTAAGAGGAGTGGTTGCCCTAGACAAACAAGTGCACATGACGATCATGTGATAAGAATGATGGTTGTACAAGATCCAAGAACCTCCTGCAATATGATTAGACTTTCTCTGGTTGAAAAAGGCACCAACGTCAATTTGAGTACTATTTCAAGATGTTTGGCCAAAGATTTTGGTTTATCATCCCATAAACCTGCAAGGAAACTTCGACTTACTCCAAGTATGAAAAAGAAAAAAGTACTAAAATCCACAAATTTTCCTGAAATTTTAAATTTACTAATAGCTTGATGCACAGCTGTCTAGCTCACATTTACCCTCGAACTTATTTCACGTTCAGAAAATCCAATTTTATGCAGGGTCAATAATTCTGACCTTTTTGTAACAGTTAAATGAAGGTTTTTACCCATTACAATAATTACACAACAGCACTGTCTATGACAAAATCCAATAAACAACTGGCAATAAATGTGCCGGGTACCTTTATTTATAGCAGTAGAAAGCATCTGATACAATCAGTACATGAGATGATGCAATAATCTGCCCAAATGATGCAATGTGTTAAAATACTAAAAATCGGCTACAGGTCTTAAACTTTTGCAAATGACTGTAATAATATAAAGATAGAAACAGCCAAATTAAACATAAGCATCCCAATAAAACCAATTCAAAGGATTAGAAATAATAAAGATAAAATCCACTTTTCAGAAACTGCAGGAATAAATAAAATAAATTTCACAAATGAAGAAGAAAAGACCAGACGTTACATTAGAATGACAAAACAAAAAATAAAAATGTGTATAAAAAGAACATAAAAATGACATAAAATATAGTAAAATAACCACTGCCTTAACAAAGTAAAGCAAAAAGAAAATATAAAAATAGATTTTAAAAATTCTTCAAAATGGGCCCAACATAACAACTATATATGCGATAAAACGTGAAGCTGTAGAAAACCTGGCGAATAGCGATTCTTGCAACATAGAACCAGTGGAAATCGATGCAAGGTGGTGCACTATGCTAGAGGAGGAAGAGAGAAGAAAGTAAGAGATGAAACCATAAACAAATCATACTGAGGACTTAGAATATATTAGAATTATCATCTCAGGCTGTGAGAACTATTATTTGCTTTTTTTCTTGGAAAAATGGCTTATAAAAAATTCAACCTGCTCCAATATATCCCACATGTGCTGTACCTGTAACATAGGAATATGTGATTCTATTTTTAAACTACCGTTTATGTAGGTTGTGAATTATTTCTTGGAAGATGTTAGACGTACTGATGAGGTGCTAAGAATTAGCACGAAACATTTATACTTTTATGTATTTTAAAGAAAAGTCTCTTATACAGATGTTTTTAAACATTTTAAATGCATATTTTATTTTTATAATTGGAAAAATAAAGAGTGAAGGAGAGACGAAAGAAAAAGCAACTGAGAAAAAACACCCATTTAAATAAAAGTATTAAGATAAAACTAAGAATTACTAACACATAAAATTTTAAATAAAAGACTATTAAAATACCTTCTGGAATATCTTTTCTGTCACTGACAAGCTGTATCATCTTCACAAAGTATGGAATGCACAAACATTTTATATCAGAGGTATATGCTTTCTCAGTTGAAAAAAATCTGTGTAAGTATTTTTCAATTAATGCAGCATTCTCACCAAAACTGTCATTTGAAGATAAGAATTTTGTATACAAGAAACAGAGAGAGACATTAACCATGGCAAGTGGCTGGAAAAGGTAAAAGAATATCTTACATAAAGAAATATTTTTTTTTACTTATTATTTTTTTAATATTATTTGTTGTTTGGAAATTCACAAACAACCTTGGAACACAAAAACCAAATTGAGTCCTTTAATTTCTAATAATAATTATCCTTCAGTTGATGGAATGAGAAAATTGACAAAAGAATGTACAACTGAATATCATAATGAAAAAGGTATTATGCTTGATTTCTTCTTGCTAAATTTAAGGTTATTAATGAAGTATTACATGAAGAATTTCACTATCTGAATAATTGTAAACTAACTGCTCCATTTTCATGACCTTACAAGATATTAAAGCAGTTATCTGAGGTAAATTTCGAAACTGACAAACCAAACCTCAATTTAAAAGACATTCCAAAATTGTACATTCTTCCAAATTAAGATATAATAATTCTTAAACTTTTAAACTAAGACGTGAGTAGCACTCCACAGAATATTTTTTATCAGCCTAAACATTATTTTATTTATTTATTTTGTTGTTCCCCTCAATAGGTTGGATGAGGACTCACTGGGTCCCCAAGAGTATCTATGTGCACATGACCCCCTTTTTTTTTTTTTATGAATCATTATTTTAATTTTAATGATACAACAAATCTGAGCAAATGAAACAAACAAAACAAGAGAGAGAGAGCAATTTAAATCACTTTGATAAGCCTATCTACAAAAAATTACTGTACACTTTTTAAAAAGGATATCCTTTTTTCCCCCTGTATATTGCAATATTTTATTTACAGAATTTACCTTAGATGTCTATTTATATACTCATATTTCATATTTTTTTATATTATGTGTTGTTGGCTGTGTTTATTAACCATATGTTCATAGCTTATGCTGTTTTCTTCATATTATATCCCAAGATTCAAAATGTTATATAATATATATATATATATATATATATATTTTTTAAATTTGCATAATAATTGTTCCTTGTCTTTCCTGTTGGATGCATGAAAATTACTTATATAACTTTCTTTTTTAACACTTTCTAACAAGATTGAAAAGTGTTAATGACTTCAGTTTGTCTGTCTGTCCACGTGCTAACTCCCGTAGATACTCAGCGAATTGCTTGAAACTGATACAGTAGAGCCTTGCTTATCTGAGGTAAAATGGACCGAGAGTGCCTCAAGTAATCGAAAACTTGGATAACAAGGACTCAGAAAGAAAACTGTTGTAAATTCAGTTGAAAATCAAAGTAAGAAGTTGTAAATTCAGTTGTAAATCAGAAAGAAAACTGTTGTAATATGAGTTCCATGAAATCGAAATTCTTAAATATACATATAACAAACATTTATTGAAGACGATAAACAAGACGAGCTATGATACACATATTCAAAATAAGTAGAATTAAAAATATTTAAATGCAGATTAACTTCGTATGTTGACTTCGTAACTTGAATGTTCTTTGGATATCCGGTACCCTGTTAGATATTTAAAACACTGTTGGATAGGCCAGATACCGGATAGTTTCCGGATATCCGTTTCATCCCTAATTGATGTATCGAAGAATAATACTTTTTTCTTGTTATATTATATTTATAATTATAATATACATAAGTAGTGTATAAATCTGAGATGAGGGGGGCCACAGTGAAATAGGCCTAGGGCACAATTTAACTTAAATCCGCCTCTGACTGCAAGACTCTCTATAACACAAGAAGCCAAAAAAGGGAGAAACTATAAGAATAATTTTGAAAACATCAATACACATTCCCTTTTCTGTGGTCAAGTCTGCATAAAATTCAGGCCTGGATAATAATTTCCTATGAGCTTGGGAAAAATTATCAACCAATTAAAAATAAGGGTTTTTGGAACAAAAAGCCAGAATATAAACAAATTGGGTAAATTTTGCAGAAATTCAATAGCAAAAACATCTCATGGCCCGTCCGAGTCAAATAGTAAGCTTATTCACCAATCATCAAGTCTTTTATGCTTTCTGAGACCATGACTAGAAAGAAATAAAGATTCTTTGATAGAATTACTTAAGACTTGTTATTGGTCCATAGATTGCATACTATAATTATATCACATGCATAAAAAAATAACTTTATTTTCACAACATATTCAAGCATTTCATTTGGAGAAAAGATAAATAAATAAGCCAAAATTAATGTTTTTTTATAAGCATTACCTTCAATGACCTCTCGTGTATAACTGCATGCAAGTCAAATGGAAATCTTTTTCTTTGCACACAAAAGACTCTTGTCTCTAAAAAACTTGCAATTACTTCTGCCTAAAAATGTAACAACATTACTGCTGTAATCCCAATAATGAATTACATAAACTAAACTTATAAAATAAATAGTATAAATTTTGCTTTAATTAAAAAACTATATTTAAAACTAATTTTTCACTTGTGTTATCATTAAGCTTATTTAAATTTACTCAATTAAAATATAATATTCCTCATAATTATAAAAACTTTTTAGGAAAGAAAAAAAAAAAAATACTGTTAAACAATAAATTTTGGTTATTCAATAATAAAACTTGATTGTTGGATTTTGGAAATTTATAAAGTTAGATAAGAAAATGAGAAATGAAAAAATGGCCGAACGTGATCGATTTAGGAATAGTGGATTACTTGTGCGTATATAGTGCCGCGAATCATTAACCCTTCCTGAAATCAAATATTTCATATTGCAATCAATAATAATAATTTAAATTGAATAAATAAAATGAAAATTAGGAAAAATTATTAACTCACCCCAAACAGCAGTACAATCAATACCTGTAAGGCAAAATTAATTAGATCCATTGGGACACTCGGTTGCACAATAAGAATCACACATGATATGTCACCTAGGAATTTTTTTATTGAAGATTAAGATATATATATTCCGCTTGTACCGGTACAGGGATACATCATTATTTCCCAACACTGTAATTACGTACATTAGATATCATGATATAGATAACTGATAGATCAAAGCAGATATCGTTCACAGCATTCGGATTATTCTAAATATTGCCTGTCTATTTGGCATTTACAGATAGCATTAATCACTTGTTACATCCGGGATGGATGCATTTGTAAAATTCTATAATGATGATCGTTTCAATGTCGTATTGAGCATGGTATATGAGTAAAACAAAATCGCACTTTCACCCATCGGATGTGTACGTTCGTTTTATCCTGTGATTACTGAAAGCATTGACGATATCACAAAAATTACTGTGACACATGGCTGTTGCTCCACATTTTAAATACGTGATGGAAATAGCATATTCTGACGAGCGAATGGTGAACAGTTGTCGTTGACTGATATATTATACGTTCGTAGTACCGAAACCATGTTACAAAGTATTATGATGGTACGCTAAGCCTATTGAGGCCACGCTGTTCCTTTGCCCTAAAATAGAGGTCTATCGGTCCGTATATGAAATAAGGACCTCTTTGAATATTAATAATATACTCTATTACATTAGTTTATGAGTAATTCTAGAGGTTATTGAAACTGGAAGGAACTTTTTAAAGACTGATGCTCGGCCAACGATCTACAATTTCTTCGTATCCATTCAGCAATCCTCCAAGGGAGTTTCTCGTCACTAGGATCCATTTCCAAATACACATGTCCACAAGATGGACGTAAAAACGAATACATTTTCCTTGTTTTACTTTTACAGGCTTATAGACTTAAAGAAGTTATTACTATAGATGCAAAAGTTTGAAATAACTGTTCAGCCAGCGGCCAAAGGCCGCCGACCACGGCGTAAATGTCTTCGCACTCCTTTCTACCTCACCGTACAAGCACAGAGTGAGTCAGAGATGCCTTCCAATCTCCCGCTATTGCGAGACTCCGCACATTTAAATTAATGCGCGCGATAAGTAGTCCGAAAACAAATTATTTTACCTGGATCGTCTGCTGAACAACAAATCATAAAATGGAAATAAATAAATTTAATTTTAAGAACGGAATATTTTATATTGGATTATTTTTTGGATTCATTATTAATATTAAAAAATACGCATTTTCCTGAAGGAACGCCACTTTTGAATCGGCGCCGTGATATATTCGCTGCGGACCTGACATATTCGCTGCGAACTGAATGGAATCTTCCAGAAAGAGAATTTGAAAAAATGTAAATGGAAATGACGTCACTGATTTTAATTAGTGAAAAATGAACGTTAGGAAAATTAATACAATTATTTTTAAATTATTTGCAGACGATCTAAAAAGATTTTGAACTGATTTGAATCATGATTAAAATTGAATTTCTTTATTGGCTAAGGCGTTTGTTTACAATCAGGAAACATCGGTAGTTTTGTTTACAAACAAAACGCTTCACTGGAAATTCTTAAATTTTTTTGTTTATTGAAAATTACGAATTTTAAGAAATTTTAAATGGAGAAAATAAATAAAATAAAAGTAACTAAAATATTTTCCGGAGGATTTGATAAAAATTAACCGAATTCAAAAGTGTTAGAATTTTTGATTCTAACATTACCCCCCTTCTCCAAAAAAAAAAATATATAGCCGCAGGAAAATGGAAGGACGTTGTAACATAAAACATACACTAAACATAAAAAATACACTACATGAGTGCATATCCGAATATATATAATAACACTCAATACATAAATGATTTGGGGCAAGTTAAAAAAATCATATGCATACCACTTTTTAAACACATAACATAATAAATAGAGGTAATGAAGATAATGGAAATCTGCCAAAATAAACCACTTGAAAAGAAAATTTTAGTTATGAATAAGTTTTTTTTTTTTTTTTTTTTTTTTTTTTTTTACCAAAAACATCTCAGCTAAAAATTTAGGACGGGGATTATTAAGTGTAAATTATGTACCTCACAACTAATCATTAAAGGTAAAAAATTTATTGGAACTCAATAGTAGATATACTAAACAAGTACGAATGAAGCAGTTCCAACGCACACGTCGTTACAGATGACGGCATATAATTATGTGAAACCGCTAGTGACCCCCATAACGATGTTGCCTTTGCCATCCGCACACTGTCATATCTACAATTGACAGGCTTATGAGCTGTAACACTATTGTGATGAGCATGTGAGACAGCCAATGACACTTAAATAAAGGCTCGGCTATAAATGGTCTCCATCAATACTCTAGGACAATACCTATATTTCTACAATGTGCCACATGCATAAAGAATTGGAAAATGAATACTGTTTGTAAAATTGATTTGTGTTATTTTAGAATATACACTCCTGCCAAATCGCAAAAGGTTTACAACAGGTAGGTGTCAGTGATTAAACGTTTTTGAATATACTTTAATAATTTGAAAAAAAATGCATATATCTTTTTTTTTTGCTTTTTTTTTTTTTTTTAAACAGGTAAGTGAATATGTTTTTTGTAGATTTTCATAATGTAACATTTAGGTTAAAAATTTTATTCTGAAATTGAAGAAGTGAGAATATCTAAGAACTGCAGCACCAGTGCACAAAAGTGAAACATTACCTCGGACCAGCCTGACAGATTTTGAATCACTCTGGGCTCGGATTTCTCAGTATCCCATCAAAAGCAATTTTGGAGGAGCCAGTATCATAAAATTTGAAAAGAGAGTGAAATACTTTTTTTTTTTTTTTTTTTTTTTTTGCTGAGAAGCTTTAGTTATGAGTAAATTTTGAATATTAAAATTGTTTGGGGTTCAAATGCAATCTAATAGGGATGAATAGTGACAAAAAAAAATTTTGAACATTTTAGAGTAATATTAATGTTCTTTAAATTTCTTAGCAGGAAAACAGGCATTGTGATGATCACATCATATATAACATAATTTTAGATCATTGTCTTTTCTTTTAATTCATTTTAATTGAAGAAAAGGGGAATTTATTCGTCCCATATCAATAAAAGCAATGCATGATAAGACTGCTGTTCACACTAAATATAGGCTCAGCTTATAATGGTCTCTACATATGCTATAAATAATATTCAAGGTAGTTTTCATATATAGAATTTTGAATAGAAAGCATGCATGTCAGCTTAAGCCACAGACTTACATTCACCTGAAGTGAAAAACGGGTACCTAATCGGTTTTAACCTCATCGACTTATATAAAAACTGCAAGTGTCATGCCCTATCATCTACCCTATAAATTTTATACATACTGTGCACAGTTTTAATTTAATAAATAAAATATAGTTTATTTTTATATATAAATAGAACAATGATCTGAATTTTAATTGCCTATAAATGTTTCCTGTAAATTCTTTAGGTGTGATGGAAAATTAAAAAGGTAAGTAACTTTTTTTTTTTTTTTTTGAAGTGAACTGCCTAGTCAACTGGGTTTATAGTTAAAATTTCGCATGGCACAATGATCGCTGTGGCCATCAGCTCAGATTACCATAAAACGCAAAATTTCACCGTCCCAATAATCAAATCTAAACACCTTCGTCTCCAAAAAAAAATATCTCGCACCTTTAGACTTTTTTATTTAGAATTTTCTAAGTAACACCATGTAGTTTATAATCATTCATCCCTTACAAATAAATTTATATTCTGAATTTTTTGATGTAAATTTTCTCCTCTTTTTAATTTTTCAAAACATTTTTTTTTTTTTTTTTTTTTTTTTTGAAATTGCCATAATTAAGGCAAATCATACTTAAAATAAATGCTTGTATTTCAAAAGGAAGATATTCAAGAACCCCTTATATTTTTTTTTTTTTTTGGAATTTTCTCTATGTAATCATTGCAGCATATTATCCATCAAAATAAATGAATCTTAAATATCCAGAAAGGCTTTTTTTTTTTTTTTTTTTTTTTTTTTGTGAAACCTCTATCTAGAGTTATTAAAATCATCTTATTTTTAACTCTACCCAGAGAGAAAATGTAATAAATGGAAAAGGACACTAAGTAAATAACTGTAAATTAAATATCTATATTAAATTTCACTTAGCAGATTTCCATAGAAAAAACACAAATGTATGAATAAAAAAATTATCATTTTCTCTGTTCAACATAAACTAAAATCAATATCTAATTTCCGAACATTAAATCACACTCCAATTCCATGGAATGTTTAAAAAAATGTGGCAAATCTCAAATATTTCTTTATTTTTTAAATAATTATAGCTAAAATAGCTCTAAAATTTACATGTATTCCTTTTATCTACTGTAATACCATAAATTGGGACCTACCACATTAAAATAAAATAAAATACACAAAATTTCCATGAAATATTCTCAATGCATTAATAGTGGCAATATTATGTAATAGTGGCAAATCTCAATTTTTTGTTTATTTTCTTTAAAAGTTTACAGCTAAAATAGCTCAAAAATTTATCTACATTCCCTTTCTTGGAATGCCATATATTGAGATTTCCCACCTTGAAATCAAATCAAATAAAACATACAACATGAAAAATATAATATCTAGATTATTTTAAGTGGCATGCATAATGAGACAAAAATAAAAATAAAATCTTCGCGATTTTTTTTTTTTTTTAAATCGCGATCGCTAAAATTAATTAATTTTGAAAAAAAAGGATTAATGATTAAATAACCTCAGGTTCTCAACCTTAACGGAGGTTATTTTTCGCGACGGCACCAAATGTTAAACAATAAATTTTGGTTATTCAATAATAAAACTTGATTGTTGGATTTTGGAAATTTATAAAGTTAGATAAGAAAATGAGAAATGAAAAAATGGCCGAACGTGATCGATTTAGGAATAGTGGATTACTTGTGCGTATATAGTGCCGCGAATCATTAACCCTTCCTGAAATCAAATATTTCATATTGCAATCAATAATAATAATTTAAATTGAATAAATAAAATGAAAATTAGGAAAAATTATTAACTCACCCCAAACAGCAGTACAATCAATACCTGTAAGGCAAAATTAATTAGATCCATTGGGACACTCGGTTGCACAATAAGAATCACACATGATATGTCACCTAGGAATTTTTTTATTGAAGATTAAGATATATATATTCCGCTTGTACCGGTACAGGGATACATCATTATTTCCCAACACTGTAATTACGTACATTAGATATCATGATATAGATAACTGATAGATCAAAGCAGATATCGTTCACAGCATTCGGATTATTCTAAATATTGCCTGTCTATTTGGCATTTACAGATAGCATTAATCACTTGTTACATCCGGGATGGATGCATTTGTAAAATTCTATAATGATGATCGTTTCAATGTCGTATTGAGCATGGTATATGAGTAAAACAAAATCGCACTTTCACCCATCGGATGTGTACGTTCGTTTTATCCTGTGATTACTGAAAGCATTGACGATATCACAAAAATTACTGTGACACATGGCTGTTGCTCCACATTTTAAATACGTGATGGAAATAGCATATTCTGACGAGCGAATGGTGAACAGTTGTCGTTGACTGATATATTATACGTTCGTAGTACCGAAACCATGTTACAAAGTATTATGATGGTACGCTAAGCCTATTGAGGCCACGCTGTTCCTTTGCCCTAAAATAGAGGTCTATCGGTCCGTATATGAAATAAGGACCTCTTTGAATATTAATAATATACTCTATTACATTAGTTTATGAGTAATTCTAGAGGTTATTGAAACTGGAAGGAACTTTTTAAAGACTGATGCTCGGCCAACGATCTACAATTTCTTCGTATCCATTCAGCAATCCTCCAAGGGAGTTTCTCGTCACTAGGATCCATTTCCAAATACACATGTCCACAAGATGGACGTAAAAACGAATACATTTTCCTTGTTTTACTTTTACAGGCTTATAGACTTAAAGAAGTTATTACTATAGATGCAAAAGTTTGAAATAACTGTTCAGCCAGCGGCCAAAGGCCGCCGACCACGGCGTAAATGTCTTCGCACTCCTTTCTACCTCACCGTACAAGCACAGAGTGAGTCAGAGATGCCTTCCAATCTCCCGCTATTGCGAGACTCCGCACATTTAAATTAATGCGCGCGATAAGTAGTCCGAAAACAAATTATTTTACCTGGATCGTCTGCTGAACAACAAATCATAAAATGGAAATAAATAAATTTAATTTTAAGAACGGAATATTTTATATTGGATTATTTTTTGGATTCATTATTAATATTAAAAAATACGCATTTTCCTGAAGGAACGCCACTTTTGAATCGGCGCCGTGATATATTCGCTGCGGACCTGACATATTCGCTGCGAACTGAATGGAATCTTCCAGAAAGAGAATTTGAAAAAATGTAAATGGAAATGACGTCACTGATTTTAATTAGTGAAAAATGAACGTTAGGAAAATTAATACAATTATTTTTAAATTATTTGCAGACGATCTAAAAAGATTTTGAACTGATTTGAATCATGATTAAAATTGAATTTCTTTATTGGCTAAGGCGTTTGTTTACAATCAGGAAACATCGGTAGTTTTGTTTACAAACAAAACGCTTCACTGGAAATTCTTAAATTTTTTTGTTTATTGAAAATTACGAATTTTAAGAAATTTTAAATGGAGAAAATAAATAAAATAAAAGTAACTAAAATATTTTCCGGAGGATTTGATAAAAATTAACCGAATTCAAAAGTGTTAGAATTTTTGATTCTAACAAATACTATGTCACACTATCAATTGGAACAAATGCAAAATTAGCTTAATAAAACTCCAAGACATTGAATTTAATTAAATATCTATTATTTAATTTTAATTATTTGTTTCTATTTTATTAATGCTATTAAATACTATTAACTGATTTTTAGATAAAGTGGAGTGTAAGGTTGATTTTTATACCAACTATGTGAAAAATGCCACAGCTGAGAATCAAACTCGGGCCCTCAGCTTAGCGTTTGATTGCTCTACCACTGAGCTACCCTGGGGCTGATAACTAGCTCATCATTTCTCACATAAGCTGGTTATCAGCCAGGGTAGCTCAGTGGTATAGAAACCACACATTAAGTGGCGAGCCCGGGTTAGGCATTTTTCACATAGTTCATATAAAAATCAACCTTACACTCCTCTTTACCTAAAATGAATTTTTATGGTTGATGAATTAATAAATAAAATTTCAAAATATTATTAACTGTTTTCATATCTGTACTATTTTTCAATCAAATTTAGATACTCTTGGAGTATAAACTCAATCATTATTTACAGCCAATTTTTAATTTTTGTCAAAATCCAAAATTGGTTGAAAATTTCTTTTTATTTTATTTATTTCTTTTTATAGTTTTTTGCCAATTTCAAAAAGCATGTGATATCATTTAATGAGATGATGAAGTTGGAAGATTGACAGTATGCAAATTTTAAAATAACAATGCAAAGTTGACCTGGGAAAAAATAAATAAATAAAATAATAGTCACAAAAACTTAATCCAAACTGGTGTACAACCAATATTTAAACTTTAAAACTTCTTCACACACTATAAAATTGAAGACAGCACAACCAATTTCAAAAGGACGTGGCCTTTCTTCTTCAAGTGCAAAAAAACACGTGCTACTGCCTTGGAGGCAAAAACAAGACTGAAAGCAGGGAGAGGAGCATCACAACTAACAAATAGGAAGCATCCAGCAAAACCAATACGAGAGGAATACAACCAAAAAACAGAAAAACAAAAGAAACAAACACACATATACACAAAAAAAGGAGAGAAGGAATATATATATTTTTTAATTATTTTATTTTATTATATTTTTATTTATTTATTTAATTTTTTTATTTATTATCTATTTTGTTTCATATTTATTTATACGTTTCATTTTAATATTGTTATTATTAATTTATTAAGGAAATTATTTAATTGAACTACAAAAAATTTTCCAAGCTGTAGAGAGCAAAGTGGAATCAGATTTCTCATTGACAATTTTATCACAATTAAGGAAAATAGCTAAATTTTCTAAAAAATCCAGTTCGGCAATGTGTTTGGCATAAAAGATAATTTTGGCATGCTGAAAGTTAAAACTATGGTCAATTTCCCAACTATGCTTTGCGATAGAAGATTTAGATATTTCTTGTTTAACAAAACATACCGAGAATGTTCTTGTAAATGGCATTCAAGTTTTTTTTTTTTTTTTTTTTGACCAATATAAGATAAATCACAATTATTACAGGGACATCATAAATATCCCACTTTTGAAGCTGGGGAACAGGGGATTTAGTTGAAGAAGGGAATTGAAATTTATTGACAGGTTTAAAAATAATGTGAAAATTAAAACGCTTCAAAGCTTTAGCTAATTTAAAACATAAGGGGGGATAAAAAGGCAAGATAACAAGGTTATCGAGTTTAATTTTATCTTCACTCCAAATAGTAGAATTATAAGCTGTTCTACTGAATTTTTAAAAAGCTTTATCAATAATAGAGGGGCTAAAACCTGTTTTGATAGCAACAAACTTTAAATAATTAAGTTATTCTTTAAAAGAAGAAGTATCAGAACAAATTTTAAGGGCACGATACATGTAAGTGTAAAAGGTGCCAATTTTTTGTTTAGCTGGATGATTTGAGACAGCATGGGGAAGGTTAGAAACAGAGAAAGGTTTCCTGTACACAGAAGTTTTAAAAGAGGAATCGCACCTAGTAACTAAAACATCAAGAATGGAAAGTTGATTACAATTTTCTAACTCGAAGGTAAACTGAATATGGGGATCAATAGAATTTGCATCGATAACCTTGTTGTCTTGCCTTTTTTATCCCCTGTTATGTTTTAAATTAGCCAAAGTTTTGAAGCATTTTAATTTTCACATTATTTTTAAACCTGCCAATAAATTGCAATTCCCTTCAACTAAATCCCCTGTTCCCAAGCTTCAAAAGTGGGGTATTTATAATGTCCCTAGTAATAATTGCGATTTATCTTACATTCGTCAAACAAAAAGAAATCTTGAATGCCATTTACAAGAACATTCTTGTTATGTTGTTAAACAAGAAATATCTAAATCTTCTATCGCAAAGCATAGTTAAGAGTTTAACTACAGTTTTAATTTTCAGCATGCCAAAATTATCTTTTATGCCAAATGTGTTGCCAAACTGGATTTTTTGAAAAATTTAGCTATTTCACTTAATCGTGATAAAATTGTCAAAGAAAAATCTGATTCCACTTTGCTGTCTACAGCTTGGAAATATTTGTTTAGTTCAATTAAATAATTTCCTTAATAAATTAATGATGACAATATTAAAATGAAACATATAAATAAAAATGAAACAAAATAGATAAATTAATTAATTAATTAATTAATTAAATAAACAAATAAAAATTATTCCTTCTGCCTTTTTGTGTATATTTGTGTTTTTTTCTTTTATTTTTCTGTTTTTTGGTTGTATTCCTAATTGGTCTTGCTGGATGCATCCTATTGGTTAATTGTGATGCTCCTCCCCCTCTGGTTTTCTCCCAGCTTTCAGTCTTGCTTTTGTCTCCAAGGCAGTAGCACGTGTGTTTTTTTTTTTTTTTGCACCTGAAGAAAGGCCACATTCTTTCGAAACCGGTTGTGCTGTCTTCAATTTTATGGTGTGTGAAGAAGTTTTAAAATTTAAATAAAATAATAGTCATCACATTTTAAATAATTAAAATAAACCAATAAGGTAGATTTATCTCAAACATGGCTAAGAATCATTTAGATTGAATCAATATTCTAAAAACTGAAATCAGTCCATCTGCTTGAGAGCTAAAATGCCACAGACAGATAGATAAACACCATTGGTGAAAATTAATTAGAGGGTTAAAAATACCAACTTTACAAAGCAAAACTGGAAAAATACTGATTAAAAAAAAAAAACTCAAGTTTTAAAAAATAAACAAAGAATCTGATATGTAACAACCACACAATTTTTATTACCGGGATCTGATGAACGCAGAGGCACATGCACATGCTCTGAGCACTGAAGAGCAGGAGACCCTAAAATTGGAACTTATGTTTTTTTTTTTTATCTAACCTTTGGCCCCTTTTTTGTTCCTAAAATTGACCAAAAAAAAAAAAAAAAATGGTATCTACCATAATGTGCAAAATTCCATCATTTTAGACTCATATATAGTTATATACAGGGTGTTCCAAATGTCCCACACCTCCCTCCTAACTAGAAAATGGGTTGAAATTTTGAAAAATGGCGAAACATGTATTTAATGAATTTGAGAGGGATCTCTTTTGGTGAAAAAAAGTTTGTGCCCGAGGCAGCTAGAGTGCCCGTCAGGGGGGGGGGCAATTTTAAAATTTCAAATGGGAAGGTGTGTCTTGTGATACATCCCTGGAAATGTCTCTTCAAGACAATGAATTTGATATAAAATGTTTTGCCTTACAATCATTATTACAGGAGATGTATGAGTTTTTAGACTTTTGAAATGTGTATTTTATACTTATGTATCCCCTTTAATAATCACTACAGGACAAAACTATTTATACTGAATTCATTGTCTTGAAGAGATGTTTCCAGGGATGTATCACAAGACATACATACTTTGTCCAAAAATGTTTGGGCCCGGGCAAGGGGGTGATAGGAGTGCCGCTAGGGAGTGCAACTTTAAAATTTCTAATGGGAAGGTATGTCTTTGTGATACATCCCTGGAAATGTCTCTTCAAGACAATGAATTTGTGGTATAAATAGTTTTGTCCTGCAGTGATTATTAAAGGGGATACATAAGTATAAAATCCACATTTCAAAAGTCTAAAAACTCATGTATCTCATTTAATAAACATTGTAGGGTGAAACTATATGAAATTCATTGTCTTGAAGAGACGTTTCCAGGGATTTATCACAAGACATAACTTCCTATTTGAAATTTTAAAGTTGCCCTCCTTAGCTCCTCCCCCTAGCTCCCCTGGGCTCAAACTTTTTCCACCAAAAGAGGTCCCTCTCGAATTCATTAAATACATGTTTCGTTATATTTCAAAATTCCAACTCATTTTCGAGTTAGGAGAGGGTGTGGGACTTTTGGAACCCCTGTATATGCTTTTGCCAATTGGTGCATAATGTGAGGGATGGGTGGGAGCACAGAAGTATGTATACCCTGGACTTTATATGAGGTTAATCAGGCCCTGTCCATTATCAACTCTTATATATATTTTATATGCACTTTTTTGCAGGGTTGGGTTTTTGACATGACAAGGGTTTAAACCGTCAAAAACCAGTCATAAACCTCTACCGTCAAAAACCTGTATTGTCAAAACTCAAAATCTATAAATGAGCTAGAATCTGGTTAAAAATAGGATTAAGTAATATTTGCCATATACAAGTGAATATCTAAATATTATACTGTTTATAAATTAACAAATCTTAAAACAATTTATAGATAATTTATAAAAATTTAGGTAAATATACTGGTTTATAACCTAAGAAATGTATACAAAGTATTCATAGACATATTTTGTATGTTTATATTTATTTATGTGAATATTTATGAAATTCTAAAATTCCAAAGTTACTTATGAATTTTAACATAAGCCATGAAAACACAGGAATACTGGATTTTTTTTTTTTTTTTTTAAGTAAAACACAATATATGTGGGCAGTAAATTAATATGAATTTGAAAATAATTATATTTATAATCTATATTTATTACATTTATCATATTATTATTGATTGTATGGATATTTGCACCTGTTTATAGCATGAACTTTTGGTGTTTGGTGTTTTGGGAGTAAGGCTGATTGACTACTCCAGGTTCTTATGCCTTAGGAGGAGTGCCCTCCGTGGAGGTCTTTCTAAAGGGTCCTATCCCGTATTTATGTAAGTTTCGAAGAAAACCACGAAAATCTCTGAACGGCTAGGCTGATGAGCGCTCCCTGGGGTCGAAAACGGCACCTCACATACCAGCTTTGAGCGTAGAACCGTTTTGCTGCTGGTAGGCAAAATAATAATAAATTGCGCAATACTAAAAAAATTGAAATGTACAATGTTGTATTGCAAATAAAATGATTTATCAATCAAAATGATCTATCAATGATTTATAAATCATAAATATTTAGGAGCCTAAAGTTTTGTTTTTATATTAATCAAAATGTTATAATAATGTTCCTAAAAACATTAATATGTTTCCCATTTAAAACCTACTTATAAATAATATCTTATTAAAAACAACTATATTTTTTAAGTATCACATAACTATGTTTAACATATACTATATTAAGCATAGTTATAGTTACGAATAAATTTCGTAGTAATATGTGTAATAGTATTACAGCATATTTTGAATGAGCATAGATATAATTCATAATAAAATTTTAAAAGCTTAAAGTTTCATTTTTTATATTAATCAGAATGTTGTAACAAAAAGAACATCAATCCATTTCCTTTTCAAAAAAACTTTATAAACTATATTTTGTTAAACTAAGTTTTTACATGACAATTAAATTATAAATACAGGTTTTTGACAGTTTTTAACATTTTTGAGAAGAAGGTTTTTGACATGACAGTTTTAACCATGGTTTAAACCATCAAAAACTGTCACGTGTCAAAAACCTGCCAACCCTGCTTTTTTTATATGTGTTCAGAACATATAAAATTTACCTAACAAATCAGGCATGTAACAATTTTCCAGTAAGAGAAAATTGATACATGTGTAAAGACACATGAAAAAGAGTTTACATAGCAAGTTTAAAAAAAATTAGTAAAGTCATTTTTTAAAACGCCCATTTCCGAGATGTAAAATGGACCTACCTAATCGGGATGATTTTTATTAATTTTCCTGTAATAAACACATAATATATGCAAAAGGAGTTTATGTAGCAATTTTCAAAAAAAAATCATTAGAGCCGTTTTTGAGATACTGAATTTCACTAAAACTTGCAAACACAATTGTTGACCTGAAAACAACAATTACATATGAAAGGATATCTACTTATACAGGATGTCTATCAATTTTTCTGAATTAATCAACCAATGCATATGAAAGGACGTGTAATAGGGTGTTTAAATAACAACTTTGAAGAAAATCGTTAGAGCCATTTCTGAGATAGGGACTTACAGTTTCTAATGTCCCCCTTTGGGTTTTCCAATTTTCATTAAAAGTTGGGAAAATAATCTTTACACCAGAACTGTCTCAATACTGAAATTTCGTCATTCTATCTTTATTAGTTTCGGAGATATGATAGTCAGAAGATTCCCCATACACACACACGCATATAATGACCAATTGCCAAAAACTACTTTTTTGGACTCGGGAGACCTCAAAACATATAAATCAGGTGAAAACTCGATAATGAAATTTTGATCTGAACCCAGTGGCGCAATCACCGCGACATAGTCACAGACACAGAAAAACGACTTGCAGACAGTTTTTGACTGCACTAATAAAAAAAATTAGTCTGCAACATTCGGACACTCTTTGTCTGCACTAATAAAAAAAATTGCCCACAACTTTCGGACAGTCTTTGTCTGCAGTCATAAAAAATTGTCTGCAATTTACAGGCATTTTTCACCTGTGACAATGCGCTACCAATGTATGACGTCCTAGACGCCCTCCTATAGGTGCATTGGTAGGCACACACAAAACAGTGCTTAACAACAGCAACCTAGGGAGCCTAGATCTCCCTTGATAGACAGCATTATGCATGTATTCTTTTCTCCTGTTACTGAGATTCTACGGGAACATAGAAAAGTGCTAATTTCATTTAAAACTGCCCCAAAACTTCTCCTCCACTTCAAAATTCACTTATAAAAAATTTCTGTATCAAAACTAAAACTAATACTTTTATTATTTATAATTATTTATATTGTGTTGTGTCAAATATTGCTATAAAATATTTAATTGAATGAGTTCAAATAAAATCTTTTAATTCTATAATGCAAAATAAATATATTTTGAAAAACTTTAAAATTTCTAAGCTAAATTGTATAAAAAATACAATTTATTAATAAACTGCTCAGTAAATTAAAAATTGAGATTTTTGACGTGAATAAGAAGCATTAAGAATTAATTTTAGTTTATTGATTTTTGGTTTGTTATTGAAGAATGATGTCATCAAAGTTTTTTTCCCTCCCCTTTTCAATTTTTTTAAAATCACCTGCTTGTTTTTTCATTTTAAACTGACTTTTTTACTCCTCCTAACATAATTTTTGCAACTTATACAAAGTCAAAGCTTTAGATTCTGCAGGTTTTTTTTTTTATTTTTATTTATCACAATGTACATTAACAAGCACAAACTTTTTTTTTTTTTTTAATATTAAATGTGGTATTTTATTTCAATGACTGCCATTTAAAAACTGCTGCTTATGTACAGAGATAAAAATTTCTTTAAAAGTGTTTCATTTATTTATTTTTAAATAATTTAATTTATTGTTTCTATCAGAATGAAATGATGATATACAGCAGAAAGAATTGAATGTATTACATTTTAAATTTAATTAAATTTTTTTTAAATTTAGTTTACAATTTTTAACACAATTATACATATATTTTATTTATAATTTTTTGACCTTTTCAGCATTAAGTCTTGTCTTTTTTTGTCATGCACAGTTGAAATGAAAGGCTGGTATGACTAAATTCTGAAATACGTACATGTTTATTTTTTCTACAGAATAAGTTAACAAATATCTGTAGTACAGAGTGCCAAATTTTCATACCTGCACTGAGCATAGTATTGATTTTATGAATCCTTAAACAGATAATACAGAAAAACGGTAATGCTGGAAAGGGTTAATGACAGGAAGAGGATTAGAAAAATTTGTTACAAGGTCTTGCTAATACATGTCACTAAAACTAAAATGATCACTACATGCTGATACATAGCCATCTATAAAATTGTGGCCATCTATAAAATTGTGTCTTGAACACCCAAAGCACCTGAGTTAAGGGGCTGCCAAAATGGGGATCTGGAACTGACACAGTGCAAGTGGAAAAAAAAATGCTGGAAGGCAGTAGGTACCTAAAGCCAGATTTTGAGCAATTTTAATGAATTATTTTTAAAGTTTTTATTTATAAAGTGATATAAAACGATAGTGATTATTATAATTATTATTATTATTATAATTATTAGCAAGAAAGCTTTTTTAATAATTGCAGCAACCCCATCTGCTGAAGAAGTTCAAACTGCGTTTATTGAATTTTAGGCTTAATTTAACATATTAATTTATTTATTAACATTGTTATTGTTTGCGCTGTTAATACACTCCACTATCTTTATATATATATAATTTCTCATTAATTAAATTAATCTTTAGCTAAAAAAATTTTAAGCTACTTATACCTATATCTACGTATATCTATTTTACCCAAATTTATATTTCATTTTAATTGCAATTTAAAGATATATATATATATAAACCTTTTAAAATCATATATCACATTACTTATATGCATGTAGCACTGATAAAAGGAAATATGCAATTAAGAAAAAATATAATAAGACCTATAAAATATAATAGGATCTATGTAAACAATAAGAAATAAAAACAGATTTACTAAATACATCTCAAAAATTGTACATTTACAGAAAAATAATTTAAAACAATAAATATAATTAAAGGATTTTCATCAAAATATCCATGACAAATATTAACTATACATAAAAAAAAAATAAATAAATAAAAATTAAATAAATAAAAAATACATAATTTTATACTGAAACTTTTTCCTTGAAATAATACTGCAAATTAATTATACATTATCTAAAATATAATGCATGACTAAAATTAAAGGAATTAAAAAAGCAGCTATGATTTAAAAAAAAAAAACTACATAAACTTACTGCACGATCATAATCTATTTTTTCGGACAATTCAACAATGTTACACAAAAGCTGCATTAGCGTATTCAAATCACATATCTCATCATATTTAAATGTATTATCTGTATAAAAAAAAAATAAACATATAAGTGAACTTTCATTTTTAATCAAATTAGAAGAATAAGAATAAATCATACAACACATATATCACAAAAATCAAACATATAATCAATCAATATGAGACAAGAAGCAACAACTTTTAACATTTTATCAGACAAATATTAATCCAAAGTAATAGCTAGACACAAAATATCCTGGCCAGGATATCAAAAAGCAATCAGCAGGTAATTTTAAGCGTAGTATATTAATAATATTAATAACATTTTAGGGAAGATTCATTCTTAAGAAATACATGTCTTATCGCTACATATATGTGTGTGTGATTTTTTTTTTTTTTTTATGTGGAAAAGCCCAATTAATTTTAACAACAGCAAAGAGTGACAAGTCAGGGATTTAACCACAGTCCTTGAAATAATGTAGCAATGTGTTCTATAACAGAGATGGCTGTGCTTGGTGGTAGAGCAGTAGTGAATAAAGGTCACTTTTTGCTTTAACCCTTAAACATTCACTACTATTTTCTTTTAATTTAATAAATAAATAACTTTTTAAGTAAATGTTATAAATTGCAAAAACTCGTTACAGTTGTTTCAGATCAAAATATTAGTATGGCCCAGAAATGTGGTAATCCTCCATTCACATATTTTGTTCTTAACCCTTTGCCGGCCCTGACACTCTAAAACGCTTGAAATATAAATGTCCTCTGCTGGCCTAAATGCCCTAAAATGCCCGTGTTGCAGTCTCAGTCAATTTATTAAAAGACAACTACCAGAAAATTTTAAGTGATTTTTTTTACATGAAAAAAAGAAAGAAATATGGCTCTGTCAATAACAATTGTTAAGTGGGTATTAGATGAGGTGATTTTTGTCACTAGTAACTCCAAGCGACACTCGTTTAGGGTTGCTAAGAAAGTATTCACTCTGACTAATGACATTTATGTACTCGCATTTATCACTCTTTTGGTGAGATTTATATCGTTTTCGAAGTTCACAGAAGCTTCTCTTATCTTGTATTATCTGATCAGGCCTATTGTGTGTTTTGCAAATAAAACTATTAACTCTAATTTAAGAATTGATAATATATATATACATATAATATCACTGCAATATTATTCTTGTCGGTCTGCAACAATATGTTTTTCTGCTTCATGAGAGGTATCAATGTGTGTGGTATATTCCAAGGAAGACATTTCAGCCAGTCAGTCAGTCAGAAATTTCTACCATTTTAATTAACGAAGTTATTAATTAAAAACGTCAGATTTATAAAGATACTCTATTTGATTTTACAAATGTTTCTGAAATCGATGTTCTTTCAATCTTAAGTCATCATTTAACAAAGTAAAATGTGATCAATGGTGTAAAAAATATAAAATAAATGTCTATCCCCCCCCCCCCAACTTTTACAAAATTAATTTTTTTTACTGGCAATTTCTTATGTTGTTTAATTTATTATTTAATTTTTTTTTTTTTTTTTTTTTGTGAATAAAGAAATAATGTTGTGTTTGTATAATTGACTGCATTCCTTTTTATCTTTAAAGTGTATTTATCTTTTTTATTTTAAAATACTTTGGATATATTTTGGCATAAAAAATATTTTAGATTGAAAATTAAACTCATTATTAAACTCATTTAGATTGAAAATTAAACTCATATTCAATTACAATATTAATAACAAACTTCAAATAATATTAACAATAAAGTTTTTTCCTTTCAGATATCCCCGAATGTGTACAATTATTAGGTGAACAGGCAGGCAGAGCGCCACAGGAGTCAATAAATGAAGCAATGACTCGCTTATTATTCCCCCAAATATTTTAGATTGAAAATCAAACTCATTATATTCAATAATAATTATTAATAACAAATAATATCAACAGTATACTTTTTTCTTTTCAGATATCTTCAAATGTGTAAAATTATTACGTGAACAGGTGGGCAAAGTGCCACAGAGGTCAATAAATGAAGCAAGTTGGGGGAGGCGAAGACAATTTTTTTTTTTTTTTTTTTTTTTTTTACAAAATTAAAATAAGAATATAAAATTATCAAATAATTAAACACATAAATTTGATTTTTAAAATTCCTGGATAAAAAAAGCAACATGTTAGTATTGCAAATAAAATATTATACAGAAATGAAAGCTATGCTTTGAAAGCTCTTTTTGATGTAAATTGTAAAAAAATTCAACCTACATTTATGAGATTTTTTCTTAAACCTAGTATAGAAATGAGATATTACTACATTAAATATAAAATGACAAATAAACAACTTAAATTATTTTTAAGATTATAAATCATCTATGTTTTAAGAGTGAAAAACTCATAATATTGAAAATAATCTCTTTCAAGGGGGTAGGCATTTGTGGGCTCAAGTTATTCTTCATTTATGTACTGAAGATAACTCAGCATTATGTATGAAATCTTTTTCTGGCTACAGCATTGTCTATTCCTTTTGTTTTTAAAGATTTAGATATAGTATTAAATAACTTTTTATTTTATTTTTCTACTCTGAATATCCAATATGATAATGTAATATCACTATTTACACAATGTTAAAAACGCCAATGTAAAAAATTGTTAAGTGCAGACTGTAATTTCGTTAGCGTAAAGCATACCTCATCAGTGCAGAATGTACAGCGTGTCGTCATTTCTGCATTGATGACAGTGCAACTTACACTACCAAAACCAGAGATATATTTAACTCCTCTACAAGCATATTTTACGCATTAAAATCTAAAAATACTCCTTAAAATTTTAACCATGAGTATTTTTCATGCTTTGTATTTTTAGGTTAAATTTAGTGTATTTTGTTAAATGTGTCTGAAAAAGTTTATAATCTTTCTACAATTCAATGCTCTGCATACTTTTTTTTATCAATATCTTTTCATACAATGGATAAAAAGTTTTTATAATTAAAATTATTTTGAATAAAACTGTAAACATTTGCATCAATAACAGAATTTCTCAGATTCATGCATGGCCTTATCTTTCAATGTTCATTGTAATTTATAAACTGAGTCACATCATGTTCTGTTCTTTTTTTCCCACTCCTAATAATGCCAAATTCACTCCTTCAAAAAAGATCAAGGAGTATTTTCACTCCTAGGAAAAAATCCTATCAATATCTCTGACCAAAACTGAAGTCTGCACTTAACAATTTTTAACACTGACATTCGTAATGTTATGTAAATAGTGATATTTCTGTTCTGCGTCAAGTTCATTTGTGATGATGTAATAATAGTCAGTCCACAACAGATATTTACTTTGTTACATTTGAAAACTATATATAACTAATGTAATTAGCATTTCCTTTATGATCTTTTTTATTAACACTCAAAGCTTTTGAACCGGATTTTTGTTACTCAAACAGACACCTTTCAAATGGTTTGAGGCTGGTTCTTGTAAAGCAAGAAATCTCTCTCCAACTCGTGCGAGACGTAAAATTGTAACTTAAAATGATGAAGCTATAGTGGTCAACAAGATTATTTTTGTAGACAATAAGATTACTTTTTAAGTAGAAATGTCATTTGAGGCGATACGCTGACAGGGTTAATAAGTGATTAAAATGAAATTACACTTTTCATTAATCAAATTATTAATTTTTAATAAAGTATTTCTATTGCTAAAATTGCTAATTCAAAGTTAAATGTATAATTTATTGCTTTAACAGAATAATTTTACGCATTGAGCATCTGCAGTTCAATGAATTTTATTTTGTCCAGTTTCATGTGTTTTTTTCCCAGTTTTGTAAAGGTTTTTTTTCTAGCTTTTTCCAGTGTCCCGGACTTATCACAAAAAAGTGAACAAAATAATAACTCTGAAGCAAAGACAAAATCATACTAATTAAAAAAGTTATACCCTACTGTAATCAGCAAAATATATTTGTACGTTTATATATACACACACATATATATATTATATGCATTCTCAAAGGATTAAATACCTTATGAGGCTTACTTCATTATTTAAGATTTGTTTTTTGCTCATCATGTTCATTTCATTTTGTGCAATACTTGAAGAGGTTTTAATAATATATATGTATATATAAAAACTGATAAACAAAATAAATTTACCTGTAACAAATTCATTAAAATATTATTTAACTTATAACAAATCACACGAAATGTATTTAAAAAAAGAAAGAAAAAGATAAGGGCAAGTAGGTGATAAACTTTTTTAAATTACATTTTTCATATGTTACATAATTTCATTTTGTTGAAAAATTATTTTCATAAATTATATGCAGATCATTTTTATTTCCCATAGCAAACTTTTTTCTTTTTTTTTTTTTTTTTAAATATATCCTAAGTTAAATTTGCTACAAAATTCTGAGCAATTATACAATTATTAAATTGTGAAGCTGGAAGAAAACAACTACTTCATTCAAAATCGCTTATCTCAATCAAGTTAAATTTTTTATTATAATTGTTACAAAAGAAAAGTTACAACACGGATAAATTTAATTACAAACAAACGATCTGGGGTTAGCTTTTTGAAAAATTCACCTAATATTGCATTTGAAATACATTTCAAAAAAAAATATCTAAAAAAAATACGTGCCCCCCCCCCCCCCCCCCCCCCCCAAAAAAAAAAAAAAAAAAAAAAAAAAGATGAACTACAGCCACATTTTATATTAGATTTTAAATTCACAACATTAATATTTATATAACTAGCAGGCTTTGCCTGCTTCGTTGGTCACTAGATTAAAATAATTTCTTTTTAAATTAATAATTGGAACGCTTAAATAAATATATTTCGATTGGCTACTATTTTCACCACAGCTTTAGTATGAGATCTCCTTGGCGATATTAAATATTTTTTTAACATCTCGAATCTATACAACAAAACTATTATTAAAACGAATATTCACGAAAACAGTCCAATAGTAAAGCTTATTTTTCGACTATTCTGGAAACAATTAAAGCTGTTACTCGTACAGCAAAAGTACAGCAATAAAAAGCTATTCGATGAATGTTCTAGAACATTCTGAAAAACAGTCACTTGTTTCACAGGAGTAAAGCAAATAACATCAAATACTTTGGAGCATAAATCTTCGCAAGCTCACAAAAGATGTTCATTCGCTTAGAGCTCAATCCTTAAAGTGCAGTAACTCAGAATAGGTCTCTGAATGAATAACTCTGATCCGCAGTGAGTACATACTCTCTCACATAAATCAACTCACTCCTATTTGTAAATGTTGGTGATGATTCCACCGAGAATCCCATGGAAAGCTCGAGTGTGCTCCTGTGTGTACCATTTTTCACCAAACTTGGTTGCCTATTCACCAAGTTTGTCGCAAAGCTGATCCTACTGAAAGTGAATGAACTGCCCTTTTGTTTTCACTTTGCTTGTAAAACTGCTTTCATTGCAACAGTGCAATTGAAGACGACACCTTTTGAATGTTTCCTTGTTAGACACTTTACCGGAATAAAAAGAAAACTAATATATATTGACTTATTTAAGGGCATTAAATTTTAAATTGTGTTACACTTAAGAAGATTTAAGTAACTTAATAATTTAGAGTTTAGTTGTTTAAAGCCATACACTTCCACAGTGCATTACTAACACCCTAAATTATAAATTTAAGAAAAATACACTTTTTTGTAATGTAATGTATAATGTGAACGTATGTGTCTAAAAGACTTCAAATGTTATTTATGTTGTTATTAAAGGCTCAGGTGTGAAGAGGTTAAACCTGTTAGTATTTTATGTATATTAAATCTCCACCAGATGATACAGCAGTGACAAAATTGTATTTTAATTTTTCGATAATTCAATTGAATATTTTAATGATTGAATGAAATTTTTAATCTTTTTTCTATCATTCTATCTTTTCTATCATCTTTCTATCATTCATATATATTTTTTCTAAATTAATTGGTCATGCTGTTAATTTTATTATCAAATAACAGAACACTGAAAAGAATTTCGCTGTGGAGTCAGTAAGAGTAATTTAAAATTTAGAATTTGAAGAATAACTTGTAAATAATTGTGAAAATAAAAATTTCAATGAAGTTGGTAAATGCTTAAATGGCAGCATAACAATGTTTAAAAAAAAATATATATATATATTATTTATACAAAAAAAAAAAAAAAAAAGGAGAGAATGAAAATAAAAAGAAAGGTATAAACTGCATAAGCAAACTTTATAAGTCTAAAATTAAACACAATATACAATTTAGAATTTGAAAAATAGCTTGTAAATAATTGTGAAAATAAAAATTTCAAATGAATATGATAAATGTTTAGACAGCAGCATAATAATGCAGTTATGTTTAAAAATATTAGAGAGAGAGAGAAAATAAAAAGAAAGGTACAAACTATATAAACAAACTTTGTAAGTTTAAAATTAAACACAATACCTACACATTAACCCTTTATCTACCGACGGTACTTTAAAGTACCATTACTTTAAAAAGAGTATAAAATCGAATTTATAGAAGAAATGTCAAAGATATTTATAAGAAGAAGGGAACAGATGTACCTCCCTTTAATTTAATCTTACCACAAAGCATTAGACAATACATATAGCCATTTTTGTTGCAGAAGGGATTTTATGGAGTGCACCTGCTGTTTTTACTTGAAATTTTTCACGATCTTCATGTGTGTTATAATTAATCCCTATATGATTTCAAGAATATCCCACTAATCTTAGAAAAAAATATGAGGAACATAAAGAGTAAATATTTCTCTACACTTTTTTCATGTCGAAATAATTTTTTCGACTTTCTATGTACCAGTGGTACACTAAAGTACAACCTCACAAAATTCTCATTAATTATTATGATGAGGTGATATGCATAATTTTTAACATATATATCTTTAAATAATGCACTTTAGTAACTAAAATTATATGTTTCAAACACAATTTTTGTCTGTATCACAATGCAGTAGATAAAGGGTTAAAAACAAAAAAGATATATATATTACTACGAGTTAAATATATGAAAATTTAAACGATAATTTTTATACTTACCATCGGCTTGACTTCCCACTGTCTGTGAAAAATAGCTTTGAATTAAGTGTAGTAAGTCATCTATAATTTTTGCCAGTTGTTTAGCTTCAGCAAAAGGATCTGCTTGAGGATTATATTCTTTTGAAAATGCTTCCACTATATCAACAGGTTTTAGTCCACCACCAGAATAAATTACTACAGATGTGATTCCTGTTTCCTTCAGATATATTTTATCTTCCTTTTCATTCTTTTCAATTTTCTTATTCTTCAATATTAATAAATTTGTGAGAAAATCATTAATGTAACCGAGAGAATTCATGTGATCTTTTTCAGAATATTGATTAGACTGACTACCAGTGAAAGTTTGGCGGGTGAAATGAGTTTTATCAGAAGGCATAATATAATTAATAATGGAAAGATAATTGCATATCAATTCGGGATGATTTTTTAATACACAGTCTAATAATTTTAGTCCAAGTGGAAAAGCAGGTTGTGCAGGATAATGCAAATAACTACGTAAATGACGATGTATTGTATCAGCTGAACTGTGAAGCTGATTATCATCTGCATTTTCTAAGATAGTATTAAAAATTTTCATTGCACTTTTTCTAATATCATTATCAGGATTGTTAACATGCTGTAATGCAACATACAACACTTCACGCACATCATTATTTAAAGAGTCTAACTGATTAGGAAGCAATTTAGCCAAGCTAAGAAAAAGATTCACTTTGCTCTTTTCATTTTTACAATGGATAATCTGTTTAACAAAATCCTATTAAAAGAAAAATACACTGCATAAATATAAAACATGTAAACACATATTTATATTCTTTAAGCGGGGATACATCACCTATTGTCATTGACAGCCAAATACCATGGGAGAAATTTGTAATTAGAATTGATCATTACTTAATGCTTACAAAAAAAAAACATTGTTTACACATTGAAAATTTACACCATTGTTAAAGGATTATTAAGTATTAAAAAAAAAAATGCTATTTTAAATATAAATTTGTAAAATACAAAAACTCAATATATACATATATATATATATATTATATTTGAATAAAATGCAGGCAAAAACTTAGGAATGAAAGTAGACAGAAAATATTAATCAATTCAAAAAATCTTGAGGACATCATCAGGAGAGCACCTCAAAGCAGGTGGTAACAGTAAGATGTTTCAAGAACTACTAGTAAAAACAAAAAGTAAATCAGCTGCCATCTTATGAAGATAAAAAAACTCAACCACTGTAGTTAAAAAAAAAAAAAAAAAGATAGATAGATTTATATAACATATATATATACACACTACAATAAATACATGTAAATATAAAAACTTTGTAAAAACAAACTTACCAAAAAAAAAAAAAAAAAAAAAGGATTGATTTATTGAGGAGTTTCCCTGATGATGGATGGCCTTGATGTTCTTTGGGTTAATTACTATTTTCTGCCTGCTTTCATTTTCAAGTTTTTTTTTTTTTACTTGCATCCATATACAATTTTTACACTATAATTATGTTTAGAAGCTATTTGCTGTGAAGACGTTGGAATATGTTTTTGTTATGTTTAATGGGTATATTAATATCGAATTTGGTGGCTTCATTTTTTTATTTTAACAGCGCCCCTCTTACAAAAAGGTATGGTGGGAGTGAATATGAGTTTTATTTATTGAAGCCACCAAACTTAATAATAATATAACTCATTAAACCTAACAAAAACATATTCCAACATCTTCAAAATGAAAATTACCAAGTCCACTTCAAAAATACTTAATTAATTTTGAATTTGAAATTAATTTTGAATTTGAAAATAAAACTAAAGCCAGCTATATAGGCATGACTAAAATGCTCATCAAAGATTGCAAAAAAGAGCACTTATCAGACTTAAAATATAATAAATCCACTACCGCACTCTCAACCACTCACAAAGATAATTCGATTAATCTTAACACCCTTAACATTAAAAAAATAGCCCCATACAATAGCCATCAATTTGCACTTAAACGTGAGGCCATTGAAATTCTAACAACTCTTCAGTAAATGACCGAGAACACAGCATCATAACCAATGAGTGGCAACATCTACTAGCTGTAAAGAAGCGAAGTGAAGGAAATCGGCAAAAGAAGGAAGAGTGATGACAAGCCAGTGAGGGAATCAGTGTTGTTAAGTAGCACTCAAGAGGACTGCGAAGCAGTCGAAATATATCTGCACGTTTCAAAAAGAATAAAATTTAATAAGGTATTTAAAGTTATTGATATCATTTTATTAATTAATAAAAAAGATTATTCTTTTTAGCTTTGAAACAACTACATATATCTTTTAATCAAACAAAAGATACTGATATGGTCACTTTAAAAATTCTTGATTAATTACTTACATACTTATGTGAATTTTTTGGATTATTACAGATTAAAGTTCTTATCAGCATTATTTCTTAGTTTCTGCCATGCTGATTTTAACCAGTTATAACCCATGGTTTTAACTGCCCCGGTAGAAACTTGCTAGCCCAGGTCGAATGTCAAAAAAGAAAAAAGCGCAGAACTGGAATTCCCAGTGTAAGCTAACCCAGGCTAACTTGACGCACATGCCATTTTTCAATTTCCTGAATAAGCATAACTTTCTGTCACTACTCTGATTTTGGCAAATTACAGAACATCACAGATTTATTGCTAGGTCTCATCTCGTTGCCAATAAAATAACTTCATTAGCTCTATAGTTTTTTATATTTACTAGTGACTCGGCATTTTAAAATGTATAATGATAATTGCTGACATAATAAAACCAGAATTCTCTTTTAACTTTTCAGTATGAATGAAATAAGAAGATATCATACCATTAGTGGATCAGTGTTTTCCCCTTTCCCTACTGTTTCTTTTTTAAGTGGGAAAAAAAAAACTTTTTTGATATCTTGCGACTATTACTCATACAACCAGGGTTCGTAAATATCATGATATTTTTGAAAATATCAAAAATATCCGATATTTTCAAAATTGCCAACTTATGATAAATATTTTCAGATTTAATGCAACTTAAACACCTATACATATTGCACATTATATAAAAACTAATATAAAACATTATTCTAATATGAAATAGCACTTTATATATATATAATTATAAATAATATATATATATATTTTTTTTTAAACACCAACAAAATTTTAAGTTAAACAATTTCTCTTTCAAAACACAAATTATAAAACTATCTCAAATCTCAAGAATGTTTTATTTCTGTTACAAAACTAAGCACAAAATGAAATTTATTTATTTTTGTTCAAAAATTAAAAAAAAAAAAAAAAATGTAAGTTTTTCTGCTTTTTCAGTTCCTAGCCTGTTGCGCAATTTAGAATGAACAAAACCAAAGCTAGAGAAAATTCTCTCTAAGGATGCTGTTGGTGAAGCAGTAAACAATTGATTAACTAACTTAGAATTTTTTTCTTTTAGTGGCTGTTCAATTTTAATATTATCCCACCAAATCAATGGTTCTACAGCTAAGAAATAGTCTTCAAACAAAAATTTCAGAAAGTGGGATTTTTTTTGCTAAAAAAGTCATTGCTAGAGGCAAAAGCTCGTTTTAGCATTTCATCTATAATAATAAAGGAAGATGTCTGTCTGTCTGCCTGAGCATCTATACGTTCAGCCCCTATTCAACGCAGAAGTACAAAATTTGACATACGGAAGCTCCAAAGCCTGCCCGAATGCATAGTGAAAACAGAATTTTTAAATTTTATTAGTTGCGGAGATATTAATTAAAATGTAAACCTATGTCTAATCAAAAAGCGATCTCAATGACTGAGAATTCACTGCAATTGCATAAAAATAGATATTTTAACGAAGTTAAAAACAGAAAAAGTGGAAAATAAATTAGAAATATTAGTCCGATCGTTACGAATTTGATACTAAATGAAAGGAGATTTTTTTCCGAATCTAAGAGTGCAAGTGGCTTATCTCTAAATCAATTAGATTTTTTAAAATTAACTACCGTAATTTCGCGCGCATAGTCTGCACCACCGTATAGTCCGCAGGTGAAGTTTTATGTAAAAATAATTTTAAATATCATCAGATTGTCCGCACTACCGTATAGTCCGCAGGAGAAAAGTATAACCCTAAGAAAACAGCAAGTAAATCACTATTATGTAGTTTTATATGAAAATATTAAAGCATTCCCACTATTAAAATAAATAGTATAAAGAAAAGAAGTACTTGTTATTAATAAACCCTATTTTAAAAATTATACATTAAAAGAAACCTTTAAAGTTGATGTTTACATTTTCTATCGGAATTCCCGGTTGAATGGTTGAGTCATTGAGTGAGTTTTACTTTCCTACTAGAAATACAGTATGGCTGATTGTATGTGATTCAGCACTCTAGGAGATATATTTTTTGGAAGATTATCACAAAGTTTGTCATTGGTATTGCTCAGCAGTAAAACTTCGACGATATTTTGCGAACATGATTTAAAAAATAACAGTACAGGAATATTCAGCAGCATGCTATCCTAATAGTGATCTTTTGCTTTATGCTCCATGGTTCGCTACCGATACAATGTTTCCTTTGTGTCTTATTCTTTTGTTTATGTTTATATTTGATCGTCAGAATCGGCAGTTCGTAGTATTCGCATATTTAATTCTGATTTTGAGGATTTGAACTGAGAATAACTAGCATATAATCCGCACCACCGTATAGTCCGCGGGTGAAAAAATTTGCATTTTAGACACACATAGTCCGCGGACTATACGCGCGAAATTACGGTAGTTGCAGAACACTTAATTATTTCATTTATCAAAGATTCTTCAGTGCCAGGTGCTAGACATGCTGGCTTCCGGTCAGGAAAAAATGTTTTTCGTTTTTCGCCCACGTGAGAAAGTAGTGGAAAAAAAAAAAAAGCAGTTTTTTAATATTTTCAATTTAAAATCGATCAAAAGCAGAACTTCAAAATTGCCCGTCATTATGGCTCACCTGTATGCAGTTAAAAAATCTAAAGTATAGCTTTAAAAATAAAATAAATAGACATATTATATTTATTTAAATTCATTTTTATTTCATCTGTTAATGACACCACAAGTTACTTTTAACAGAATAATATTGATTTTTTTTTTCCTTTTTTTTATGAATTCGGTTGTAAAAAAGCAGTTTTGGAATTCTTAAATTTTAGACGGATTTCAATAGAAATCGTTAATCGCCCTTGATAGATTAGCCATTTTGAGTCTAAAATATATCAAAGATATTCATTATTGTAATACATAATACATCATTCAAAAGATATTTTAAAGTATTTTTATTGCAGGCTATTAAAATGATATAAGCCGTTCAAATTCTGTATGAAACTTTCGGAGAAAACTACGGAAAAACCAGAAAATTTTTCTTTTATATTTTACAGAGTTTCAAATTCAGATTTTCGCTCACATTTCGTACTAATAATTTTTAACGGTATATAGCCCAGAATTAAGCAAGTTTTGGAGAAAACCACAGATAAGTCAGACACAAATCTTTAAAAAAAATGTTTGTATTATCTTTGTATTTCAGCTTCTAATTAGTATAATTTGATTTTTATATTCTCGAAAGTGGAATTTGAGATTCACCTGATTTACACGTTTTAAGGTGTCCTGATTAGGTTTTCTTTTGTATCTCAGCTACTAATTAAAATAATTTCATAAGTAATACATTATTTGAAAGCTTTGTTGATTTGGAATTGAACACACCGAGCGAGACTTACGCAAAGTCAGAAATTTGAAAGATCATAACATGGAGAGCGAACAGGCTGTTTCAGATATTGAAAAGGGAAAAGGGCGCCGAAGGCGCTACCGCATGGAAATTTACTGCGATTTCAATAAGCTATTTTCACGATATATCAATAAGCTGTTATTAGACCTGAAACGGGAAAAAGGTGCCACAGGCGCGACCGAGCGGGAGTTTCGTAAAGTTGGATTTTTCAGGGATCGCGAACCAGCTGGTCGCCAAAGGCGGCTAGTCTATAATAATAAAAGAAGATGTCTGTCTCTCTGTCTGAGCATCTGTATGTTCAACCTCTATTGAACGCAGAACTACAATATTTGACATACGGGTGCTCAGAAGCCTGCCCGAATGCACAGTTAAAAAAAAATTAAAAAATTTTAATTAGTTCCGGAGATATTAATTAAAATGTAGACCTATGTCTAATGAAAAAGCGATTTCGATGACTGAGAATTCACCAAGATTGCATAAAAATAGATATTTTAACGGAGTTAAAAGCAGAAAAAGTGGAAAATAAATTAGAAATATTAATCCGATCGTTATGAATTTGGTACCAAATGAAAAGGGAATTTTTTCCGAATCTAAGAGTGCAAGCAGCTTATGGATACAACAATTAGATTTTTTTAAAATTAACTAAAGTATAAAATTTAGATGGCAACATCATTTCAATTGTCTGCCATGAAAACAGATCGCAGACAAATGTCTGGATGAAAAAGGAAATGATTGTAATCAATTAAGATGTCACGTGCTTTATAGTGCGGGGGGAAATTGCAATTTTCTAATTTTTTCTAATTTTCATTCCCGCTACATTTTAATTAATATTCGGCCTAGACAGCATATTATAAAGCTACTGTTCAATTTTCATGAAAATATATCAATAAACTAGTATGTTGTGGCCACCACAAGACTTCTTCGATATTTTCCTATACATATTCAATCAGTAACAATATTATTAAAAAAAAAAAAAAAAAAAAAAATTATTACTATTATCAATAACTCATATTAATTTTACAATCACAAGTTAAAAATAACTCTCATTATGTACATTTATACGAAATTCTGTCCTATACTGCCATGTTAAAAATTTAGAAAAAATGTGATCACAGCGCCACCTGTTGAGCTATAAATCCCCAAATGTAATCAGCACCAGTTTATGTCAAGGACCAACTAAATACCAAGTTTGGTTAAATTTCGTAAAAAAAAAAAAAAAAAAAAAAAAAGGAATTTTTTTCTTTTTTTTTTTTTAAGTAAAAAAAAAATCGATAACTTTGTTTTAAATTATCGCAGATTTATAGTTCAACCATTCGTTTTAAAGGTATTGACGAGATCTTTCAAAAGATACCTATCTTGAAAATTTACCCCCCCCCCTGGGGGGGTCGGTGAACCGGTTCCCCCACAAGCACAAAATTTTTTTCATAGTTAACTACTACTATTATCAATAATTCATATTAATTTTACAATCACAAGTTAAAACCACACGAAACCACAGACAGACACTTTCTAAAAACTATCAATTCGTGTTCAGGACATCCCAAAACGTGTAGATCCGTCAATAAACGGAGGTCGAAAATTTTCGCGAATCCAATACTTTCTCTATATTACATATAGAAGAAAGTAAAAAAGAGTTACAGTGTTTGAAATTGGTTGGCATATTTAGATTTTAAGGCAAGGTAAATCGATTGCGGATATTTTCGAGTGTAAAATTATTATTAGCGACGGAAAGGGAGGGGGGAAGTGAAGGGACAAAGATGTAGAAAAGGAACGGGAGTTTCGGAGAAAACGAAGGAATACTCAGAACACCTTTATTCTTTAATATTTTGCAAAGTTTCGAATTCCAATTTCTGCTCACACATCGTACTAAGGATTTTTAACATTATATAAGCCCGGAATTATGCAAGTTTCAGAGAAAACCATGGATAAGTCGGATTACTGAGAGAGAATAATAAAAAAAAATCTTGGAGAATAATTTTTAAAAAAATTACATTTTAATTTACATTTAATTGCAAATAAAATATTATTCTAATATTTTAATTATGATTAAATTAT
This sequence comes from Salticus scenicus, assembly GCA_963930645.1. NCBI lineage: Eukaryota > Metazoa > Arthropoda > Arachnida > Araneae > Salticidae > Salticus > Salticus scenicus. Next base: position 293,114,120 of record OZ005648.1, read on the forward strand.
TTTTAATACTTCATTCGAAAGACATTTTGGAATACTTTTATATTATCAAAAGTGTTATTCGAGATTTCACCCAATTTACACGTTTTGAGGTGTCCTGAAGCGGTTTTCTTTTGTATCTCAACTACTAATTAAAATAATGTCATAAGTAATACATCATTTAGAAGCTTTGTTGATTTGGAATTGAACAGTAGATTACAGAAATTTCTACCTCCAGATGGTGCTGCAATATTTAAAAATTTCATTATTTCAAATTCTAATTATGATTAAATTCTTTTTAATACATCATTCGAAAGATATTTTAACGTTCTTTTATATTATCGAAAGTGGGATTCGAGATTTCACCTGATTTACACCTTTTGAGGTCTCCTGAATCGGTTATCTTTCGTATCTCTAATTATGATTAAATTATTTCTAAGATACACATTTTAAAGTACTTTTACATTATCGAAAATGGAATTCGGGATTTCACCCGATTTACACGTTTTCAGGTGTCCTGTTTAGGTTTTCTTTTGTATCTCAGCTACTAATTAAAATATTTTCATAAGTAATACATCATTTGAAAGGTTTGTTGATTTAGAATTGAACAGTAGATTACAGAAATTTCTACCACCAGATGATGCTGTAATATTTTTTAATTTCAATATTTTAAATTCTAATGAGCGAGGAAGGTGTATGTTCTAAAACGGGGATAAGGCGCCGCAGTTGCCACCAAGCGGGACTTTGCTAAAGTCAGAATTTTGAAAGATCGTAACACTGTGAGCGAACAGGCTGTTTCAGATATTCAAACGGAAAGAGGGCGCCGCAGGCTACCGATCGGGAATTTACTGCGATTAAATTTTTCAATAAAGCTATTTTCACTATATGTCAATAAGCTGTTGTAAGATCTGAAACGGGAAAAAGGCGCCGCAGGCGCCACCGAGCGGGAGTTTCATAAAGTCGGATTTTTCAAGGATCGCGAACCAGCTGGTCGCCGAAGGCGGCTAATTTAAAATAAAATTTTCAATAATAATTGAAAATTTCAATTTCTAATTTTTAGACAAAAAATATAAATATGATGAATAATGCTATTTTCAAAATACTTCACACAAATGAAAATATCAAAAATATCGAAAACCCCGATATTTTAAAAATAAATATCGATTGATATATATCCCGAACCTTGCATACAACGCGATAAAGAGTCTCGTATAACATGTGAAGGCATGTGACAACATCTTTTCTATTTTCAACCTGTTCAAAGAAGGATTGCGCCGTTACTATGCCAACACTCGACACTTTTGGTCTCATTGCGGAATGAAATTGTCTGCTCAATGTATGTCTCCTATAACGTGATTTTCTATTGCGTGGAACAGTAACCAAACCTCACTTCTCTCTGAAGCAAACAGTTCAGTATAGAGAGTGTAAATAGAAGTTGTTTTTATATTCGTGCTCCAGAGTGTGTCTGTACCGATACATGTAAGGATAATTTTGTTTACTTATGCTATGCCGTTTCTCGTCCATAGCAAACGCTTGTGTGTAGATTAAAACCAATATTCTGTATGATTCTTGTGAATTGCATCAACAGAAATGCACAAATAAGTTACTTTTCTTCGAAAATGTGTTCATTTAAATGTCAGATTTTGCTGGGATGACTAAGATTTTTGCGAAAGTACCTTTTTTGCCAGGTCAATTTTTGTGAAGGTATCCATAAACGGTAGTAAAATCGACCTGTTTTTACCCCTGTCATTGACGTCTGTACATTTTAATTGCATTTACTTTCTCAATGTCTGTACCCCAATTTTTACAGAAAACTTCTGATACTGGAATTGAAACTGTGTATTTAAGTAACTTAATAAGCACAGGTATTTTCTTCAACAGTTCCCTAACAGACTTTTAATATAAAAAGTTTACCTTCATTTTATACGTGGCACTTTCAGATCTAACTTCTATAGTACTAGAGATCCATTTTCAAAATACTAATTCTCAAATGGAAATGTGTGAAGATCATCAAACTATGAAACTGATGCAAAATCTTGTATATATTCAGAGAAGCAATAACAAAAATTAATGAGTAGATATAGTAGACAGTGTGAAATTGAACAATTCTACAATTTAATAAAGCAAGTTTTAAAAGAATACTGTACTGACGTTGTTTATACTGCATATAGAGAAAAATCAGAAATCACAAGACTTCTACAGGAAGTTTTATCACCAATCGTTAGTTGTACGGTAAAGGAAGGAAGGGGGGGGGCAAAGAATTATATGAATGTGACAATGTGAGATATTGTACAATTCTAGTTCTTTATAGGTTCTGGAATCTAATTAAATAAGTTTAAAAAGAATATTGACATTTATGTTGTAGATGGAGATTGCAAGGATACTGCAATCCGTTTGCTCATCAACTGTTGAGGGGGAGGGGGGGGGGAACTTACGTGAGTGATAAATATTGAATAATTCTATTTCTTTATAGGTTCTAGAATCTAATAAAGCGTGTTTAAAATGAATATTGATATTTATGATGTGAATGGAGAAAGATTGAAAATTACTACCTTTAAATCTCTGCGCAATACTGTTTTGGAAATAGTCTGCAGGCTAAAAGAAAAATCTGCGATGTAGGTCTCGCATTTTCTGCTATGGAGAATGTATGGTATATTAATTCAACAGGGCTTCAAATACTGGTCTTATCATTTTTCACTCTGATAAAAATAAATTTAGCTAATCCAATAAACATCTGTAATTTTTAAAAGATGATACTTCAAAAAAATATAAAAGTAAAAAAAAAAAAAAAAAAAAAAAAAGTAAAAAAATCCAAATTTTTATCACATCATGTTAGTATTTAAATTTTTTGAGAAAGTAACATACACACAAAAGAAAAAAAATACACTTATGAAACATTTTATAAAATCCATTACTCTTACTTCAACTCTAAGTTCCGTTTTGTCTTTGATAACTTTTTCTTTTGGCATTATGATTTTCTTTGACTTAAATTTAGTTGAAGTGATATTTGCTCTTCTACCAAGAGAACGACCAGGTTTTAGCTGGACTTTGGTGAAATCCGCCTGTCTTTTTTTAGCCATTTTCTAAAAATTAAAAGTAAAAAAAAAAGAGAAATATTTATTTTAAATTTTGAATAACATATTAAACTAAAACATATGTAGTTCAGTTTTATAATATATATAGTTGAAAATATTTACAAATTCAAAATAAAACACATTCATTATTAATAATATACAAACGAAGAAGGAAATTGAAATCGCTAAGAATTATCTGTGAATGATTTGCATCTGAGAACTGACTATATAATAAAAAATGAAGTTAGTTATTATTATGATTTTAATTATCCACTAAGTTGGAAGTATCAAATACAACAATGAACCTGATTGTGTGTATACATTGGGTCATTCCATGCCAAATCAACCAAAAAATTTCAATTTTCAACCTGACCACCTCAGATTTCTATGAAACTTGCACGAATCATTCTCCTTGATGATATAAATGAGAATATATTTTTAGAAAATTTTTATCTCTTTCAATTTTTTTTTAATTAATTTTTTAAATTTCAAAAAATCAGCATTTTTTAGCTTGTGTAAGGATTTTCAATCTCAAATTTCTCAAGTTCTATAAGGGATAGAGAAGTTTATGACTCCTCATTTTAAAGAGTATTTTCCAAGGTTTAATTTGATATGCAACATCATTATGTTAGGTAAAAATTTTAAAAATTATTAAATTTTAAATTTTAAAAATTTAAAAATTTCAAAGATAGTGTTTTTTAAAAAATTTAAAAAAAATATATGTTTTTGGTTATAATAAAAGCTATATAACCTGAAACTTTTAGAGTGGGATCTCTATGGGATCAGAAGTTATTACAAAAAACTTAGTTACTCTACATGTTATATTGTATTATAATTACAGTTGAATCTCGAAAATCAGGATTTGGCAGGACCACGGCGATTCCAGATTTTAGAGATTTATTGAAAACTAATTTTTTTTGATATTATAAATAACATACAAACTGCAATTTTATGTTAATGAAAATAAACAACAAATCAAATTGGTTAATTAAAATATAAATATAATAAAAGACTTATGTTAAATTAAAACAGATATATTACACTAAAATATAATAAACAACTGATAATGCCTCCTACTGATAATAAACTAAGGAAACAATTTTTTTTTAACATTTCAGTAATTACTTTTCACAATGTTTTTTTTTTTTTTTTTTTCCATTTTATAACCTACCTTTTTTTGTAAAAAAAAAATAAAATCTTTAATTCACAATCAAACAATATAAAAATATGTCAGATTATGTTCAAATTTATGTATTCAGTGTTCAATTAAACGAATTTTAAACTGCATTGCACAAGAAATATGGAAATAAGATACAGCTAAGTCTTATTTTAAAATTAAAATTGAAAAATCGCTTGGATTTTAGAGATTTTTGGATGTCTGGATTTTCGCGGTTCAATTGTACCATATAATATGCTTACTTGATAAAAGACACTATTTTGAAAGTTCATATTTATGACTAGTAAAATAGTAAAAAAAAGTTTTCTTCAGGAAAATTTCTAAGATCATTGAAAATTTGATTATTTGATTTCTTTTTTAAATGTGTGTGTAATTCTACAAGTTTCAAAATTTTAAGATTATAATCATTAGTGATGGTTTTAAAACTTACGCAGTTTTTTAAAGACAGATTACAAAATGATTACAATATAAGGTTATAAATTTATATCAGAAGCCATTCAGATAATAAATTACTACACTTACAAATTAATGACATCATAAATCATAAGTAAATAATAATCAATTCATTTGCTAATAGAGATGTTCTGGTTCAAAATTGTCTATTTAAAGATTGTTTTATTTATGTTGTTGCTGGCATATGACTCATCTGCATCTCCACTGTAGTTTAATTTTTTATATCTCTTCTGAGATCTCAATGTAGAAAAAGTTAGTTGTGATTTTGGGTTCATACCAGGGTTCCAACTCAATTTCAAAAATAAAATTCCCTGACTTTTCCAGGTCTGTTTTTAGAAAATTCAAGTCATGAAATTTGGTTTGCAACATAAATGGTAAGAGTGGCGTATCCAGGATTTTTCCAAGGGGGGGGGGGCATTCCCGAATTTTTAATTAAGTTTATTTAAGTTTATTTTTAATTAAGTTTAACAATATTTTAAAATATCATAATTACTTGCCTAAAATAAGAGTAAGAAAATGAAAAATAGTAAAACAAACTCACCAATTAGAAGATCAAACTAAAAAATCTTTAATTAGCGACGAATAACGTAGAGCCTGTATAAACTGCTACACAAAACATAAAATTCAATACATAGTTACAGCCTAATTTTTCTTATCATACATTTTGTCAAGGGGGGGGGGGAACCCCCCCCCCCCATTGCATACGCCACTGTAGTCATGTGACCCGCAACATACACTGAATGCTCAAAAAGCATTTTCCAGGTTTATATCATCATTTTCCAGCTTTTTAGACAATATTTGTGATTTTTCCCTGATATTTCCTTGACTTTTTTCCAATAATTTCAAATTCCCTGACTTTTCCAGATTCTCCCTGACCCATGGGAACCCTACCATACTCTTTTAAGTAGAAGTAAAATAAGCATTTTATTTTTTTTTTAAATCAAACATTTTTGGCATATTTATTTTAAACAATGAGTACCCTCTTCAGATAAAAAATTTAATCAATTCTATTTAGTTTTTACTTTTGTGATGTAAGAAATTTTATTTCTTCTTACAACCTGACTTCAAATTAGTATGATTTTTGTGATTAAATGTATGATTAAATTTGTATGATCATTAAGACTTTGTGTAAAGATGAGTAAACCTAGCACATCAAAACATTTTTCTATATATTGCTATAACCCATTCAAGAAAGGTGGCCATGATTATTATAAAAAGAGTTTGTGATTTGTAATAATGAAAAAATTTATATTTATATATGTTTTCCTTTATAATAAATGAAAACATTTTGAGATATAGTCCAAATTTGTATAGACATGTACTGGATGTCATAAAGCTATATTAAAGCTTCCAGTAATTTTAACTGAACAATGTATTTATACGTACCTTTGTTTCTTTATTATCATTTTTAATCGCAGTAAGGACCTACTCTAAAACATTCCAGCTATAAAACTCACAGTAATTTAAGAAGAATTTTTTTTTTTTTTATATAATCTTACAAAATTTTATCAAAAAAATTGTTGTTTATTTTTTATTGAGCACAATTGCATTGAATATTGATCCTCCCATGTTTAATTGTATATTAGCATGCAATACTGTATGTGTGAATTTTAATTAACAGGTATTTTATAAAGTAAGCATATTATATGATAATTGTAATACAATTTACCATGTAGAGTAGCTAGGTTTTTTGTCATAACTCCTGATCCCATTGAGATCCCACTCTAAAAGTTTCAGGTTATATAGCTTTTAGTATAACCAAAAACATATATTTTTTTCAGATTTTTTAAAAAACACTATCTTTAAATTTTTTTAAATTTCAAATTTTTAAATTTCAAATTTTTAAAAATTTTTACCCAACATAATGATGTTGCATATCAAATTAAACCTTGTGAAATACTCTTTAAAATGAGGGGTCATAAACTTCGCTATACCTTATAGAACTTGAGAAATTTGAGATTAAAAACGCTTATACAAGCTAAAAAATGCTGATTTTTTGAAATTTAAAAAATTTATTTAAAAAAAATCAAACAAGATAAAAATTAAAAAAATATATATTCTCATTTATATCATCAAGGAGAATGATTCCTGCAAGTTTCATAGAAATCTGAGGGGGTCAGGTTGAGTGAGTGGTTGATTTGGCATGGAATGACCCATTACAAAAGTTATGAAACGTTTCATGAAAATAAACTGCTTGACATTTAACTTAATTTTGTGTTCAAAGGCCTTAAATTTCAAGATGTGCAAAATTCTTCATATGTGTCTCAAATATTCTTTCTTACAACTACTCGGTATTCGGTACTCGGCCAAAGTGCTACTCGGTGCAGCACTAGTACATAGTACATTATATAATTCATTGATGTAGGTATTACTTATGCTACAATTTATTGTCATTTTCTTTAATAAGGGTTGAAAATTAATTAGTACTTTTTTTTATTTACTTTCCAATGCTTTAGAGAAAAGCACAGCGAATATGCCTATTTCCAAATGGCTTAACTATTGCAAAAATGACATATTTTGATTGTCATTTAAAAAACTTGACAAATAATAACTTATACTACATTAACCAGTTTTTGGAAAAAAGACAAAAAAATTCATAAAATAAACCTGTTTCACGAAAAATAACGTTATTTTATTTCATTTTTTAAGGGGTGGGGTAGACGAAATTATAAATTAATGGAATCATGATCTCAAGAACAAAGCACTAACAAAAAAGTAACAAGCTATAGATTACAAATAGACTTTCTTAAAATATCAAAAAGCAATTAAATTATAGTTTTTACAAATACTTTACCCTTTTAATTATTTTCACCAGAAAACAGAAAACGAAAGATTAATCCACAGACGAAATGAAAGTACCGAATGCCGATGCCGACTAACAAATACAAACAAAAACAATAGCAATTGCGATACAGTATTGCCAGCCCAGACCTGAAATATAACTATCAGGACCATCGAGTTGGAACACATCCCATGTTAAGATTTTTGTTTGATGATGATGATGCCGAAAAAAAGGTTTGACATCAGCCATTAGCGGGTATTGAATGCTGATGAATTTTGAAAATGCAGAAATATTGCGCGACTTTTAATTGTTCTAATAAATATATGAAAGGATATGCTATAAGTTTTCATTAGTACGTTATATTTGACTAATTTATAAAAAATATAACTTTTATAATCATTTGTTTTGTTATTATTATGAAGTAAATACTCCCCCCTCCCATTCAGATCTCCGCTGTTAAGGATCCTTTAACTCAAAGTTGAAGATTTTTCCTTAAAACGCAATTCAGACCGGTCAAGAATAATAAATCGCTTTCATGATGATCGACGTACCAAACATATATAATATAGGAATCACCTATAAGTTAAAAATGCAACTTTTTGAGCTAATACTTGAGTTATATCTGCCAATTCAAACATCGCTCTCGCTGCAACGCATTTCTTCATCTTCACTAGCACGCAAGTGCAATGCACTGAGCTGAAGAACAACTGGAGCAAATGCTTCCAATACTTTTACACAGTGTTCGTGCGTGCCAGTTTTTCTGCAATCGTTCGCCTGCCTTGTATGGCAAGCTACATATATCGGGTCATCTATTACTATTATAATCTTTAAAGAATTAAAATTTAAAATTGTAATGTCATGTTTAGCATATGGTTGTTCGAACAGACAACCTTTACACAATTTTACTTTGAAATATAAATATATCAAAGGCTTTTTGCCATACAACGCTCGGAAGACAAACCTTCAAAAAACGGCACGCGAAAACCGATCTAGCATTTCCTCCAGTTGTTCTTCAGCTCAGTGATGCAATGAGCAACGCCATCGTAAAGTGATCCAATTTATTAAAATCAATAAAATAAATAAATTACTCAAATAGAATAAATAACTCAAGTTTGAATGCATTATGTTAACTCATTCAATATCTTAAATGTAACTCAAAATGAGAGGATGCGTTTCTTCTAGGCAAATGAGCAGGGCCCGCTTTACCCTTTTGGCGGCCCTAGGCAATAGAAATTTGGCGGCCCCCTCTACGCCAGGGCAGCTTATATATTTCATGTGACCACACGCAAATTTTCTGAGACCTCGGTCTTCATCTCCCCCCCCCCCTCTCTCTCTACAAAAAAGAAACCACACTAGAAAAAAGTCTTAATTATGAGTTACTCTATAAAGAAGACTTATAATAAAAATAAAAATGAACATAAATAGAAAACATTCACAGTTTTTGTAAAAATTCGGTTGGACGGGCCGGGCTATATTTATGAATAACAAAAATAAACAGGCTGAATCAAACTTTAGATTTTCCACCTGTAAGTGCTAAGCGATTGATTTGGAACCCTAACAGAACATCTTCTACCCACGATTTCTTTGTGATATCTTCAGGATGAAAAGACATCCCAAATACATCCCGAAGATGTACTGTGGATAAGTGTGCTGTTAGGGAAATTTACTGAAAATTTCCATATATACAAACCCACATTCTCTACAAGACATTGCATCACAGGCAGTTTGGCGGAAGTTTTAGCGCAGAGGTGCAGGTGCAGTATATGTTCGGATGCACGAACGAAGTTCGGGTGAAATTTTGGCCGATTGCGAAAATTTTGAACACTAAGCGACAAAAAAAAAAAAAAAAAAAAAGCCGCACTTGGATATTTTCCTTTTCGCCTTCTACAACCGCCAATTTTATCGTTTAAAAAGCAAATTTTCGAACAGATTTTATTATGTTGTCCTCCACATACACTTTAGCTTTGACTCCAGTGTTAAAAACAAAATGCAATTGTCAGGAAAATTGTAATTTTAGAAATTATTTCAAAAATGGTAAGAATAAGGCAGTTAACGATGCCACAAAAGGTATTAATTTTTGAAGGAAAATCAAAAAATAGATGGTAAAATAATTAAATGTTAACGGAATATTGGTAAAAGGGTTTTTGCAAGATATAAATTTTTTTTGCCGTTTAAATTGGAAATTTGGTTTTAAGCGGCCATATTGCTCATCCAAGCGAGATGACCGTAAATTAAAAAGCCATTGCTTATAAAATCGGTATGTATTACATTTAGAACATAAAAGAGATTCAGAAAAAGTGCTTAGTAGCATAATTTCCTTTAACTACAGTACAGCAACTATTAAACGAAGCAGGTTTAAATGGCAGGAAATTTTAAAAAATTCCATTCTTAGTGAAGAGAATTAGGAAAGCAAGACCTCAGATGGCTAAAAAAAATAAATAATGATTAGTTAATTATTGGGCTGAACTAGTTCTCTTTGATGAGTCAAGTTTAACTTATTAGAAAACAAGCAGATCTGACAACGAAAATATGACTGACTTAATGAAAATTGAACTTTTAAAACAGTGACACGTTCTCCGCACATTATGGTACGGAGGTGCAGAACTTTTCAAACAGTCAAAAAACAAAAACAAAATCTTTATGTTCAAGGGATCAATTAACTCGAAGTAAAACACAATTTTCATAAAAGTGGTGCCTGACCGACTATTTTGGAGGTATCTTGGACATTTCCGCAAAGAGCATTTCAAGATGATAATGCACCTTACTACACGGCGTTTGTGGTAATAGTTTATTCACTTTAAATTGTCAAAATTTCCTATCCATTCCCATGAGAACCTATAATTCTGTAAGTAATCATATCTTTTTTCACTTTAAGTTAAATCCTACAAAGGCTATAGTAGAATTTCTTCTTTACCAGACATGGAAATAGTCCTAATCGGGATCCGCTCGAAAATGTTTCGTCTAAAAAAGGCTGGGGGAGAGGGGAGAGGATTAGAAATTTGAAGCCTATAACTCTGCTGGAACTAGAAAAAATTTTGTGATATTTGGCACATTGAAATTTCTGAGATTTACACTCCTTCTCATATTTATAAGGACACTTTATATTTTGAAATAACTAATGTAAAAATAATGTGAATAAGATTATACTAAGTGCACTTAATATATCTAGTATTCTAAAAACCAAAACTGCTATAATTTTTTTAATATGAAACAAAATTAATAAAAAATAATGCAAAATCTTTTTTTCTTCACGTTTTTAGATGTTCATAATTATAGGGACAATCCAGATTTTTTCGTTTTATTTAACTTACTGGCGGATAAATTACAGTTGACACGCGGATAAGTTAACTACTGGGCTAGATTAATTCATATATAAGCCTTCAATTTTTCTTGGACGGACATTACTGATAATTCCTCGAAAAAAAGAACGTTCAAGTAGTGAAGTATGATAAATGTGTTTTTTAAGTGAAAGGATAATTTCAATCCGCCGAATTTCTAATGAAATTCGAAGGTCTAAAATTGCTGAAGGAAATGTGATCGAACGTTGAACTGCTGGTTCGATAGAAGAGAGATCTGAGGGAAAATCAGAGTCGTTTTACAGAGATCGAAGACTCATAATTCCTCTTACTGTTCTATTCATAATGACTGCTGCTGAATTTGCTCGTAATTTTTAACGAAAGGTTAGGGTCCTCATTTATGCATGTTTAAAATAATTAATAATATGTTAAAATGAATAAAAAACCTGTAATAATCAATCAGCATTTAATGGGGGAAAGAACGTCTATGTTAAAGTTGAATAAAGACAATATTAAATGGTAAAATGTTGCATTTTCGGATGAAAAACATTTTATTCTTGATTAACCAAATGGTTTTAGTAGTTACTGGCACGATCTGAAGATAGCGAAAGACAGAGCAGATTTTTTAAAGGCAGATATGAATTGGGCATTTTAAAGGTGGATCTATGGTGCTCTGGGGAGCTGCTTCTACTGAAGGCAGAATGAATTTAGTAATTTTTTCTATTATTATGAACATCAAGAGAATGTCCGGAAATTTTAAACGTGGAATTATCAGATTTTTGTTAGATTTTGGGGAGTAATAATATTTTTTTCAACAAGACTTACATTTTTGCTCCACTTCTAGAGCAATAGGAAATAGTGTGAAGAAAAAAACTTCTGTATTATTGCCTTTCCCGTGGCCTAAAAGTTGAAAAAAAATTTAATTTATCATATTTGAAAAATGCATGCAAGTGAAAAGCAATTTTAAATAGTTTAAATGTATTCAGGATATCATCTATGCTGTATGAAATGGTATTGAAACTGAATATTAAAAGAAAATGTATATATATATATACCAGAGAGAGTGTCTGACTGTTTCACCCTAAAAAGAGACCCCATAAAATATTAATATAAAGAATAACTGAAAAAAATTACTAAAATTCGAGCTGTCCTTATAATTGTGAACACCTGAAAAATCATCTTTTTACCATATTTAAAGTTTTTTTAAAATAGAAAAACGACAAAACTTTTTAAATATAGTCTATTAATGAAATTCAAATTAATTAAAAATATATTTGTTTAAATAATAGTGTTCAGTGTTTAGTTAATATATGAAAACGGGTGTCCTTATAATTATGAGAAGGAGTGTATATTAAAACACTGTATAAAACTATGCCATTGTGCATTAAAGCAGTAATTCCATATAAAGGCGGAATTAACCCAATGCAGAATAAATATTTTTAATAAAAAATTGCTTAGATCTAACAAATAAATACGTTTTATTTCATATATTAAAATATAACTTGTTTATTTCATATGATAAGTCATAATAGAATACAAAGTGTATGGTTATCACATTATGTTCAAAAAGAAAATTTTATGCAGATTTTTAAAAAGTACTTCGTAGAGTGCAATAAAGCGAATTATTAAATCGAAAATGTACATAGGTATCATTTCATACCTTTGGTATTATGGAAACAAGACAGTTTTATTTGTTTCAAACATTAATTTTTAAGTTATTACAAATAAAAAAGGTATATAATAAGTCATTTTTTCTGCAGAGCGAGTTTTTTTTTTTTTTTTTTTTTTTTTTTTTTTTTTTTATATTTTCAACGTAAAGATGGCAGAATACATTTGGAATATTATTTAGAATACTGGCATGAATAACATAGACTATGAATTTTCTAATTTAAAAAAATCGTAAGTTATTAGTAATTTACGATTTACTTAATATGGTAGAATAGGACAAATTGAGCATAAACGTCTATTTTGAGGATCATAAATATATCAGACAAGTTCAAAATAACATTTATAATAATAATTTATTTTTCAGTTTTTTTACTTTTGGCGCCAATAAAGGATTGCCTTAGCACTGAAAGATTTTTAAATGCATCTGTCTGTGTTTATTATGATCATCATTAAATCGTAATCGAAGGGCGCCATTTTATTATCATGTTGCAATTTCAAATTACTCCCACCCCCCCTCCTCCTCTTTTCCACGTAATTTAAAAAAGATCTGGTCTTCAATCATTATCACAATTCAATTCAAAACGTATATTTATTAAAAGTCAATATTTTAGTACTTTATGGTGTTTTTATGCTATGTTAAAATCATCAAAGAATGCTACTTTTAATTTACAATTTAATATGCATATATGCCTTAAAAAAGAAAAAGCCAAAAATCAGTTTATGATTTACACTTTTTTTTTTAATGTTTTTGTGCAGTGTTTTAATTTTTTTGGCGGCCCTAAGCAACCGCTTAGGTTCGCCTAATGGTAAAGCGGGCTCTGCAAATGAGTGAAAATTCAATCAAGTTGAGTTACTTTCATTCTTTCATTTAAGAGACTACTGCCCGTAATGGGGTTAAAATATGTATTTCTAATATTTTCATGCAATATTTAATTTTCTGAAAATCTGTTTAATATTATAAATGTATTTTCTGTAATAGAATTTTAATTCAGTATTTTTTATAACATAAATTTAACATTATTTCAATGTGAGTCGTACTCGTAGCTAAGAAGCTGCAGGTTCCAGTCTCTTTTACCTGCGGAAATACTGCATTTATTTTATAATGTGATTGTGAATAGTGCAATATCAGTTTAACTTCTTTGTTAAATGCAGTGCAGTTTATGTGTTTGTCTTTATAGTGGTTGAACTCTACCCATTTTATTCTGTTTCAAATGATTGAGATATTTTTACACAAGTTCACAGTCAACACTAGCATTTTATGTATCTTCACAGTAAAAAAAATTTTTTTTTTTTAAATTTTATAATGTGTTATTGTTGGATATTAGTTTTTCTTTTTTTTTTAATAACTATTTTAAGTTGTTAATAGCACTGACAGAGAACAACTTACCTACTTTCTGCGTTGTCCGTAGATATTTACCTAAAGATGGCTACCATAAGTGCAAACGTGGCGACCATTTTTTATGACTCTATTCGCCAATGGCTACCATTCATAATTGCTAGTCTAGAGCATTACCAAAAAAGTTACGACCAGATCGGGTACCAATAACTCTCAGAATGAAGTAGATCGACAAATTCAAGAGCTACTCGAACTTGACCTTATAGAGCCTAGTGATAGTGATTGGACTCACCCCGTCATCTGTGTTGCGAAAAAAGAAGGAAGTGTTAGAATGTGTATCGACTTTCGCCTTTTGAACAGTTACACCATTCCGGATGCGTACCCGATGAAAATCGCTAAAGATCTCTTGTTTGAAGTTGGCAGTGCTCATTTTATCTCAGCACTCGAACTAACCAAGGGATATTGGCAAATACTCACGAAAGATGAAGTCAAACCTTATACAGCTTTTGTGACGCATTCAGGCCCATACCAGTGGAAGGTCCTCCCATTTGGTATGAAAAATGCAGGAAGCACCTTCGAAAAGTCTATAGACAAAGCTCTTTTCCCACACAGGAACTATTGCATGCAGATCATTTATTGATGACGCCGCAATTTATTCCACTTCGTCGAACAAACACTTAAACCACATTCACGAAGTTTTCAAGATGCTCAGAGATGTTGGTTTAACAGTAAATTTGGACAAATGTGATTTCGGGAAAAATTCAGTCAAGTTCCTAGGTCACGTGATTGGGTCCGGGCAACATTCCCCTGATCCCGAAAAAATTGAAACAATTCAAAAACTGGGAAGACCAGCTACATAGAAAGATGTTCGTAGCTTGTTGGGCCTTGCTAGATACTACAGAGATTACATTACCAATTTTTCACATATTGTGCTGCCTTTAACAAACCTTACGAAGAAACGTGTACCAAATAATAAGATTCCATGGAAGGCCCCAGAAGAGGAAGCTTTTTTAAAACTCAAGAAAGAACTGTTGAGGATGTCCACTCTATACACTCCAAACATGGAACTTCCATTCCTATTATTTACATATGCTTCAGCCACCGCAATTGGAGACTGTTTAGCACAGTGTGATGACGTAGGGAAAGAAATTCCTAAAGCATTTTTTAGCAAGAAACTCACACCCTGTCAAATCAAATGGAGTACAACTGAACGTGAAGCCTACTTCATGCTCAAAGCCTTGAAAAAAATTGACACTTGGATATTTGGAGCGCATATACAAATTTTATCAGACCATAATCCTCTTTCATACCTGACGCACAGCGCTCCCCACTAGGACTGGGATTCATATCGATGTAAATTAAAATATCGATTTAACGCTAATATCGTTTATCCGATTTAAATATTTCATCTTCCGTAAAATATCGATGCAGAAACATCCGAACACGCGAACGTATGATTCCAGGCTAAACCGAATGAATAAAGTTGGAATAATGCCAGGGAACTATTCATTATTCATTCAAAAGGATTCCGGTTTCGGTTTAGTCTAAAGCATGCGCAGTCATAGACAGCTAAATCATGAAAATCCCGATTAAATATAGTTGGAATGCCAGATATTCATTCAAAAAGATTCCGGTTCAGTCTTCCGGTTTAAAGCATGCGCAGTCATAGACAGCTACAGTAGTGGACAAAATTGTGGAAACCTTTTGAAAAAAGTTCATTTTAGTGGTTTGATGTCTAATAACACCACTTTTTTTTCTACCAATACTATAAAATATATATCATTGGATAGGTAATTTAATCAAGATTGTAAAGCAATAATATTTAAGAATAGTTTTTTAATAGAACAGCATTTATAAAGAAGAAGGGTGATATACATAGAAAAAATGAGATATACAAAAATTTTCACCATACCAGTTAATACTTAGTTGGGTAACCTTTAGCCTTAATTATGGCCTTACAGTGTTTTTCCCATGGAGTGAACCAACTTCTTTAGTTATGCAGCTGTTGTAACATGAAATCAAGATTGAATTATTGCTTCTGTTAATGTTTTATTGCTGGGTTGCTTTTGTCTAACAAGCTTCTTTTGCCGGCTCCATAGATTTTCGATTGGGTTAAGGTTTGGGCTATTCCCAGCCCATTCCAGCAGTTGAATATGATTATCTTGAAATCACTTCTTGCACACACCAGCACCATGACATGGAGCTGAATCCTGTTGAAATATAAATGCTTCATTATCTTGGAAAAGATTACGTGCAGAAGGCAGCAGCTTGGGCCCAAGTATTTCATTTATGTACCTTTGAGCATTTATATTCCCACCGATCAAGCCAATTCTGCCCACACCTCTTGATGTCATACAACCCCAAATCATAATACTTACTGGGTCATTCACAGTAGGTGTAATGCACTCAGGATGGACATCTTCTCCAATTCTTCTCCATACGTATTTTATGCATGGTATTAGAGCCGCAAGAATGTTAAATTTTATTTGACAATCAACCACAAAAATGTGCAAGTTTCATTAATTGATTATTAAAAATTGACATTTTACAGAGTCTATGCAGAAATTTTTTTAAACGAAAACAGACAAATTTATATTTAAATTATCAAATTAATTCATATTTCGAAATACTCACCTGATTCTTGTGTAGAACTGCTAAATAATTGAGTAATGAAAAACTATACAACTTGAAAAGTAAAATACTTACAAAAATAAATAGGACAATCCAAAGTTTTCGCAATTCCTTTTCTTCTTAAGCACTTCTGTTTATTATATACTAAAGCTGTCTCTTCAAATTATTCCAGCATAATAGCCCTCATTCAGCTTCAAATACTTGTGAACACTATCCAGCTACATGGCAATTGATTTTTCTTAGTCATTTTCCTTCAGTTCTTGAAAAAGTATTTTTGGAGGGAGCAGACACAATATATATAAATCCGAAAAAGAACCTAATTTGTTACGTCAATACATCAAAACTAACATAACAAATCAGTTCTCATTCAGACAAAGCCCACTTTAAAAATTAGAAATTCTCTTTATTCTTCATCTGGTCAGGCTTTCGTTACAGATAAAATCTAAAAAAAAACTAATGAGCTAATCGAAGTACAAAACTTTATATTACTTACAGTTATACAAAAATCAATATTCTATATATTTATTTCTAGCGAAATTTTTTAAAAGTAAATAAAATGATTAAAAAATAATTACACTACTGTTAATTTTCTGAATGCAAATTCGGGCAGCATTTTAAATAACACTGCTCTGCCAAAAAAAAATTGTGTCCTGATACCATTCCCGCTGATTATTATGTAAAATGACATCCTGAATCCAAATATGATCCTTATTTTGCCCAAACTAAAATTCAGTAGATAGAATAATAATAAAAAAAGGGCCTAATTTCATATTATCTAGAATGATTAAGAAATTAATGTAGCCGCTTTTTTACTCTGTTACTAAATACATAGTACTCATATAAAGCCAGACCTTGATATAGGGTATATAAATATAAAATTCTCAAACGTTTAAACATATAATTTCATTTTTTAAACTCTCTGATAAAAAATAAATTATAAAAATAACAAATTTGTATTTTAAGTAAAATATTGTATAAAAATGAAAACAATGCATTGAAATGACTTATTGATATAAATTATTAAAACACATTCCACTTATATTTATAAATTTTTTTACTCCCTATATTAGAAATGTTAAATAAAAGATTTCCATGCAAAGTACACATTACATAATCAATTTAAATTATTTTTAAGATTGTTTCTTCAAATAAAGATGAACTTGGCAAAATTTTCAACATAAAAAATAAATAAAATATGATTAATGAAAATAAAATTTTGTAGGTAATTGTTTACAAAAGGTAATTATACAATCACATGTTCATAAGAACTTTCATTGAAAATAGTCTCTTTCCTTTGTTTTTAAACTTTAGGTTATAGAACATGAAATATATATACATATTTACATACCCCCCTCTTTAAATCTACATGATAATGCAATAATAATAATCAGCAACAGATTTACTCAGGAAACTATACAATACACTATGTAGTTAGGGTTTTTTTTTTTTTTTTTTTTTTTTTTCTTTTAATCGATAAATAAAATGACATCTTCTACTTTTCAAATTATTAATTTAAGGGAAAATATATCGATTGCAAATTTAAGATCGATTGCAAAGATTAAAGTACAATTTATTGCTTTGACAGAATAATCTCATAAATTATTTATGCATCAAGCATAAATAATTCATTCAATTGCTTATATTATGTCCAGATACGTATATTTTTAATTTAGTTTTGTCCCTAGTTTTGTCTAGTGAAAGGACAATTTATAAAAAGTAGGAAAAACAACGATCCTTCCTGCAAAATTTACTACGGCCAAATTACTTAATAATTTAAGTCATTTGTAAAAGCAATAAAAATATAACTACAAAATAATATATAAAATGAAAGACGTAAATATCTCTTTAATCGTTCGCACTAAAAACCATATTTACATATTTTAATCCCTGGCAATATTGTTTAAGAATTCTAATGAAAATTTAATAAGACATTTCAACATTACACTCAAAATACCCAAAACTTTCTTTTCTCATGCAGAAAACATTTTTTAAATGTAGTACATTTTTTTTTTTTTTATGATTGCATGACAAACGTAAACAAGACCTTTCAGATGTAGATTTAAAAGGCTTAGCAATCCTGTCAGTTTTGTTATGCAGTTTTTAAGCGAAATTTGATTGAAGGCTCTTCAGTAAGACTATTGGAAAAAATCGAAACATAATAATTTATATTTACCTTGCTTATTTATCAATATTCATTCAATTTAAATTTAATAATGCGTAAATATTTACTCAACAACATTCATCTAGCTCGCTTACCTTAGGAGCAGAAAACATTGATGGATTCTTTAATTCCTGTTTTTTATTTCTCTTCAAGGCTTTCCTATATCCTGTGTCGCACCCATACACAAAACATATTCTAGAGCTGGACATATTGCGATCAAATAATTAATTTAATATTTAAAAAAATGTAACTTTCACGAAGATGCTAATACAAAAACGGCATAAGAACTCACATCAGCGCCACTATGCGGTGGTTTGCGCGTTAGGCCCATTTTTGCGGGAAATCGCCGTAGAGGAAATTCCTCCTTCTCTCTACCTTCATGATTTTATGCCATCACTACCAAACAGGGAGATTTTGGTCTCATCACTCCAAATTACACAGTCCCATTGTTTCGTTGTCCAGTTAACATGAGCTTTAGCCCAGTTTAATCTTTCAACCTTTGTTTCAGAGACAAAAATGGCTTTTTTCGCACTTACTGTCACATTGCATTGTAACCTTTCCCCTTGTATACACCGAGATGATTTTTTTCTGTCACCTAGGCACAGGCTTTTAATTCTTCTATCATAACTCTCTGTTGTGCACCTTTTTCTGCCTTTACCAATCTGGTTTTCTAATGACTGAGTCTCCTTGTACCTCTTCAAAAATTTAGAAATGCCACCTTTGGTTGAGTTTTCCCCAATATTTCTTCTAATTTCTTCATAACTGTAGCCTTGTTCACTCAATGTTACTATTTTACATCGCTTCTTAGATGACCAGTAAACACTTTGCGCCTTTTCTTTAATTTTATATTGATTTATTATTATTATTATTATTATTATTATTACGTTTTACAATCTCACTAGTAAATCAAAAAGCGCAAAACAAAAAAACAACTTGATATCAATTACAATACACACTGATAAATGTCCTGTGACATGTTGTCTCATTGCCAAAACATTGCCAGAACAAGATGACATCTGACTGGCTCTGTTAACACTCATGATCATTGGCTACATTCAAATGAAGGACAGCTACTTCCTATAAACGTAAGCAAGCTGTGCTTCTTTTTTCTGGTTATTTTGCTATAACTTTTGATATAATACAGATAATTGAACAAATGTTATTGCTTTACAATCTTGATTAAATTACCTTTCCAATGATATATAATTTTATAGTACTGGTAAAAAAAAAAAAAGTGGTTATATTAGACATCAAACCACTAAAATCAACTTTTTTCAAAAGGTTTCCACAATTTTGTCCACTACTGTAAATCATGAAGATTGAAGTGCCGTTTCGATTTAGCGTTACGTAGGCGCATTGGGAAAAAGAGAATATCGGTTTAAGGCCATTCTTTCGAGCCAAAACGCGTGCGCACTAGCAAAATGATAACCGATTCTGATACAAAGCTTTCCGGTTAAGACGTTAAGTTTGACTAGCTGAAATGAGATTTATTCATTCATTCAAAATTCGTTTGATTATTGGAGATTTATTTCATCAATATTAGTATTTTATTCTGCTGTTTTTTGTTATAGTTCCAGTTCCTATAATTTAAAAATACGAGTAAGAAACTCCAGTTTCTGTTTATTAGATAAGTGAATTAACTATTCTTTATGAATATTTTATATAATTAATATTTTTTCATCAAATTCATTAATTTCAGTATACAATATGACATTGTCATATTGTCCAATATGACATTGAGTACAATATGACATTGTCATATTGTCAAAAATAATTTAAATAACGGCGTTATCTAAGTTAAATTATTATTATTCCAATGTGTAAATATCTAATTTTTAAGTATTTCGAAATCAGTTATTAACAGCATATAGTATGGGTACAGCGTCTATACAAAAATTAAGCTTAACCAGATGTCGCTGTGATCGAAGCTATTGCTCAAATCGAAGACTTGATTGGCTTTTCCCAGTTTTGTCAGTTTAATCACGTGATCTAAGCATATAATTATATAAGCATATAATAACCAATTGATATAAGCATAATTGATATAAGCATATAATAACCAATAGGGAGTTTCGGTTTTGTTGTCGGGACACTAGCTTCGATTACAATGACATCTGGTGACAGGCTTAATTTTTTTAGTACAATTTTATTCGCCGCTTTCCACACTGTTTATTCTAGACGCTGTAGTATGGGTATTTAAAAATAATTTCAAATACGGTGAAAGTTGATGCTTTTTTTCCCCCTTCCAATGCACTAAATTGTTGTTCATTCTGTCAATTTTATTTTTCTATACTGAGTTATAGTTATTAAAATCTTTTTGTATTTTGTAGTATTTGTTGTAATTTAATCTAAAATAAGTAAAAATTTTAAATCTTCAATAAAAAGAAAATCTCGTAATTTTTTTTTAGAAATTGTATTTTAGAAACTTTTAATTAAGAATTATATTTATTAGGGGATACAATGCACTTTAGAAATTTAATATCATGTGTGAAGTTCTATTAATTAGCAGTTTTCTGCTGATTGCCATTTTGCAATTCATTCGTATGTAAGTGGGGAATATAAAAATTTTAATGGATTAAAAAGTAATAAGAAATAATAAAATTCTGAATTTATCAATTAGTTAATAATAATAATAAATTGGGGCGTTTTTAAATGTTTTGAAGATTACTCACAAAAGTCACGTCACGAGTCAATGTGAAATTCTATAATTTGTGGTAAAAGAAAACTGCGCTATATTAAATTATACTGTGTTGCGATGTGTAAATTTTGAAATGTGGAAAATAACGAATAATTTTATAATAATTAGTATAAACATTACATCTTTATCAGAAGTCTGATTTTTTCAAAGGTCTTATTTTAGTAAAAAAATAAATGTCTGTGATTAAGATAATAATTTCGAGAAAAAATTTTAATTTGGTTAAACTAAAATAATTTTTCTATGGTCCATTGTTGATTTTTGCGTTTGTATTCATTATAAGAAAGTACTTGTAAAAAATTTTAACTTCTGGCTTTCAATGGATTTACACGTTTTGAGGAATCTAGAGAATGTTTTGACCACTTTTGGTAACACTGCATTAAATCGATATATCCTTATATCGGTATTTTATATGAACGATATATCGATTTAAGAAATGTCAACATCGCCCAGCACTACTCCCCACAGTGCTAAGCTCTCTAGATGGGCCTTGGCACTGCAACATTATAGCCTCGCGGTCTCGTATCGCAAAGGGTCAAAACACGGTAATGCTGATGTTTTATCTAGATTAAAGATAGATTGTTTTATTTATTTATTACCATATTTTTATTAACTTCTATTCTTGTTTGTGTGTTTGTTCGGTGCAAATCTAGCAATATATTTTTAACTAACTTCCCTACTAGCTAGACATTTGAAACTTTCACAGTAGCTCAGAACCCGGTGACAACACAATACTTCGAAGTCAGATTTTCGAATTTTAGAATAGTTTTCTTTTAGTTAATTAAAATATGAAAATAATAAACTCCTAATAGCAATAAAAATAGTCATTAAAGTATTAGGTATAATTTAATTGTTGCCAAAAAAAAAAATTACGAGTTCATTTTCTTTCGACATAAAAATAAATACATTTAATTAAACGTGAGCGTTAAGAAACTGTAAAAAGTTAAATTATGCATCTGGCAAAAAATGACGTCATTATCACTTTAAAGATTTTCTACACGTTGGTAAAGTGCTAATGTAGTTCATGATGTAAATATATGTTGTTCTGAAAGGATTAATATTTTATTTTTAAAACCAACTTTTGTTTTTATTCAAATTTCCCGTAACTCTTTAACTAATCACATTAGAACGTCCATCTTTGGAATATCGATAATAAGGATTTTCACGCCAAAAGTCGCCAAGGGCAAAACATCGCCAAATTTGGCGCCAAATCCATTACCTGCCTATTGGAGCTTTTTAATGCGTTTTAAAAGGAAAATTAAGCTATTTTAACGCGAAAAAAGATGGAAATACAGAAAATTGACATTTTATCAACTTACTAAGCCTCTTTGAAAGAATTTATACAAAAATAAATACAATTATTTACAATTTCGTAACAATACGCATTGATAAAGTGCTAATTTTAGTTAGTTCTATAGCTATGATTCAAAAGAAAATTTAAAAACATGGTTTATAAAAAGTTTTTTATCTTATAATTATTTTCTTTTTCTTTTTGTGAGATAAATTATATTATTGTATTTTGTAAATATCTTATCAGTATTTTATGAATATTAGTGTAATTTGTACATTCATATATGTATATATATCCGCTTGCGTCACTCGAAAAACTACCGTTTTTCATGATTTGTTTCCATTATATTGATTTATATATATATATATATATGTAATATTAGTTTTATTAGTTCCCCATCATACTATAGGTATGGGGAACTTAGGTAATCGTGAAAATTTTCGACCTCGGTTTTTTGACTTTTCTACACGTTTTCAGGTGTGAGGAATACGAAAATGACAAAATTTCTATGGTGTCTGTCTGTAGGGTGTCTGTTAGTGTGTCAGTGTGTCAGTCCGTTAGTGTGTTAGTCCGTTAGTTTGTTAGTCTGTTAACACGATATCTCACGAACAAATGATCGTAGAGAGGTCAGATCAGTTTTAAAATATTACTTTCGACACTGGCAAGAACCCTATTAATTTGCAACATTCGAATTTAAAAACTTCGTAAGTTATTAGAAATTTACGATTTTCTTAACATGGGAGAATAGGACAAAAATGCATTTAAACGTGCATTTAATGGAAACTGTTTACTGTAAAATTGTCAGACCAGTTTTAAAATATCAGTTTTGATGCCGGAATGAACATCAGTAACTATAAATATGCTACTTTGGAAATTTCGCAAGTTATTGGAAATTTACGAATTTTTTAACATGGCAGTATAGAGAAAAATTTCACATAAACGTCAATTTTGAGAGATATTTTCATCGTAAAGATGTCAGACTACTTTTGGAATATTATTTAGGACACTGGCATGATTATTAATGACTATGAATTTTCCAATATAAAGATTTCGTAAGTTATTGGAAATTTACGAATTTCTTAACATGGCTGAATAGAGCAAAATTTCACATAAACGTCAATCTTGAAAGATATTTTTATCGTAAAGATGTCAAACCACTTTCGAAATATTATTTAGGATACTGGCATGAATATCATAGACTACGATTTTTCCAATTTAAAAAATTCGTAAGTTATTTCGAATTTACGATTTACTTAACATGTCAGAATAAGGCAAAATTGAGCATAAATTTCCATTTTGAGGATCGTAAATACATTAGACAACTTCAAAATTACATTTATGATATTTGTTTGAACATGATTGAATACAAATATTCTAATAGGAAAATTTCGTAAATCATTCGTAATTTACGATTTTATCAACATAGCGAAATTGTAAATTTTACATATAAATCTGAATTTTGAGGATTATTGCATTGGAAATAGTAGCATGCAAACTAAACAACGGAATCGACCCTGATAAAATAAATTAATAGATTAGAATGAGATAAATATATCGAAGTGAACGGTGGATAGCGTATTAGGTGGGGATTTCATTCTGTCACTGTATCAAGCTTTGGTCAAATTCATTTCTTTTAACATGATTATAATATGTCTCGCACTAGAAATTTATGAGAACATAAATATGATGGGGAACTGAGCAGAGTCCACCTATGCCAACTAGTTTTTTGCGGGGGGAGATGTTGCATTTTTAATTTAAGAGCTCTCATCGAACCTATCGAGTAGAGTACACATTTATAAGTTGTATTTTGTTTTGAGTGTTTTTCTTTTCAGATTTAACTGCATCGTCCCTCCAGCAGCAGATGAGCTTCCATGGGGGGGGGGGGGGGGTGTAAAGAAAAGATCATATTCGAACCTTATTCGAATCGATTTCGAACTTTTAGTTTTTCTTAAGTGGCATCAAGAGGCTGCTGAGAGATTAGAAGAAAAAATGGCAGAAGGGAAGTGGCGAACGAATGTTTGGAAGGAGCTGGCTTCAAAACCAAAAGCCAATTAAAATGTTAATTTTAGAATGTATAAATATTTATATGTGATAATGTGTGTATTTGTAAATATCTCTGTGCAATTTCGTATTAAATTTACTAGTTGAAAAGTTTCTGCAGAGTCATCTTTTTGAAATGTGTTTCACCTTTTCTTGGATCTAGACGACATATGATAATCATCGGCGCGACGACAAATCCTTACTATTTCTTTTAAATTTATCTTCGTCTTAATCACAGAATTTACGATAATAAATAAAAAGAATGTTTCTGTGAAAAAATATTGGTATTCAAAAATCCGAAGGGTTGGTAATGGGCTCTTTCCACCGTCGTCTGCTCAATCACGTGATAGAGGAAAACGAATAATCGAATTCTGAGAATCGAATTCAATTAAATATTGTTCTTAAGAACAAAAATGTTAATATTTAATAAAAAATAAAATAAAAGTTATAATGTGCATTTGTAAACAGTAGAATAGTTTTATTTGTAAATTTAATAATTTTTTAGAAACACTTTATGTGTTTATTTATTTTCAAGTGTAAGAATCGATTTTTGTAATTGTTACATTAACTGATCTAGCAATAAATAATCCGCGTTTGTAATGATCGATAGATGGCGCTTTTTCAGTTTTTGTTGTTAGTAAATATTATAGCCACGTGTATTTATTATTGTTCTTTTTGTTATTCTACTTAATATTCGTACTATAATTTCTCCGCCATTACATCTTGGAAAATTGATTGCTTTTGGAAAAAAATAATTCAGTTTATACAAAGTTCGATCGGAAGTAGATTTTTAACTGAAGTTGAACAAATATTAGCTTCAAATCATCTGATTAATTCTTTACTTCTATTAGCTGAAGCAACTGAAATTTTAAATTTGTCATTTATAAATAAATGGAAGCTTAATTCTGGATTTCTTGGTCCTTTGGAGTTACACTGGAGTACACAACAGTATGTGTTATCTTTTCTACCGGATTTATTCATTTTTATTCAATAAATATATGTGAATCTAAACATCGGCATGCAATGGCGGCTTAATGAAAGCCGAATTAAAGCATGTTTATTGTAATTTGCCCTTAGCCCACCAGAGGGCGAGCATTTCATTACAATCGCGGATAGCTTGTTCTTGTGGAATGTTTATGGATTATAATTTGAAATTTTAAAATGTTTTCATTTAATTGAATTGCATAAAGCTGTTACAACAAGTTAATTAACTAGTTAATGGTCTAAATGGATTTACGATATTGCACTGTCACTGATTTTAAGTACCAAAAATCAGAGTATGTAACATGTTCTTCATGAACATCAATGACAAATATAAACTAAATGATGATTGTAAATGTATACAGCAAACAAAAGATGGTGAATAATGATATAAAATGGATTAAAGATGATGATGTATAAAAAATAACACAGATTAAATAAGATTGATCAAAAATAAGAATAGAAAATATGTTATTTCAGCAATCGCTATAGATAAACAAGACTTCGTCTGCTATTTGTTTTTCCTCTATCATGTGACCTCTGACGTCAGGTGGGAAGAGCCCATTCTGTACTAATTATTTATATAGTTTACATACCTTGTCTTGAAAAACTGGAGAGTCACTTTTCACGTTGTATTGGATTATTTGGAATTTCATGGAAGCTTATTTTACCACGGTGACTATCCGAAGTACAATATGGAATAACACAATAAACCATATTTTAACATAACACAGATATAAACTGTACAAGACAAAAAAAAAAAAAAAAAAAAAAAAAGAAAACCTCTCACATCTTTTATATTTATAAAATATGAGCTATAAAGTAACAGTGAATCCCATTTGAATAATGGGATATAAACAGAACTTTATGCCTCGTATCAAGCGCCATCTACCGGCTATGTTCTTGTACTTTTGCCAAGTTTTCGAGCCACGCGGAAGGCATCTAGTTTAGGAGGCTATGGTTATACTATAACAAAGATTTTTTGCTACAGTCCGCGCATGTGCAGTAATAAATTATTTACTACAGTTATGAATATCTCTTTGAATATTAAATGTATTTGTCTTAAACTAAAGTATAATGGTTGAAACATATATTGTAATGTTTTCTGGAAGTTTCACGAAATTTCGAAAAAAAAAAAAAAATTAGATTTATAAAACAAAAATTTCCGAAAAATTTTTGCAATAAATTTTTTATAACTCCTTAAATATTTGAGATAGCCTCACAAAACTCTACATACGTATAAAATATAACATTTATAACCACATCTAAAATTTGCAGACAAATGGACGCACTTCCAGATACAGGGTAATCGCACTTTATTTTATTTTATTTTGTTGGATTTGTTGTTTGCCCTCTAAAGGCATTCGTGACAAAATCTTTACAGGAAAATACAGTCGGCTGCAAAATTATTCGAGCACTAGCCAATAATTCCTATGTTAAAAAAGTACACTTAAGACTGTTTTGTTAAATAAATCCTTGTCGAATCATGTTCTTAGACTGACTAAGAACATGACTCGATAAGGATTTATTTAACAAAGCAGTATTAAGTGTACTTTTTTTAGACAGGGATTATTGTTAGTGCTCGAATAATTTTGCAGCCGACTGTATGAGGAAATGCATGTATTCCTTATTCCCAAAGTTCAAGAAGAACACATTAAGAATTTTTCGAGACATTCAACAAGATGTAAAAAAATGAATGTGTTTCCATAATTTTGTCCAACACCTGTAGTTCAATATAGCTTTACTCCTTTTCCCAGAATCGTAACTTAGAAGATGATTAATTAAAGAAGCATATGTGTATGTGTTGCAATCACAAATGGTGGTCAGTTAGTTATGAGCAGAACCAGTGTTCTTTTTTTACTTTCTCTTACCCATAAGGTAGAGAAAGTATTGTTTTGGGGTCAAATTTTCGAACGCGAGATTTTGATATATTTACACGTTTTGAGGACCCCTGAATACGAAAATCATGTTTTTAGCAAATGGTCTGTGTGTATGCCTGTGTGTTTGTGTATGTGTGTGTGTGTGTGTCTGTGTGTGTGTCTGTCTGTTATCACCATATCTCAAGAACAAATAGTAGCAGACATCCCAAACTTGGTATTCTAAATGTGTATCATATACAGATGCTACAGTAAGCTTTTCGTTAAGATCAAGCAAATGGTTCGTGTACAGGGACAATCAAGAGAATTCTAATACATTACGTCTATGGGGGAAATTGCAGGTAAATAGAGTTTAACGTCTATAGACTGCACTAAACCAAATGAAACGAATATATATATATTTTGTAATATAGATAGTCAACTGGGAAAACAATTTTGTGTATGTAGGAGCCTCGCGTCCCCCCCTCGAGGGGAGTAAATTTTTGTGATGGGTATCTTTCAAAAGAGCTCGCCAATACCTTTAAAACGAATGGTTGAACCATCGATCTGCGATAATTTAAAACAAAGTTTTCGATTTCTTTATACGTTTAACGAAAAAAAAAGAAAAAAAAAAACCTTAGAAAAAAAAAATCGTATTTTTTTTTTTTTTTTTTTTTTTTTTTTTTACTTTCTTCTATATGTAATATAGAGAAAGTATTGGATTCGCGAAAATTTTCGAAGTCCACTTTTTGATGGATTTACATGTTTTGGGATATGGAGAACACGAATTAATAGTTTTTAGAAAATGTCTGTCTGTCTGTCTGTATCATTTTTCTGTGGACGCTGTATCTCACGAACCAATGAATGAAATTTAACCAAACTTGGTATTTAGTTGCACCCTGACATAAACTGGTGCTGATTAGATTTTGGGATCACTCGCTCAATAGGTGGCGTTGTGATCGCATTTTATGCAAATTTTTAACATGGCAGCATAGGACAAAATTCCGTATAAATGTTCATAAAGAGAGTTATTTTACACTTGTGATTGTAAAATTAATATGAATTATTGATAATAGTAGTAGTTAGCTAGGAAAAAAATTTTGTGCATGGGGGGGCATCGGTTCCCCCTCTGGGGGGGAAAATCCCCCCCGGGAAAGTAAATTTTCAAGATGGGTATCTTTCGAAAGGTCTCGTTGATAATAGTAATAGTTAACTTGGAAAAAAATTTTGTGCATGTGGGGGCATCGGTTCCCCCCCACCGGGGGGGGAAGTTCCCACCCGGGGGGGCAAAATTTCAAGATGGGTATCTTTCGAAAGATCTCGTCAATACCTTTAAAACGAATGGTTGAACGATAAATCTGTGATAATTTAAACCAAAGTTATCGATTTTTTTTACTTTTAACAAAAAAAAACAGAAAAATATCGCAATTTTTTTTTTTTTTTTTTTTTTTTTAACGAAATTTAACCAAACTTGGTATTTAGTTGGTCCCCGACATAAACTGGTGCTGATTATGTTTGGGGATCAATAGCTCAACAGGTGGCGCTGTGATAGCATTTTATCTAAATTTTTAACATGGCAGCATAGGACAAAAATTCGTATAAATGTGCATAATTAGAGTTGTTTTAAACTTGTGATTGTAAAATTAATATGAATTATTGATAATAGTAGTATGTAACTAGGAAAAAAATTTTCTGCATAGGGGGGCATCGCTTCCCCCCCCCCTAGGGGAAAAATACCCCCCAGGGGGGGTAAATTTTCACATTGGGTATCTTTCGAAAGATCAGGTTGATAATAGTAGTAGTTAACTAGGAAAAAATTTTTGTGCATGTGGGGGCATCGGTTGCCCCCCCACTGGGGGGGGGGAGAAGTTCCCACCCGGGGGGCAAAATTTCAAGATGGGTATCTTTCGAAAGATCTCGTCAATACTTTTAAAACGAATGGTTGAACGATAAATCTGTGATAATTTAAACCAAAGTTATCGATTTTTTTTACTTTTAACAAAAGAAAACAGAAAAATATCGCAATTTTTTTTTTTTTTTTTTAACGAAATTTAACCAAACTTGGTATTTAGTTGGTCCCCGACATAAACTGGTGCTGATTATGTTTGGGGATCAATAGCTCAACAGGTGGCGCTGTGATAGCATTTTATCTAAATTTTTAACATGGCAGCATAGGACAAAAATTCGTATAAATGTGCATAATTAGAGTTGTTTTAAACTTGTGATTGTAAAATTAATATGAATTATTGATAATAGTAGTATGTAACTAGAAAAAAAATTTTCTGCATAGGGGGGCATCGCTTCCCCCCCCTAGGGAAAAAATACCCCCCCCAGGGGGGGTAAATTTTCACATTGGGTATCTTTCGAAAGATCAGGTTGATAATAGTAGTAGTTAACTAGGAAAAAATTTTTGTGCATGTGGGGGCATCGGTTGCCCCCCCACTGGGGGGGGGGGGAGAAGTTCCCACCCGGGGGGCAAAATTTCAAGATGGGTATCTTTCGAAAGATCTCGTCAATACTTTTAAAACGAATGGTTGAACGATAAATCTGTGATAATTTAAACCAAAGTTATCGATTTTTTTTACTTTTAACAAAAGAAAACAGAAAAATATCGCAATTTTTTTTTTTTTTTTTTAACGAAATTTAACCAAACTTGGTATTTAGTTGGTCCCCGACATAAACTGGTGCTGATTATGTTTGGGGATCAATAGCTCAACAGGTGGCGCTGTGATAGCATTTTATCTAAATTTTTAACATGGCAGCATAGGACAAAAATTCGTATAAATGTGCATAATTAGAGTTGTTTTAAACTTGTGATTGTAAAATTAATATGAATTATTGATAATAGTAGTATGTAACTAGAAAAAAAATTTTCTGCATAGGGGGGCATCGCTTCCCCCCCCTAGGGAAAAAATACCCCCCCCAGGGGGGGTAAATTTTCACATTGGGTATCTTTCGAAAGATCAGGTTGATAATAGTAGTAGTTAACTAGGAAAAAATTTTTGTGCATGTGGGGGCATCGGTTGCCCCCCCACTGGGGGGGAGAAGTTCCCACCCGGGGGGCAAAATTTCAAGATGGGTATCTTTCGAAAGATCTCGTCAATACTTTTAAAACGAATGGTTGAACGATAAATCTGTGATAATTTAAACCAAAGTTATCGATTTTTTTTACTTTTAACAAAAAAAAACTTAGAAAAATATCGCAATTTTTTTTTTTTTTTTTTTTTTTTTTTTAACGAAATTTAACCAAACTTGGTATTTAGTTGGTCCCCGACATAAACTGGTGCTGATTATGTTTGGGGATCAATAGCTCAACAGGTGGCGCTGTGATAGCATTTTATCTAAATTTTTAACATGGCAGCATAGGACAAAAATTCGTATAAATGTGCATAATTAGAGTTGTTTTAAACTTGTGATTGTAAAATTAATATGAATTATTGATAATAGTAGTATGTAACTAGGAAAAAAATTTTCTGCATGGGGGGGCATCGCTTCCCCCCCTGGGGGGGAAGTACCCCCCGGGGGGGATAAATTTTCAAGATGGGTATCTTTCGAAAGGTCTCGTCAATACCTTTAAAACGAATGGTTGAACTATAAATCTGTGATAATTTAAAACAAAGTTATCGATTTTTTTCACTTTTAACAAAAAAAAAAAAAAAAAAACTTAGAAAAAAAAAATCGTACTTTTTTTTTTTTTTTTTTTTTTTTTTAATATTGTTACTGATTGAATATGTATAGGTAAATATAGAAGAAAGTCTTGTGGTGGCCACAACATACTAGTTTTTTTTTTTTAATATTGAGAATAAAATGGACTTTTTTTGGATATTTAGTGTTATACTACTTCTCTAATATGGAAATCGTCTGCATTATCACAAAAGATAATTTTTTTAAATAATAATTTTAATAAATTATTTTTTAAAAACAGAATTATTTTTTAATAACTAAATTAAATTTTATATAAATCTAAGTGCATTAATGAAACGGGGTTTGAGGGGGGCGGTAGCCCCCCCCCCCTCCTTCACACAGAATTAATTATCATATAAAACTCTTCCGAAGCCTAATTTGAATTGTTTAACATAGGTTTACTGTTTACATAACATCGTTATCTTACCTCTTAATCTCCAACCTGTCATCCGAACGCAACTTCACTCTCTTGAAGCAATCTTATTTCATAGGACTGAAATTTCGAACTCGGATCGTTAGATGATTAGACAGCTGATATAGTTGTACGAGCATCAACCATGCTTAGACAGACGCCGTTTTTAGATAGTTTTTGTTATTTTTGTTTGCTCGTATATTTTGCAGCTCCTTACTTTATTGATAATGAAAAATTATCTTTTTCAAACATGTGAGAAAGGTGTAAAAAATTCACAAGTTTTTCTGAATGGTATTGAGTTTTGGCAATGACGTACATAATATTTTTATATTCAAAATTTTTACGAGTGGAATAGCCGAGGTGAAGTGGGCGAAAGTGAATTCAAAAAATTTCAAGGAGGGCACGTGCTATTTCTTCTACAGATCACAATGCATAAGAAATATTTTCCGTGCCCCTGTAAACCAACTGTAAATGTTACATATTTCATTTTCAAAACAGGACATACTGTACTGAACCCCGATTACAAGCATACATTAGGTAGCTTTTGAAGCATAATTATTGAAGTTATTGCTCAGATAACATGGAAGTATCGTTAAAGTAAACAAATCAAAGTTATGAACGTTTTTCAACGTAGCTGTTAGAAAGTTTTTAAAATTCACAAAAAAGAAAAAATCTGGAGTGACTCCACTCGACTTTCCGAACATTGAGTAATTAACAGTTTTGTAGATAAAGTAAAGAAAGAGGAGTTGTTAAACAAACAAAACAGATAAAACCATTATAAAGTGTTTGAGTATTTTTCTCCATATATTAAACGATGTGTTATTTAACGCTACTGAACTTTGAGCCATCATAATGATAAAGAATTTTCGCTGTATCTCTGTAAAAAACCTATAAATGCTAGATTCACCAAAATGCTTATAGTTTGTGCAACAGTGATTTATAATATTCATATAAATTTTCAGCTCAATTGAATAAGGCGTTTAGATGCTATCGCACTTTTAACTAGTATGTTGCGGCCACCACATGACTTTCTTCTATATTTTCCTATACAAATTCACTCAGTAAAAATAATTTATTAAAATTATTATTTAAAAAAAATATCTTCCATGATAATGCATATGATTTCCATATTAGAGAAGTAGTATAACACTAAATATCCAAAAAAAAAGTCAATTTTATTGTCAATATTACATAAAAAAAAAAAAAAAAAGATAACTTCATTTTAAATTATCGCAGATCTATGGTTCAACCATTCGTTTTAAAGGTACTGGCGAGCTCTTTTGAAAGATACCCATCATGAAAATTTATTCCCCTCGAGGGGGGAATTCCCCCCCCCCCCTGGGGGGGGAGGCGAGGCTCCTACACATACAAAAAAATTTTCCCAGTTCACTATCTCTATTATAAATAATTCTGGTAAATTTCATAATGATTATTAAAAAATAATTCTCTTTATGCACATTTATACAAAATTTTGTACTATACCACCATGTTAAAAATTTAGAAAAAGCGGGATGGCAACGCAACCTGTAAGACAATTTTTACCAAAAGTTGATAGGCACTAATTTATGTCAAGGTGCAACTACATACCAATTTGTATGAAATTCTGTGAAGTAGTTCCTGAGATACAGTTGCCACAAAAGTTTGTCACACACACACAGAGACTGAGAGACAAATAGACAGACATTTTCTAAAAATGATCAAATCATGTTCTACAGCTCTCAAAACGTGTAAATCCATCAAAAACCCGAGGTCGAAAATTTTTACGAATCCAATACTTTCTTCTATTGAATATAGAAGAAAGTAAACATTTGGTCCCACAGGCCATAATGATAAAGAATTTTTCTTTGTGTCCCTGTAAAAAAACTGTGGGTGATAAATTCACCAAAATGTATACAGTTCGTGCAACTGTGACCTATAACATGTGTACAAATTTTTTGTTCAGATTAAATAAGCGTTTAGACGGTATCGCACTTTTAAAAATTTGTCCCCATAGGCCATAATGATAAAGAATTTTTCTTTGTGCCCCTGTAAAAAAACTGTTAAGTGCCAGATTCTCCAAACTCTATACAGATTGAGTAACTGTGACCTATAATACGTGTATAAATTTTTTGCTCAATTGAAGAAGGCGTTTAGATGCTATCGCACTTTTAAGATTTTGGTCCCATAGACCATAATGATAAAGAATTTTTCTTTGTGTCCCTGTAATAAAATTATAAATGCTAGATTCACCAAAATCTATAGGGTTCGTACTAGGGTGACTTACAATATACGCACCAACTTTCAGCTTATTCGAACAAAGCGTTTAGAAGCTAGCGTGTTCACTCACAGACATACACACACATACACACACATACACACACACATACATACATCATCGTAAAAATAGGGAAAACGGACTCAGGGGACCTCGAAACGTATAGAAACATCAAAATCTCGAATTCGGATTTTTGTCATGATTACAATACTTTCCTCACTATAGTGTTCGGAAAGTAAAAAGAGAGGGAGAGAGAAACAATAACAAATATTCAAATTATTCCTATATATTTGTTTCAATTACTTGAAAAAAATTTGCTTTCATACAATAAAAATATCCGTATGATGAAATGTTAGGCGAAGGTTTCTGACCCCTTTTACCCTACCCTCTTTGCGTACGCTAATGCTTTAAATGAGAAAGAGCTTGATAAGCATCAATAATATCATTTCCGAAAATGAGTTCTTACGATAAAGACATTGAGTTTAATGCATTTAATATCGTTACAAATAACATTCGAAATCTAATCACTAAAAAGTAAATCAGTACGAGTTGATACTGATACAGAAAATATTTTTATAATGTTATCTCCTTTTCCTGATAATGCAAGTGTAATGACAAGTTAGTCAATTCTCAACGTAAGAATGAAATCAGAATGGTTCCATTGATACAGCCAGATAGATTTTGTGTTATTTTTTTAGAAGACAGTTTTGAAAAAAATATCATTTTGATTCGATTTTGTTCGCATTTCATGTTTTCATAAGATATTTCAAATTTTTAATATTAAAATATTGCATTTTTATATTTACATTTCTTCTGCAGAAGATTTGTTAAGTTTCATCTTCCGCAAAGACCGATTCTGTTCAAGTGGACCGATTCTGTACAACTCCTTATTTCATTTGATAAGTGTGTTTTACAATATGGCAATCGACAATTTTTAGAGATTGCTAAATGATTATACTACGCCAGTGTTCATCTTTGTATTATATATCTTTACCAGCAGAAAACATACTGAATTATGCTATAAAATAATGTGTGACAATTTACTTGCTTCTTTGAAGAACTTCGTAGTTTAGTAGTCTTGATTATGATGATTATTATGTAAATGTGATTGATTTAAAGAATTAAATGGAATAAAAAGGTGATGTGACTATGGAATTAAAGAATTAAATAGAATAAAAAAAGTGATGTGACTAATTTATACTATTACTTGATTGGTAATACGCATTCCCTTCAATTAATGGATATAATATATTATAGAATGTTAAAAGATATCAGAGGTAAGTATTTTATTAATTCAACATTTTCAAAATAAATCGTGACATACTTCGTATAAAAATGATTTAATAAAGCATGATTTCTAGTCTAAAAATCATTATTTATTATTTAAACTAAGTAACTAAAGAAAACAAATTATGAAAAAATATTATAAATAAACAAACAAAGACACATTTAGGTTCATTCAACCAATCACTTTTAAGAATTACTTTATTTAGGCTTCATTTTATTTCTGTCCAATGAAAAATAAATGAGCACATATATATATATATATATATGCTATAACTGTATTGTGAGTTTAATTGTTAAGATGAATTTTTCGGTTGAGGATTAATTCTGGCAATGAACTTTGGATAGTTGATCGTTTTATATCTTTTATCTAGAATATGCGTTAATTACTGTAGCATTTTATTGTACCAATTTTATAAGACAATTTTCTGTACATTGTTAGTATTTACTGTAGATATCTTGAGTATATTACTATATTATTCAAAAGTTATTATATATGTGTAGGTATATAAATGTTTTTTCTATATATTTGTATGGATATATCACAATTACATATAAAAATACAAATGATAAACTGCTTTAATTTAGAAGATGTTAAAATTCAAAATCCAAATTTTATCAACTTCTCTAATATTTTTCAATATTTCTCTGCGATATGGAGAGAAAGATTAATATAGAAAAGTTCACCAACCATGAAATAAAAACCAAAGCTCAAAGAATGATTAGGAATATAAATTATTACAATATCCAACATTTCTTTGGGGCCTAACTGATATACTGAACCTAAAATAATAATTATTTTCCATTAATCTATAAGCATTAAGCTAAAATTTACAAATAATTTTAAGAGGAAAATAATTTTTTTTTTCTAGATTTAAAATAACCAGCGCTGTATTTTACTTTATCTTATAAGCATTTACAGTTATTTTTAATGATTTGGATATGCTATAAGCGATTTGTCAAAATTTTGTTAAGCAAATAACTATGTAGTTCATTATATTTAATTTTCTGAGGTTTATTTGAGATAACAATACAAATTAGTTTCCTACACAATAGGGTATAATTAGTTAATGATTTTTTTATACTGTCATCAGCATATATAGTTACGCTCATCAGTGCCTGACTCTGTCACGCTTTAGGTTTAAGAGATAGGCTTAAGAGATTTCCTTGGACTCTGTCTCCTAATTTTCATATTCTAGTTAATTTTAAAAAATCTAATTGTCTGATCTATAGGCTGTTTAATCCGATGGATTCAGAAAAATTGCTTCTTTCATTTGGTACATTATTTGTAACGAATTTTTGATTAGATTTTTTAAAATTAATCAAAATATGAAAATAACAGCTTTAAAATAGACATTTAAATTTTTAATTGTTGCCATTTTTTTTTTTTTTTTTTTTTTTAAGCAAAAAATGAAATATGCTTTCAAGTGAAAGAAAACAAAAACACATATATATGTATATATATATAATATTAAATTTGCTTAAGCATATGAAAACATGACCGTCTATAAAATAATAATTTTAAATTTTAAAGCTAACGAAGAGATAAATAAAGGACGAAAATTTCGCACGGGCTTGATTGCAAATGAATTATTTGAAGTGAGAAATAAATAAAATGAAATAATCATTTTTCAACGGGCGCCTTGTCGCACTACAATAGGCTAAGCATACGTCCTCAAATCTCGAGGACAGTCCACGAAAACTACCTTCGTCCCCAAAAAATTACAACACATTTGGGGACGCCGGTTATAAAGTTATTAATGTTTTATCATTATAATTTATTATATGTATAATAAATAAGCTGAAATAAGTTATTTTAGGTACTTTATACTTTATACATAAAATCACTAAAATTTTACAATTTAAGGTGATTTAATTGTTTATTTTTTGTCTCGGAATTCGAGGACGCTATCTTTGTCCCGAAATTCAATGAAAAAAATATGGTCACTCTACCCTACAACTAACTAGTACAAAATATTTAGATACTAGCAGGCTCATACGAAATTTTCGCACTTTATTTATTTATTTTCTTCTTATAATATTTACATTTAAAACTTGAAACTCATAAATTTTATACAAATTTCCCCAACCAATTTGAATTGCAATTCACTAGAAGCCTATAATTATTATTAGATCCAAATTGATATTGTGCGATAGTGAAAACAAAACCATTCAAAGAAAGGTGTCAAAATAAAATTCCTGTTTGACGGCCCAATTTTTATACTTGCGCAGGCAGTACAGTTTTAGTATAAGGCCCCCATAGCGATTTTAGTTGCCATGTTGGCGATGCTTTAATACTTATTCAATTATTTTGGCATAATTTTTTTGTTAAAAAAACTGGTACCTATTTTGATTATACTTTTTATTATTGCGTTTTTAGTCAATGTTTGACAATAATTCATATTCTGTTCATATATTTAAAGTATTGCTAGCTTTAAAATGACGCGTACGCGTTCAAAGATTGTAAAGGTGCAACTTTTAAAATACATTTTCCAATAAAAAGATCTTATAAGACAAATGTCGTCATTTTTCTGATTAAATCATTGAACTAAGTCCGCATGCTTAAATATTGCCGATAAATATTATTTTTTATCCTAGCCTATTTTATTAAATAATGTCACTATCGTATCGCTTCAACTAAATTTAATCGTAACTGGACCACGTTAGAGAAATATTATGTAGATATTAAGAGATGTAAATGGAAATTGTTCGAAGGACACTTTCAATTGTGATGTGAAATGTCTTTTTCTTATTATTCTAAATTTTTTGTACATTATATACGGCGCATTTTACAGATTTATACTTATGTCATGTATTTAAAGCTTTCTATTTGAAAGTAAGGCTATAAATAAAGGTCAAAGATTTTTATTTTTGTATTTTTTTAAAGTAGTACAAATAACGTTTCTAATTTGAGTGCCTGGTCTCATAAAGGAGAAAAGTCTGGAGTGATATACACTCAACTTTCCGAGCATTAAGTCATTAACGATTGTTTAAATGAATTAAAGTAAGAGCTAGACGGTGTTAAATAAACAAAAGATGAAATTAAAATAGGATGTTTGAGCATTTTCCCTAAAATAGTATGTTGTTTAATGGAACGTAATATATCGAAATTCTTTTGTGTGTCCCTGTAAAAAAAAAAAAAAAAAAAAAAAAAAAAACTATAAATGCTATACTATGTATGTTGGTTTAAATGGGTCCACAGAGTAAAAAGCAGAGTCTTTTAAACAGTCACAACATTTAATAATATAGAAAAGAAGAATAACATAATGCTGCCACTTCTATGCCGCACGTTTAGCACAGCTTTTTCGTACAGACTCATATAAACCTCTCTCTCTGAGAAGCGAAGATGCGCTGTTGATTACGTAATACAGTTACGTCACATATGACGTCATGACAGGTGTGCGCTAGTTAACAAATGATATGAGGAAACATGCATTGAAAAATCCTACATTTCCCCTTTTTCAATAAATGTTTCGAAAATAAAACATATTTATACATTATAATAGCATATTAAAAATTACAGAAAATTATTTTTATGCAAAAATTGCTTAAAATGAGAAATGTATTAGTAAAGAAATAAAATTATAAGCAAATAATTTTGGTTAATATAATAAAATAAAATATGTAAAATATAAGCAGTTAATTTCTTAATGAAAACACAGTTTAAATATTTTTTTAAGTTCATCAGTCCTGAGTATTAAGTCCTATCATATCACAACATTTCTCATGTTTGCATGCGTTTAAACTTTTTGTTAAAATATCAGCAGGTTGTTCATCTGATGATATATATTTAATGTCTATTAGTTTATTATTGTAAACTTCTCGCACAAAATGATGTCGAATATCAATGTGCTTTGTGCGATTGTGATGAACAGGATTTTTTACTAATCTCAGTGCAGACTGATTGTCGCACATGATTGCAGTCGGACTTGATACAATTTCAGGATCTAGTTCTTTCAGGAAATGTCTAATATGAATTGTCTCTTTTGCGGATTCGGACAGAGACATATATTCAGATTCTGGACAGAGCAACAGTTCGCTGCTTTCTCGATTCCAAAGAAATAGGTCCACCGGCATACTTAAAGACATATCCTGTATATGATTTTCTATCATTTATATCCGATGCCCAATCGGCATCAACAAATGCTGTTAATGGTTTATTGTCTCTGTAATAAACAATTCCTAAATTTCTAGTGCCATTGAGATACCTTAGTATTCTTTTAGCAGCTATCCAGTGAGGTTTTCCTGGATTGTTATTAAACTGACTTAAATAATTTACAGCATGGGTGATATCTGGTCTGGTAGCAACCGACAGATACATAAGAGAACCAATTAATTGTCTATAAGGATTTTTTGACATGTATGATTTCTCTTCTTCTGTATTTGGACACATTTGTTTAGTTAATTTTACACTGTTATCTAAAGGTGTATTCACCACTCTAGAATCTTCCATATTAAATTTATTTAATAAATCTTCAATGTATTTCTTTTGTGTTATAGTGATGCTGCTTCTATCTTGATTAAATTCAATGCCTAAGCAATAATGCAGAAGGCCCATATCTTTCATTTTGAAAGATTCTGCTAATTTATTTCTAATATCAAAATAGTGCTCTTCACTTTTAGTGAGACAAATTAAATCGTCGACATAGACGATTATAATAGCATCAAAAGGATATTTTGAGTAATAGACACATTTGTCGGAATTCAAAGGGTTAAATTTCATTTTTCTCAATTTCTCATCTAATTTCTTAAACCACTGTCTTCCTGACTGTTTAAGTCCATACAAAGATTTTTTTAATAAACAAACTTTATTTTCATGTATATCATTTTCAAAAAATTCAGGAAGCTCCATAAAATTTTTTTCATGTATATCGCCGTTAACATATGCCATAATAAAATCTAACTGGTATGCTGTTAAACCATTTTGAATAGCATACGCAATTGCAGTTCTTATAGAACTTAATCTGGCTACTGGTGAAAAATTTTCCTCAAAATCTATACCTTGTTTCTGTGAACACCCTTTGGCAACTAATCTGGCCTTAAATTTTTCAATTTGACCATCTGGTTTGAATTTTGTTTTTAAAACCCATTTACACCCAATTACCTTTTTATCTTTTGGTCTATCTACAATTTCCCAAGCGTTTTGCTTAACTAAAGAATCATATTTTTAATAAAATCACACAATCAACTGTGGAAGAAAATCATATTTATTGAAATTTAATTTTTCCGACTGAGTGAAAATAATGCCTGGACCGGGACTCGAACCCCGGAACTTTGACATACAAGGTCAAGGCTCTACCAATTGAGCTATCCAGGCCGGCATCCCGGTCAGCATTACTCACTCAGAAAACCTTTTAGGCAGAAACAATCTGGTCTATCATTTAGATAGCTCAACAGAAATAAGCCGCAGTGATTTTATTAAAAATTGTATTTCATTCTCCCATTGTTTAATGGTGTTTTCCATTTCCTGCGGCTTATTTCTGTTGAGCTATCTAAATGATAGACCAGATTGTTTCTTCCTAAAAGGTTTTCTGAGTGAGTAATGCTGACCGGGATGTCGGCCTGGATAGCTCAATTGGTAGAGCCTTGACCTTGTATGTCAAAGATCCGGGGTTCGAGTCCCGGTCCAGGCATTATTTTCACTCAGTCGGAAAAATTAAATTTCAATAAATAAAGAATCATATTCTAATTTCATCGCGTTCTCCCAATTTTTAGCATAATCTCCATTTAGCGCATCGATTACGCTGGGATTAATTTCAGTAAATGAGTTATCAGCTAATTGAGAAGTTTCATCTTTATATTTTGTATTTGTAATATATTCCTTACGAGACTTTTGAAAGTTTCAACTTTTAATTTTTCTAGGTCGGCCTGGACCACGTTTAAAAGGAGGAATGTTTTTGTCAATCCCTTCCTCTTGTTTACATTTACCGTCAGCTCTCTCCCCCCCCTCCACTCACATCTTCCACGTTCCCCCCTTCAGAAAAAGAGTCGCTCGTTTCCCCCCTTTCGAAAAAGAGAAACTTTCTCCGTTGAATTCAGGGGGATGGGAAATCGATCCGCTGTTTCCCCCCCCCCCCTTTGATCGCTGTGGATGTTTTCGCTTTCAGTAGGGAAAAGAGTTTAATTTTTAATATTACAATCATTGCATTTATTTTCAGACGGAAAAATTAATTCTAATTGATCAGTAGTAGCTGAATCATTTGTTTGAAACTCGTCTATAAATCGAACATCACGACTTATGACAATTTTTCTGGTATCCTTATTCCATAATCTGTAAGCGCGTGATTCATTTGAATAGCCAACGGATATATGTTCGTGTGACCTAGCTTCAAACTTCCCTTTTGATTTTTTATTTAGAACAAAACATTTCTGTCCGAAAATTTTAAAATAATTAACAGTTGGTTTATAACCAAAAAACAATTCAAAAGGGGTTTTATTTTCCTTAATTCCTTTAGTGGGACACCTGTTTCTAATATATGCAGCGCAATTTACTGCTTCAGCCCAGAATGTATTTGGAAGGTTTGATTGCATTAATAAACACCTCGCCATTTCGCATAATGTACGATTTTGTCTTTCAATTCTAGAATTTTGCTGAGGCGTCATCGGAGATGAATATTCGCGTTTGATACCGCATTCTTCAATATATTTATTGAATTCCTCGCCACAATATTCCAAACCATTATCAGTATGCAGTATTTTAATTTTTTTCCCTAATCGATTTTCGACTGCCGCTTTATATCTCCGGAACGCGTACTTAGCTTCATCTTTTGTTTTTAGAAAATTTACTTCAATGTAACGAGATTTATCATCCAAAAAAGTAATAAAATCACGTGATCCGCCATGGGATTTAACATTTATAGGGCCACATAAATCAGAATAAACTACTTCTAATAATTCATTACTATGAAATTTGTTTGCTTTACAAAATGGTTTCACAGTTTGTTTAGACTGAATGCATACTTTACAATCTTTTAAAGAATCTTTTTCATTAAAATTTAAACCTCTCAACATATTTTCAGATTTTAATAATTTTAAATCTTTTTCATTTAAATGTCCTAATTTTAAATGCCATTTATGAAAGTTGCTTACCTGAGTTGTTGCAGCTATATCCACCTGCGGCTGAAAAAAATATAAATCACCTTTTCTCGTAGCACTTATAATCAGAGAGCCGTCCTGCTCAGTAATTTTCGCACCTTTTTCGGTAAATACAGCTCGGCAGTTGTTTGCTGTAGCTTTTGACATAGACATTAAATTGCATTTTAATTTTGGAACGCACAAAACATTTGTTAACTTTAAATTAGTTACACCGTGATTACCGGGAACTTTTAATTTGACTGTTCCAACACCTGTGATCTCCGCTGTTTCATCTACAGCTAATTTTATAGATAAGCCACTTCTTGGTTCGAATTCTGTAAACAAATTCTTGTCATGAGCCATATGCGATGTTGAGCCACTGTCGAGACACCATTCGGAATGTTCTTGGAAAGAGTTACTGACTGCCATAGTAAATTCCGTACTGTCTTGAACCATAAAAGATCTTTCTTTGTATTTATTCGATGAAGTGAATTTTCTGTCTGAGATCTTCTTTCGGCATTCTGAGGCTTTATGCCATACTTTTGAACAGTAATTGCACTTGAAGGTTGCATAATTTCTCTCTCCATACGTGTTCTTGTTCTGCACAGGCTTTAAGATTTCTCTTTTGTTCTTTTCAGGAAGATTTTTCTTGTGAGTCGTAAAATACGCATTTGACGATTCCTGATGCTTTTTATTTTTTCTTGATTCATATTCTTCCATCATTTTAATTTTTAGAGCTTCAGGCTGCGGCAATTCATCTCTTGCTTCGATAGCGCATCGAAAATTTTCATAACTGTCCGGGATACTGTACAGGAGCAAAATTGATAATAAATCTTCTACTTGAATGTCCATTTCTTTTAGCTTGTCCACTATATCAAAGAAAATATTGAGGTGATCGGACATATTTTCACTATCGGTCATTTTCTTAAAGAGTAGCTGCTTCAATAGGGTGGCTTTCTTTGCCGGTCCTCTCGATTCCTAAACTTCTTTTAATTTATTCCATACTTCATTTGAGGTGGTACAATGTTTAATATGACACAACTCACTTGGAGTAATTGCGAGAATTATATCGGCTCTTGCTTTACGGTCATTTTCGAGCCATTTTTCTTCGTCTTCGGCGCCTTTATCGGGCTTAATTTTCGTTCCGTTAGCATAACTCCAGTGATCATTCTTGATTAAAACAGCTTCTATCTGCAGCTTCCATGTGTCAAAATTACTTTTTGATAACTTTTCTATATTTAATATTTGCGACATATTTAATCAGCTATAATAGCTTCGTTATAAAAATAGAATCAAAAATACTTTCGATTTCAGCCCTTAGGCTTAACAGTAAGTCGCACTTTCGTTTTAGCGAATGTTAATTTAAATTTTTAAAAAGTCCGCAGTAAGATGCATGTCTCTGGGCCCATAACCATTGTTGGCTTAAATGGGTCCACAGAGTAAAAAGCAGAGTCTTTTAAACAGTCACAACATTTAATACCATAGAAAAGAAGAATAACATAATGCTGGCACTTCTATGCCGCACGTTTAGCACAGCTTTTTCGTACAGACTCATATAAACCTCTCTCTCTGAGAAGCGAAGATGCGCTGTTGATTACGTAATACAGTTACATCA
The DNA here is from genome assembly GCA_963930645.1 of Salticus scenicus. NCBI lineage: Eukaryota > Metazoa > Arthropoda > Arachnida > Araneae > Salticidae > Salticus > Salticus scenicus. The sequence continues at coordinate 293,157,860 of OZ005648.1, forward strand.
CATCTGACGTCATGACAGGTGTGCGCTAGTTAACAAATGATATGAGGAAACATGCATTGAAAAATCCTACAATTTATTAAAATCTATGCGGTTTGTGCTAAAAGGACCTAAAACATGTATATAAATTTAAAGTTCAATCGAATAAAGCATTTACACGCTATCCCATTTTAAATAATTTTTTACCATAGGAATTAATGATAAAGAATTTTTCGCCGTGTCCCTGTAAAAAAAAAACTATAAGTGCCATATTAGTCAAAATTGGTACAGTTCCCGCGATGGTGACCTATGACATGAATATAAATTTTCAACTCAATCGAATAAGGCATTAGCATTTAGACGCTATCGCATTTTAAATAATTCGAGCTCATAGGGCATAATGTTAGAGCATTTTTTTTTTTGTCCGAGTAAAACAACTATAAATGCTAGATACACCAAAATCTATACAGTCCATGCAACGGTGACCTATAATATGAATACCAACTTTCAGCTCATTCGAACAAAGCGTTTAGATTGTTGTTGTATTGTTAAAAATGGTTTCTTAAAAACGAGCAAAATTGTCTCAAAATAGCTCCGAAACAATATATACTTAAATTTGAAAACCCCATGTACTCATTTTTGAGTATATTGACATGCTGAAAAATGGGGTTGGCCAATAAGAATCCCAATATCCCTATGTTTGACATGTCAATATACTCAATTTTTTAATTCTTCCCCCTCCCTTTCACTCTTTATATACTAAAACAATTTTGATCGTACTGAAATAAGAAGTATTTTCAGGTCTCGAAAAGAAGAAATTATATGATATTCATTGTTAACCTACAGTGAAAAAAAATCTGGAGTGACTCCACTCTCGTTTTCTGAACATTGAGTAATTAACGGTTTTGTAAATAAAGTAAAGTAAGAGGACTTGTTTGAGCCTATAGGTCATAATGATAAACATTTTGTTTTTGTGTCCCTGGAAAACTCTGTGAGTGCTACAGTTGCCAAATCTATACAGTTTGTGTTATGGTGACCTAAAACATGTATATAAATTTTCAACTCAAACGGATAAGGCTTGTAGATGCTATCGCACTTTAAATAATTTTACTCCATAGACCACAATAATACAGATTTATTTGTTGTGTCCCTGTAAAAAAAAACTATAAGTGCTAGATTCACCAAAACCTATACAGATCGTGAAACTTTGTCCTATAATATGAGTATAAATTTTTTGCTCAATTGAATAAGGCGTTTATACGGTATCGTACTTTTAAAAATTTGGCCCCATAGGCCATAATGATAAAGACTTTTTCTCTGTGTCCCTGTAAAAAAATTATAAGGGCTAGATTCTCCAAAATCTATGCAGTTCGTGTAACTGTGACCTATAACATGTGTATAGATTTTTTTCTCAGTTTAATAAAGCGTTTAGACGCTATCGCACTTTTAAAAATTTGGCCCCATAGGCCATAATGATAAAGAATTTTTCTTGGTGTCCTTGTAAAAAAACTATATGTGCTAGATTCACCAAAATCAATAAGGTTCGTGCTACGGTGACTTACAACATACGTACCAACTTTCATCTCCTTCGAGAAAAGCATTTAGACGCTAGCGTGTTCACTCACACTCACACACACACACACACACACACACACACACATACATCATCGTAAAAATAGTGAAAACGGACTCAGGGGATCTCAAAACGTATGGAAACATCAAAATCTCAAATTCGAATTTTTGACATGATTACAATACTTTTCTTACATATGTATGTTCGGAAAGTAAAATAATTATTACTAACAGAATTATAGGTGCTCATGAAGATGGATACGCAATTTTAATAATTAGAATCAAATAAACATGCCACAAACGCCGTGTGGCTAGGTACATTATCATCTTGAAATACTGATCGTGGAAAAGCTTTAAAAAATAACGTGGATATCTCAAGATAGTCGGGTAGGCTAATAAAAAGGTACACACTTTTAATTAGCCGTGCTTTATTTCGAATTAATTGATCCCATGAACATTAACATTTGCCGGACTGCTTGAAAAGTTCTGCAGCCCCATACCATAATGTACGGAGAATATTTCACTATTTTAAAATTGCAATTTTCATTAAGTCGGTCAAATTTTCGTAAAAAAAAACTATTGAAGCCCAATGGTGAACTGATCATTTAAAAAACTTTTCGGCCCACTGAAGTCTTGTTTTCTTTATTTTTACTTCCATTACCCGACTACCGTAGGTAATGGAAGTATTGTATTCGGTCCAAAATTTGATGTCGAGTTTTCACCTGATTTACACGTTTTAAGGTTTCGCGAGTACAAAAAAGTAGTTTTTGGCAAATGGTCAGTGTTGTGTGTGTGTATATGTGTGGTATCTTCTGGCTCTCCGAAACTAATAAAGATAGAGCTACGAAACTTCAGAATTGAGACAGGACTGGTGTACAGATGATTTTTCAAAATTTTGGTGAAAATTGGATAACCGAAAGTGGGACATCGGAAACCGGAAGTAAAAGTCCTTATCCGTTTTGTAAGTCCTTATCTCAAAAACGGCACTAACGATTTTCTTCAAATTTGCTATATAAACGTTCTATTAGATGCCATTTCGAATGATATAGTTCGTTAATTCAAGAAAATTGATATGCGCTCTGTATAAATAGCTCAATTTCAGGTCTCGCAAGTGCGTTCCTTTAAAAACGGCTGTGCGGAGCTTTTTCAAACTCGCTATATTAACTCCCTTTTAAATATCCTTTTGTATGTAATTATTGTTTTACGGTCAATAATTGAGTATGCCAAGTTTTGGTAAAAGTTGATATCCCAAAAACGGCTCTAACGATTTTCTTGAAAATTGTCACATAAATTTATTTTAGATATCCTTTCTCATGTATCAGAGGGTTATTACTGGAAAATTAACAGTCATTTTGATTTGGTAGGTCAGTGTTAGATCTCGGAACTTGGCGTTTCAAAAAATAGCTCTATCATTTTTTTTTTTCTTTCTTGTTTTTTCACTCGCTGTGTAAACTCTGTTTTATACGTGTATTAAGTTTCTTTTACCGAAATTTTTTTTAAGTATCTATTTCATAAAGTCAATTTTATGTCTTCTGATCACATTGTTTCTAAAAAATATATATATAATACGTGTAATAGTAGGTAATGGAGATCGTGTGGTTGTTTCACACAAGATTTTTTTCGTTAATAATTGCTGTTTTGCAAACCTTCTGGCTTTTAAACCTGCTTTGCGTAACCATTGGTGCATTGTTTTTAAAGAAAAACTGTTGCAAACACTTTTTCTGAATCTCTTCTAAGTTCTGAACATAATACAAATCGATTTTTTAACATCGTCGTTTTAACTCGTGGTAACCTCGCTTGGATGAGCAACGTGGCCTAGCACCGAATTTTTGGTTTAAATAGTCAAAAGATATTAAATCTTGCTGAAAACCATCTCACCAATGATTCATTAACATTTAATTATTTAGCCATCTCGCTCTTAAAATATTTTTTGCTCTGAATTCTAAAATTAAACTTTTTGTGGTTTTGTTAATTGCCTTATCCTTGCCATTTTTGAAGTACTTTTTTAAATTAAAACTTCCTTTAATATTGTACTTTGTTTTAATACTAGGTTCAGTCCTATATTTTAAGTAGAGAATGATGTTGTAAATCCTGTTCGAAAATTTGTTTTTTAAATGATAAAATTGGCGGTTGCTAGAAGAGAAAAGGAAAATATCCAAGTGCAGCTTTTTACATTCCGAACATACATATGAAAGGGAAATATTGTAATCATGTCAAAATCCGACTTTGAGATTTTGATGTTCCTTTATGTTTTGAGGTTCCCTGAGGTCATTTTTGCTATTTTTACGATTATGTATGTGTGTGTGTGAGTTAACATGATAGCTCCTAAACACTTTGTTTGAATGAGCTGAAAGTTTGTACGTATGTTACAGGTCACTATAGCACGAACTCCATTGATTTTGGTGAATCTAGCACTTATAGTTTTTCTTATAGGGATGCACACACACACACACACACACACACACGCACGCACACACACACACAGAAAAAAAAATCCTTTATCATTTGGCCTATGGGCCCAGCTTCGTTCGAACGAGCTGAAAGTTGGTACGTATGTTATAAGTCACCACAGCATGAGCCCTATTCATTTTGGTGAATCTAGCACTTATAGTTTCTTTACAGGGACACAAAGAATAATTTTTTATCATTATAGTCTATGGGCCAAATGTTTTAAATTGCGATAGTGTCTAAATGCCTTATTCGACTGAGCTCAAAATTTATACACAAGTTATGAGCCACCGTCACATAAACTGTATAAGTTTTAGTGAATCTATCGTTTATAGATTTTTTTTTTTTTTTTTTAATAGGGGCACAAAGAAAATTTCTTTATCATTATTGGTCTATATAGGCCAAAATTCTTTAAACTACTGTAGCGTCTAAACGCCTTATTCAGTTGAGCTGAAAATTTATACAGATGCTATAGGTCACCGTTGCACGAAGTGCATAAATTTTGGTAAATCTAGTATGCATAGTTTTTTTTTTTAACAGGGACATAACGAACTAGTATGTTGTGGCCACCACGAGACTTTCTTCCATATTTTCCTATACAAATTCACTCAGTAACAATAATTAAAAAAAAAAAAATAAGTGGGACTGGGACAAAATTTTGGGTAAAATGTGAAAATTATTCTAAGTTCGTCAGAACACGGAAACCGTGGCAGTTTGATAGAACTAAGGGGAGAAAAAAAAAAAAAAAAATCTGGAGTGACTCCACTCGACTTTCCGAACATTGAGTAATTAACAGTTTTGTAGATAAAGTAAAGAAAGAGTAGTTGTTAAACAAAAAAAAAAAGAGAGAAAACCATAATAGAGTGTTTGAGTATTTTTCTCCATCTATTACACGTTGTTTTATTTAACGCTACTGAACTTTGAGCCCATAGATCATAATGACAAAGAAATTTTCGTTGTGTCCCTGTAAAAACCTATAAATGTTAGATTCACCAAAATGCTTATAGTGAGTGCAACAGTGATTTATAATACTCATATAAATTTTCAGCTGAATTCAATAAGGCGTTTAGATGCTATCGTACTTTTAAAAATTTAGTCCCATAGGCCATAATGATAAAGAATTTTTCTTTGTGTCCCTGTAAAAAAACTGTAAGTGCTAGATTCACCAAAATCTATACAGTTAGTTCAACTGTGATCTATAACATGTGTACAATTTTTTTGCTCGGATTAATAAGGCGTTTAGACACTATCACATTTTTAAAAATTTGGCCCCATAGGCATAATGATAAAGAATTTTTCTTTGTGTCCCTGTAAAAAAACTATAAGGGCTAGATTCTCCAAAATCTATACAGATTGAGTATTTGTGATCTATAATATGTGTATAAAATTTTTGCTCAATTGAATAAGGCGTTTAGATGCTATCGCACTTTTAAGATTTTGCTCCCATAGGCCATAATGATAAAGAATTTTTCTTTGTGTCCCTGTAAAAAAACTATAAGTGCTAGATTCACCAAAATCTATAGGGTTCGTACTATGGTGACTTACAATATGCGTACCAACTTTCAGGTTAATCGAACGAAGCGTTTAGACGCTAGCGTGTTCACCCACAGACATACACACATACACACATACACACACACATACATACATCATCGTAAAAATAGTGAAAACGGACTCAGGGGACCTCAAAACGTATAGAAACATCAAAATCTCGAATTCGGATTTTTGACATGATTACAATACTTTCCTCACTATAGTGTTGGGAAAGTAAAAAAGTGGGACTTTCACAAAATTTTGGGTAAAATGTGAAAATTTGTTAAAGTTTGTCAAGACACGGAAACCGTAGGACTTTGACAAAATTGGGGGAAAAATGCAAAAATTTGTTTAAGTTTGTAAGAACACGGAAACCGTGGGAGATTGATAGAATTAAGGGGAGAGGGGAAAAAAAAGTGGGACTTTGACAAAATGTTGGGTAAAATGTGAAAATTTGTTAAAGTTTGTCAAAACACGGAAACCGTGGGACTTTGACAAAATTTGGGAGAAAATGCAAAAATATGTTAAAGTTTGTCAAGACACGGAAAACCGTAGGACTTTGACAAAATTGGGGGAAAAATGCAAAAATTTGTTTAAGTTTGTCAGAACACGGAAACCGTGGGAGTTTGATAAAATTAAGGGGAGAGAAAAAGAAAAAAAAAAAAAGATTTTTTTTCTGTTTTTTTTTTTCGTAAAAAGTAAAAAAAACCGATAACTTTGTTTTAAATTATCACAGATTTATAGTTCAACCATTCGTTTTAAAGGTACTGACGAGACCTTTCGAAAGATACCCATCTTGAAAATTTTTGCCCTATATCACCCTATTAAAAATTTAGAAAAAGCGAGATGGCAACGCAACCTGTAAGACGATTTTTACCAAAAGTTGATAGGCACTAATTTATGTCAAGGTGCAACTACATACCAATTTGTATGAAATTCTGTGCAGTAGTTCCAGAGATACAGTTGCCACAAAATTTTGTCACACACATACACACACACACACACAGACAGACAGACAGAAAGACAGACAGACATTTTCTAAAAATGTTAAAATCGTGTTCTACAGCTCTCAAAACGTGTAAATCCATCAAAAACCCGAAATCGAAAATTTTTACGAATCCAATACTTTCTTCTATTGAAGATAGAAGCAAGTAAAAATTCTTTATTATTATGCCCTACTGGTTGAAATTATTCGAAGTGCAATAGCGTCTAACTGCCTTATCATATTGAGCTGAAAAATTATGTACATGTTAAAGGTCATTATTGCACGAACTGTATAGCTCTTGGTGAATCTAGTATTTATAGTTCTTTTACAGGGCCACAACAAAAAATCCTTTATCATTATGACCTACGGGTTGAAATCATTAGCATCTAAATGCCTTATCCGATTGAGCTGAAAATTTATATACGTACTGTAGGTCACCGTCACATGGGTGTCGTGCCCTTAGCGACCGTGCCCTTAGCGGAACGTGCCCTTAGCGGAACGCGCCCTTAGCGGAATGGGGTGAAAGGAAAGAAAGAGGAATAGAAGAAGCCGTGCCCTTAGCGGAAATAAGAAGGTGTGCGTGTGGCAGATTGAAATATGTTACTCAAATGCACAAAAAAATGCTTTCTATAAAATGTAGTATGATTAGCATTAGATTTACAGAGTCAAACAAAAATATTCAGTTGACACTGAGGGTTATTATTGGAAATTTGCTGAATTGCATTTTCGTTTACATTTAGCGTTTATTGTACCATTTTTTTAAAACGTGAATATGATTTGAATTAGAGTATTTGTCTACTCTACTGTTCGTTTGTCCGCCTCCAGCGTCCGTAAATATTTTATGATTTTTTTATTTTTACTTTTTTCTATATTCAATAGAAGAATGTATTGGATTCGTAAAAATTTTCGACTTCCAGTTTTCGACGGATTTATACGTTTTGAGAGGTTTCGAACACCATTTGACTACTTTTAGAAAATGTGTGTGTGTGTGTGACAAAAATTTTGTGGCAACTGTATCTCCGGAACTACTGCTCAGAATTACATATAAATTTACATGTACATGCACTTTGAGCTAAATTGGTGTCTATCAACTTTTGGTGACAATCGCTCAACAGGTGGCGCTGCTGTATAGCGGTTTCCACAATTTAAGGGAAAGCTATATCTCAGGTTCTATTGCGTATTATCAATCAAAACTTGATATAAGAGAAGGCCATTATGCTGATTCAATCTGAATGCTTATGGACCGAAAGGTGGCGCTGCTATACAGCGATTTCTGCGATTTAAGGGAAAACTATATCTCAGGAACTACTGCACGGAATTGAATATAAGTTTATATGTTGATGCACCTTAACCTAAATGAGTGTCTGTCAACTTTTGGTGTCAACTGCTCCACAGATGGCGCTGCTATACAGTGATTTCTGCAATTTAAGAGGAGGCTATGCCTCAGGTTCTATTGCGTATAATCAAACAAAACGTGATTATATGTGAAGGCCATTATGAGACATTATGCTGATTCAATTTCGATGCTTATTGGCCAATAGGTGGCGCTGCTATACTGCAAATTTCCTCGATAATGGGAAAGCTATATCTCAACTTCTATAGCATATAAATGTACGAAACTTGATAAGTGAGATAACTACTATAAAAATGCATTTTTTAAGATGTTATTTATAGCTAATAAAACTGTCTTTCTTTGCATATTTAGTGTTAGTTTTCTCTAAGATGAAAATTAATTATTTGCACTTGGTGAATTTGTATAGGAAAATAAAGTCTTGTGGTGGCCACAACATACTAGTTCTTATTCTATTTTATTTTATTAATGATATGTGTTATTCAAATTCTTTATTGAATTGCCATACTTAAAATGGCTCTAATAGAACCTATGCCACTGGTTTGTGTACATGATGGACATCCAAAAAATGCCAATGCATTGCGCTTTAGGGAAGACATTTTTATAAATCACATTTAAATAACTTCATCAAAAAATAATAAAGAAATTCGCATTTATTGTTTATATGCTAAGAAAATGTTTTGTATAAACTATAATATGCTTAACCTCCAGATTTACAGGGCTAAGCAAAAAGTTTCGAAACATTAAGGGGTGCAAATAGGAAATTAAGAGCTACATTTCTGTTTGTGTTAAGCCTTTTTAACACTTTCCAACAATGTTTGAGAGTGATTATGAATTCAATTAGTCTATATGTCTGTCTTTCTGTTTGTCCATTGTGTGATAATATAGACAAAGAACATAGAATGTTATACGATAAAACGAGTACGTACAGTTGGAAAGTGTTGATAATCAATGTGTACCTCCTGATTTTTCGTTTTCGTTTTAAAATGTGTAATGCTTAATTATATTTCCAAAAACTGAAATAAAATCATAAAATGGTAATAATGTACGTTTTCGTATGGAGTACTGTGATTCATTAAACTTTATATGATTACAGATCACCTTTCCCTCAAATAATGGATTAATCTACAGCATGCATGCCTATTTTTGCGACAGGTTACTTCTGAAGCAAAATATAGCCAGTGCTAAATGTGGATAAAGTGCGGAAGAAAATTGAGAGTTATTTTTTTTAAATTTTTTATTTATTTTTTTTTAATTTATTATACATTTCCGCTAAAGGCACGTATGCTAAAAGCACGCCACCGAGGGGGGATAACATTTCCGCTAAGGACACGGGTTTAGAGATTTCCGCTAAGGGCACGGCCCCGTCACATGAACCATAAAGACTGGTGAATCTAGCACTTATTGGTTTTTTACAGAGACACAAAGAAAATTTTTTTATCATTATGCCTTATGGGCTTAAATTATTTAAAGTGCGATTGCGTTTAAACTCCTTATTTGAATGAGCTGAAAATTCATACACACGTTACAGGTGACAGTCCCACAAAGCGTATACATTTTAGTGAATCTAACGCTCATAGTGTTTTTATAGGGACACAATGAAAAATGCTTTATCATTGGGGCTTATGGCTCAAATTATTTAAATTGCAATAGCATTTAGTCCGATTGATTAGAAAATTTATATGCATGTTATAGACAACTATCGCACGAACTTTATAGATTTTGGTTAATCTAGCAATTATAGACTTTTAGAGGGACACAACGAAAATTTATCACTATGATGTATGGGCTCAAATTATTTGAAGGGCAATAGCGTTAAACTAAACAACATACTATATGAAGAAAAGTACTCATACAGCCTATTATAATTTTCTTTTTCTCTTATTTTAATTTATTTATATAACCATTAATTACTTAATGTTCGAAAAGTCGAGTGGAGTCACTCCATATTTTTAACAGTGCGATAGCGTCTAAAAGCCTTATCCGATTGAGCTGGAAATTTTTACACATGTCATAGATCACCGTCGCACGAATTGTATAAATTTTGGTGAATCTAGCCGTCATAGATTTTTAGTGACACAACGAAAACTTCATTATCATTATGACCTATGGGCTCAAATTATTTGAAGTAATACAATAGCATAAAATTAAACAATGGAGAAAAATATTCAAACATCCTACTATAATTTTCTTTTTTGTTTATTTAATGTCTTGCCTTACTTTAATTTATTTATACAACCGTTAATTACTTAATGTTCGGAAATTCGAGTAGAGTCACTCCAGATTTTTACTTTCTTCTATCTTCAATAGAAGAAAGTATTGGATTCGTAAAAATTTTCGATTTCGGGTTTTTGATGGATTTACATGTTTTGAGAGCTGTAGAACACGATTTTACCATTTTTAGAAAATGTCTGTCTGTCTTTCTGTCTGTCTGTCTGTGTGTGTGTGTATGTGTGTGACAAAATTTTGTGGCAACTGTATCTCTGGAACTACTGCACAGAATTTCATACAAATTGGTATGTAGTTGCACCTTGACATAAATTAGTGCCTGTCAACTTTTGGTAAAAATCGTCTGACAGGTTGGGTTGCCATCCCGCTTTTTCTAAATTTTTAACAGGGTGATATAGGGCAAAAATTTTCAAGATGGATATCTTTCGAAAGGTCTCGTCAATACCTTTAAAACGAATGGTTGAACTATGAATCTGTGATAATTTAAAACAAAGTTATCGATTTTTTTTACTTTTTACGAAAAAAAACTTAGAAAAAAAATCTTTTTTTTTTTTTTTTTTTTTTTCCTCTCCCCTTAATTTTATCAAACTCCCACGGTTTCCGTGTTCTGACAAACAAACTAATTTTTGCTTTTTTCCCCTAATTTTGTCAAAGTCCTACGGTTTCCGTGTCTTGACAAACTTTAACATATTTTTGCATTTTCCCCCTAATTTTGTCAAAGTACCACGGTTTCCGTGTTTCGACAAACTATGACAAAATTTTGGGTAAAATGTGAAAATTATTCTAAGTTTGTCAAAACACGGAATCCGTGGGACTTTGACAAAATTGGGGGAAAAATGCAAAAATTTGTTAAAGTTTGTCAGAACACGGAAACCGTGGGAGATTGATAGAATTAAGGGGAGAGGGGAAAAAAAAGTGGGACTTTGACAAAATTTTGGGTAAAATGTGAAAATTTGTTAAAGTCCCACTTTTTTTTTTCCCTCTCCCCTTAATTCTATCAATCTCCCACGGTTTCCGTGTTCTGACAAACTTAAACAAATTTTTGCATTTCCCCTCCAATTTTGTGAAAGTCCCACGGTTTCCGTGTTTTGACAAACATAGAATAATTTTCACATTTTACCCAAAATTTTGTCAAAGTCCCACTTTTTTTTTTTTTTTTTTTTTTTTTTTTTTTTAATTATTGTTACTGAGTGAATTTGTATAGGAAAATATAGAAGAAAGTCTCGTGGTGGCCACAACATACTAGTTTTACTTTCCGAACATATACATGTAAGGAAAGTATTGTAATCATGCCAAAAATCCGACTTTGAGATTTTGGTGTTTCTATACGTTTTGAGGTTCTCTGAGTTTCTTTTTACCATTTTTACGATGATGTATGTGTGTGTGTGCATTGTGTGCATGTATGTGTGTGAGTGAAGACGATAGCCCCTAAACTCTTTGTTAGAATGTGCAGAAATTTGGTATGTATGTTATATGTCACCACAGAACGAACCCTACTGATTTTTGTGAATCTAGAGCATATATATATATATATATATATATATATATATATATATCTTAATATATATAAATCTCGTGTCACAATGTTTGTCCTCAATGGACTCCTAAACCACTTAACCGATTATAATAAAATTCGCACACCATGTGCAGTTCGATCCAACTTGAGAGATAGGATAGTTTAAATCTCAAATTATAGTCGCAATTTTAATTTATTGCTAATTATTTGTCTGTTATTATTTGACAGTCACAATTATCTGTTAACTCCAAATGATTCTAACAGATGTCGATACCTTTCGACTGGGTTGAAATGAAAGCTGAAATATATTTGGTGCTGCCATCTACACAAAGAATCTTCAACTTCTTAACCTATTAATAAATTTCGTATAATTCAATTATTTCCACTTTTTAAATTTTTGGTGTTAGCATAGCCGGCCACGTGTTACTTAGACTGAAGTGTAAATTGAATTCATATGATAATGAAGATAATACAGTGAAATTAATCCTGTTTTTTACTTATTTGTGCTTCATTGATCAAAACTTTATAATTTAATCTGTATATATATATAAATTACGTGTCACGATGTTTGTCCGGGGTAAACTCCTAAACTAAGGAACTGATTTTGATGAAATTTTGCACACTGTGTGCAGTTTGATCCAACTTGAGAGATAGGATAGTTTTTATCTCAATTTATTGTCACAATATTGTTTTATTGCAATTATTTGTTAATTATAGACCTTTATTAAAGTTGCTCCAAAATATCTGTGAGTTCCATTAATTTAATTGTTGCAAAAAAAAAAAAAAAAAAAAAAAAAAAAAATACGAGTTCATTTTCTTTCGACATAAAAATAAATACATTTAATCAAACGTGAACGTTAAAAAATTATAAAAAGTTAAATTATGCATCTCACGAAAATTGACGTCATAATCAATTTAAAGATTTTATACACATTGATAAAGTGCTAATGTAGTTCTATCATAGATATAGTAATATATATAGATCTCTCATCCCCATGTTATCGTAGAAAGATTTTTGATGCCGAAAAAAGATAAAAAATAAAAGCTTTGGAAACAGCCATTAAGTGGTATTGAAAAAAAAAAAAAAAAAAAAAGAAAAAGAAAAAGAAAAGAAAGAAAGAAATATGAATTTGAAACTGTATCTGGAGTCTTCCATTCCCCTTTAGCAAATAAATTATTCATAAATTTTATTTGCTAAAATATTAGTATGTATTCCCGTGTGTATTCACTCGGGAAAAGACGGCCATATTTTGGTAAAAACGTCGTCTTTTCCCAAATGAAAAGGAATAACTTTTTTCTCCCCAATGATCACTCTATTCTATATATGCTATACTATATCTATGAGTTCTATACGCAAGCGAAGTGTGACTTACTGACCGTCTGTGCAGCCAAGAAAAAGATTTCCTATGTTAATTGCCCACTGGAATTTTTGTAAGAAATTATTAAAAATCGAAGAAATTTATTTCCCGATTTTAATCCTTATATTTGGGTATAGATATGTATTAGTTATCGCGGGTGTTAGATTGAATTATTTTGCTGTCAAATTGACAAAATTTTAATTTTAAATTTTTAAACTCTGTCGCCCTTGGCTTTTTTTATTATTATTATTATTATTTGGCGATCAAAAGCGTAACACGAAAATATACATGCCAGATGTATGCATTGTACGAAATGTAATATGTATTATTCATTGTACGTATGTATGACATGTAATATGTATTGTACGAAATATTGTTTCATATTATTCATTACTCTTTTAATATAAGTTGTTAAAATAACCATGATTTTTGAAAGGAATTAAATATTTTCGCCAGATAATTTGGCGATATTCTTTTTTTTTCGCCAAGGATGACAGAAATGAAATCTATTCCGCTGCAAAATATTAGTATCTTACATGAGATATTTTATTTAGACATTTGAAAACAAATTTGATTTCAAACTATGATAGAATATTTATCATTTTCCTTTTAATTTGTAGATTATTAGTATATTAAAATTTAAAAGCATGGTATATAAAAAGTTTTTTTTTTTTTTTTTTTTTTAAATCTTATAATTATTCTTATCTTAATCCTCAATGTTTCCCATCTTTATTGACTTGAATTTACTATTAAAATTTTAACATACTCAAAAACTTCTCATCACTTCGTTAAAATACACTAAACTTTTCCAAAATCTTTTTGTATTTAAAATGATACATGTATTTACTTTAAATGTCCAATATTTCATAAGATTTCCAATTTTAAAGTTTTAAAATATTTATCAAATTTACTTATTTTTCTGGTTTAGCCTTATTGTTTTCCCTTTTATAACTACAGCTGTTGCCCTCTTTAAAATATTTAAAATGATGAGGTCATTTAATAGTAAAATTATCCATTATAGCATATATTATATTTCACTCCTCCATAAAAATTGATTTTAAAATCGTCTGTTTCTTTTATACTTTTATTTTAATAGAATTTTAATAGAATTTAATTTATATATTAGTCATTTTAGCAATTTTATCCAAAGTAGCATTAGAAATAATATATATCACTTCTCCATTAAAATTTATAGGACCCTACAATAAAATTAATTTGTGCTTAATATCAACACTACGAAAATTTTTATCAATCGCTTCCAAATTTTGACCTAAGTTTCAAATCTCAACCCTGTGGGTTTTTACATCGGCTACAACGTTTTCGTCTTTGTTCGTAAATAATAATTTAACTGTACTAAATAGTTTACAGCCGTATAATTCAACGTATAACTTAGTCACAGCAACGCGTGGCCGGGTCTGCTAGTATATATATATATTATTTATTTTTTTCTGTTTTTGCAGGAACATAAAGAAAATGTCTTTATAATTTTGGCCTAAGGGTCGAAATTCTTTAAAGTGCGATAGCTTCTCAAACACCCCTTGTTCACCTGAGCTGTAAATTTATACACATAATATAGGTCACCGTTGTACAAACTATATAGATTTTGTTGAATCTTGCACTTATAGTTTTTTACAGGGATATAAATAAATATTCTTTATCATTATGGGTTATGGGCCCAACATTTAAAAGTGCGATAATGTCATACGCCATATTCGATTGAGCTGAAAATTTATACACATGGTGTAGGTAGGTCATCGTTTTCGTTGCACAAATTGTATAGATTTTGATGAATCTAGCCCTTAGGGATTTTTACAGGGACACAACGAAAAATTCTTTATCATGATATATGGGCTCAAATTATTTGAAGAGCAATAACGTAAAATTAAACAATGGAGAAAAATACTCAAACACCCTATTATAATTTTCACTTTTGCTTATTTAACAACTTGTCTTACTTTAATTTATTTATACAACCGTTCATTACTTAATGTTCGGAAAATCAAGTGGAGTCACTCCAGATTTTTTTTCTTCCTTTTTTTTCCCCCTTTTGTGTCTTTAACATACCCAATTTCATGCTGAAAAATTATAATAAGGTTATAAAAAAATTCTTGTTATAAGTCAAGAGGTTTGATTATTTTGCTACTCATACAAAGATTAAAAACAACGCCGATCGCAAAAGCTATTTAAATACATTTATTATTGAGATTAAAGCATATATATACTACTGGCCATTAAAATTGCTACACCAAGAAAGAATAATAATAAAGGAATGAAATTTGTTGGGCACATACATTACAGTAGGAAGAACAATTGATTAAAATTTCAGGAATTTTGGAGTAATATGTACTGATAAAACAGTACATAAAGCAGCGACCTCTGTGAGCAATAACAGCACATATCTGCCTAGGCATTGAATCGAACAGCGATTGGATGACATGTACGGGTACAGCACTTCTTGAAGTTTTAACACGATGCCACAATTAATCGACGAAGCACTTCATGAAGTGCTCTACCCCTACATGTCATCCAATCGCTGTTCGATTTTATGCCTAGGCAGATAAGTGCTGTTATTGCTCCCAGAGGTCACTGCTTTATGTACTGTTTTCTCAGTACATATTACTCCAAATTTCCTGAAAATTTAATCAATTGTTCTTCCTACTATAATGTATGTGTCCAACAAATTTCATTTCGTTATTATTATTCCTTCTTGGTGTAGCAATTTTAATGGCCAGTAGTGTATTAGTTTCGACATTAAAAATTACTTTATTTTTTTTTAACACGCTTTTATTAGCTTCACCTGTATGTATGTATGTTTGTATGTATGTTTGTAACTGCTCTGGGAGCAAACAAAAAATTTATATTGTAAAAAAAGACTTTCCCTACGTGGACGATGTGGCGTTCAGGTAAGGCTCCGCGCTGCGAACCTAAAAGTCCAGCGTTCGATTCCAGTCAGGGGAGATTTTTTAAAACTGGCTTTTGTTTAATTCTAAGTTATTTTAATTAAAGATCTAAATGTATGTAAATATTACGGTGTGCCACTCACACGATTTTCTCTTACCCTGCATTTTAATACTAAGATAGATAAATTGGGGTTTTTTTAGTTCACATTTCTATAAAAGCGTGTTCTTTAATTTTTTAAAACTAAAATATTTTACTCAAAGAATGCAATGAATACGCTGAGAAAACACTTGTAAAATAAATTCTGTTACAATACTCGGCAGATGTTTTTTCCCCCCATCTTCGCTAGACGTAACTTTGTTTTAAAAATAATGGATGCAATGGCGAACCTACTGTGAAAAATTAAATACTTTCTAATCAGATTTAATTTAAAAATATTTTATAATGTTCTTGCGAATTTTCAGGTCATTTGCTTCGTAGTGACATTTTTAATCTACCGATTAAGACAAAATGGTCAAAAGTTAGTTTAAATATAGAATAGACTTATTAATTACCAGTTTTTTTTTGATGAAAAAATAAATTACATTTAAAAGAATTTTTAATGCATCTTTTAGAATCTCCCTATGTAAAGTGGAAAATTCTGAATCCAATTAACCATGTTAAATTTTGAAAGAAATAATTCACCAAATGGGCGAAAAATAATGGTAATTGGTGACCTGGATAAAACATGGGAAAGTCCATAATGGTTTTAAGGGTATATGATTTTACCTACTAAGTTTTCAATTGAAAGCTATAGGCGGGATTTTATTTCCTTTTCCTTTTAAAAACGAGCTATGCTTTCTTCAAAGTTTTCCTCTTTCAATGAAGTTCAATTTCCTATAACTTTCCTATTCTTATAAAGATTAAATGAGGTGCCGGCAATTATAAAGTTATTAAACTACGTTGAGAGAGAAAATAACGAAAAGTTTAAAGTGTATATTTGTCTTTACTTTTAAAATTTCATTATACATCCATTTTCTACTAAATCAAGTGTAATTTTCTCTAAAATGTTTCGCCTTCTATTAACTTCAATTTTAAATAATTAGCCGTTTTGTATGAAGATTAAAAAGAATGCGTTTTGTTTAGTTAACTTCGTTCGAGTTTCGTGATGTTGTGTGGTCCTCACAAAACTTTCTTTAATATCATTCTATACAACAGAGCCACTTATCGATTGAAATATTCAAAACTTTCTTTAATATAACTTTTCACTATAAAGGTTTTACACATGCAGTTTGGTGCAGTTTTAACCAATAGTTCGTATGATATATACATAGATTTCTGAAAAATCGCAGAAAGTGAATAATGATAGCGCCACCTGTCGATAATGTACCCAAAAAGAACCAAAATAGTTATCTATCATATTTTCTCACACATTAAGATTTTTGTACATGTACACATTATGGAAGCTTAGATATAGCCTTCTATTCAACAGAGGATGTTGCAGTAAAACAGCGTCAACTGTCTGGCGATACCAAAATCTAATCACCATCACTTTAATAAAATATATGATACGAAAATCTAATCAGCACCACCTTTTTACGTCTAATCAAATCAAATATTAAGTTTAATTCCATCAATTGTTTTGCGAGTTGCAACGACCGCAAAATTTTTATAATACACAAACAGATGAACAGATAGCCACACAAGTAGAGTCCTGCACCGGTCGAGTACACTTGACTCGCACCCGTCCCGCAGAAGACTTTCGACCCAAACCCGCAGCTTCTGATCAGCAACTCGACCCGTGACCCACAAAAAAGTATTATTTAATTTACATTACATAAGAAACTGAAAGGAAATTTTATTTCACGAAATGCAGTTATATTATTGAACCTATCTTTCAGAGAGTTAATCATTCATTACAGAAAACTAGTGTATAATTAAAATTATATTAAAAATAACTAGTCTAATTATAAACAAAACTACAGTGTATAATATAACAAAATTTCTTGTGTATTACACTTACTTTTAAAAAACCCATTGTTTTAAATATTCACAATATATATACAGTAAGACCCCGCTTAAGGGCCCTCTTCATTCACCACCGCCGGAAGCCTATGCTAATGTTATTCAATGGGAAATTTTTCTTTACAAATAACTTATTAACTAATGCATATTTTTAAATTCTGTTTTCACATTCTGAAAATTCTCAGCTGTTAAATTGACGCACCTTTTCTAAAAAATTATTTTTTAAATTTTTTATATTTTATTTGGAAGCTGCAAAATACGAATTTTCAATATGTGAATTTTTTTCATTTTGCAATTTCAAAATAAAATATTAAAAATTAAAAAAAATACGTTTTTAAAAAAGGTCCGTCAATTTAACAGTTGGGAATTTTCTGAATGTGAAAACAGAATTTAAAAATATGTATTAATTAATAAGTTATTTGTAAAGAAAATTTCCCCATAGAATAACATTCGCTCGGGCTTCCGGCGACGGTGAGTGAAGAGGGCCATTAACGCTGTTTCATTTAGCGCTGTTTCGGTTTAGTGCTCTTTTATTTCCCCTATGGATTCCCCGAAATTGCTCGCAGCAGTACGGGATTCCCTGAAATTGTGCGCGCGCAGTTTCGCATTATGCTCTACTTTGATGGAACGTATCCCCCGCGTTAAGTATATATATATATATATACACACATAAAAAAAAAAAAAAAAAAAAAGTAAAGTAAGAAAGCAAATATACGTTGGAAGGCAAATAATTTTCTCACATGACAACTTTAAACGTCAAGTAATAATATTTATGCATTTCTTTTTTATGAATCAAACTTATGATATGATTTATGTTGCTTTCATCTGCTATGAAGGAAGCGAATGTCATTCAATCTCTGAATTCGTAAAAAAGCAACATAAAAAATTCTTCGAAGAAAAATGTTTTGCGGGCAGACCGGCAGCTTTACCTGTGGGTCAAAAATTAGTGCTAACTCAATCGGCAACTGAACCGCAAAGAGGATAGCCCGCAGTTATAGACCCGCTACACACACGCATATGTTTTCTACGGTCACATCGTGTTCAGAACATCTCAAACTGTGTAAATCCCCCGAATACAGAGGTAAATTTTTTTACAAATTCAACAATTTATTTTTTCACATATACACCGAAAAATGTAAAAAGAAGAAAAAAAAAAATCATATTTACGTTTTTTCTAAGATTGGTAAAGGGTTTTCGAGATAATATATAAATAATTCATAACACAGGTGAAGATCATAAAAGACGATGATAAAAAACATCGATATGTCGTAATAATACCTTTTTGAACAATAGCGTATTCATACAACGTATAGTAGCATGTAGTGAGATTAAAGCAAAATACACACGCCCGAGCTTTATAATTACCTTTATACCAAGAGCATATGCTCTAGGTCTACGCCTTTACCTTTATAATTTATCTATTCCTTTCATAAATGAGGTTTTATACATTTTTAAGTCTAATGGTACTTCAAAGTTTCAGCGGTATAAATCTGTACTGATAAGTATAAAGGATTTAAGTCCAAAAATGTCGATTTTGAGTTAAGTACATAGTCAGACTCAGAAAAAAATTCTCTATCGATTGGTATAAGGGATTTAATTCTATGTCATTTAGTCTTTGAAAAAATCCATTGGTAAAAAAAGGACCAATTTAGAAATTTACCATTCATGTATGGTATAAAATATTTAATTCAATTTTTCCCGTTATTAAATGAAGGTTGAGAACCACTGAATGGTATAAAGGGTAAAAATCAACGAAATACCTTTTCCCTAATCCATTCTTCTGATTTGTTTTTAGCTAGTAAAACTTTATTTTTCGTCTCCTGAAAAATCAAGAATATGGACTTAAATCCTTTATACTTATCACTACAGAAATAAAGTGTTAAATGTATCGATAGCGGATAGTTATAATATTTCTTTTATTAAAATCATGTTTAAAAATATAAAATTTCTCTTGATTTAGCTTGTTATTGATGTAATAGAACAAAAGTTATCAACTTTAAATCCGAAAAATAAAAAAATAAAAATAAAATATGCACACGCCTCAAAATAAATTTTTCTGATAAATTGTAATAGTTTTCTTCTTTTTTATAAGAGCTTGTTTGAAAACATTTCAAAAACATGTGAAATCACTATTGAATATTTATTTTCCTTTTTTTTTTCGCTTTTCAAATGAGATTTTGCGGTCAATGTCCCTTTGCATTCAAACATAGCATGTTTACGTAAAAAAAAATAAGCTATTTATCATCGATAAAGAACCAGTATTAAAATTATCTTATACGATGGGAATCAACGATTCTTTGACGCACCACTTAACCTTTGTGCAATGCATCCGTTTCACTTAAAGGTGTTGGTACTATTTGATAGCTTTTTACGGATCTGAAAGATAGGGATAAAAATAAAATAAAACTAAAATTTAAAAAATATATATGTAAACTGATTTAGCATTCACACGACTTTTTCTTATTCTGCAAAAAGGCAGATTACAGATTAATGTGTAAGTTTTCAAGTATTGCATATAAACGCATTTTAAAAATAATTGAATTATAGCTTTTGAAACAGTTTTATTTTATACATATTTCTTCGTAAGGGGGCTGCCGCCCCCCAACCCTTTCGGTAGAATAAAATACTTGCATTCTTGAAAAGAAAAAAAAAATAAGACTGTTATTAAATTTAAAAATGTATTCCGAATTATTCAGACAAAATTCATCTATACCACACCTTGAAACTTACCAATCGTGGTCAAACTTTCTAAGTGTCAATCTCATGTGACCTTCAAGCTAATCAATTATTATTATTCTTTTTTTTTTTTTTGCACTTATTTGTTTTTAAGTTATGCTTATAACAGACATGTATACTGATCAACCGCTAAAAATTTAATTTATATTCAGGGGAGGTCCAAAAATATGTTGTTTCTAATCCCAAATGGCCCAACATAGGTTAAACTATTTCCAAGAAGCCAAAAACTTCCAAAAAGTCTAAAAATGGTCACGGGTCCTTTAAAACCTCGTCTTCTGTAAAATCCAAGCAGTTAAGAATGTTAGAGGGCGAGACCTGATCAGCTTTACACCAGGGACACTCCGGAAAAAAATTATTGGCCTGCTGGAAAGTGAATGCTCTGTTGTGCCCACTCAAGAAACGCGTGAACACTGTTTGACGCTTTTTGTCGGAATGGGACTGGAGAGACCCACAGGGCGCCTTCCAGTGTACCATGCAGGGCCCGACTTAGATTAATTGGGGCCCGGGGTAAAAGCTTCTTTGGGGGCCCCCTCTGCCTTACTACTTGGGCAAAAACTTCTTTGCCCCCCCCCTCTCTATTTCACTACTTGGGCAAAAACTTCTTTGGGGCCCCCCTCTGCCTTACTACTTCAGTAATGAAGAACCGAACTTTATGGAGATATTTAAAATTTTCACCTCATTATAGATCTATTTTACTTCTGATTGTTAACTTTGTCATTTAGCTGCGAAAAATTCATATCCTTGCTGACATTAGGGCGGAATTCAGCTAAATTTTCGCAATTACGATGGCTCAATTAAGCCAGATTTTACACTATACTGATAATTTGTTTAAAAAATGTTCATTAAAGAAGGAACCATAAACTTTCTATTCGATTTAGGGGCCCCCTCTGATGTGGGGGCCCGGGGCAACTGCCCCGCACGCCCCTGCCTTAGTCAGGCTCTGGTACCATGGCTGACTGGATGGAGTTTTACAAATTTTATTCATTTCCCTTTTTTAGAGAGAGGTTTTTTCGCTCTATGTGAGAATCCCGTCGGGTATCACCATAGATATAGTAATATATATAGATCTATCATCCCCATGTTATCGAGCAAAAAATTTGATGCCGAAAAAAAGTTCTAAAATCAGCCATTAGAGAGTATTGAAAAAAAGAATAAAAAGAAAAATGAATTTGAAACTGTATCTGGAGTTTTTCATTCACCTTTAGTAAATAAATTATTCATAAATTTTATTTACTAAATTATCCGTGTATATTAATGTGTGTGATTTACTCGGGGAAAGGCAGCCATTAGAGTGACTTTTTCCGAAAAAAAAGGTATCACTTTTTCCCTCTCGCTGATCAATCTATGTCTTATTACTATACCTATGGGTATCACAATCACATCCTCAGCAGAAGCAGTCTTGGCCAGAACATCATCAGATTCATTTTCTAAAATTCCGACATTGAATGGAACTCATTGAAAATGGATTGAGTGTTTCAAGAAGATGCAAGAGATGATATCTAAGATTTTCAGACTCGTCCTGTCCCCCACATTCTCCAATTAGACAGGTACTGTATAGAGGCAAGATTATCGGTTAACACTTTGCTTGCGGGTCACGTAAAATTACGTTTTTCATGAAAAACGAGCCCCGCCTTCAGGCGTTACTCTAAAAAAATACTTTACTTTTAAAAAACGATTTTATGCGTTCATATTTATCACTTTATAAACTGCTGGTGTATATATATATATGCCAGTGACATTTACAGAATCAGTTACTAAGAATAAAATTTCAGTAATTTAATCATGAATACGTAAAATCATTTTAATAAATAATATAATGTTTTAGACGAACGCCAACAAGCGGGGCTTACTGTTCAAAATAGGAAAATTCAACAAACACATTCAAGTGCACACTTTTTATACAATTTTTTTAAATATATACTGAGGCTTTTATACGAAAACTGGACAGAGATTTTAAATTTATGATAACCTAACAACAAACTGTCTATGTATTTCTGTTTTATTAATACTTATTCCTACAAAAGTAAAGAAGTTTAATTTTACTAATTAATTGAAACATATAAATTATGCAAGACAAGTTTTTATCATTTTGTAGTAAAATGCACTGAAATACTTCCAATGAAAGATGAAAATAGTAAGCAAACACCATAAATGACAAAAACGCACAGAGATTGTTTCAGGTTGAAATAGTTAAGCATGACCTTCGTCGACAAAGAAAAAGCCACGAGTAAGCGGAGTGAGAAAGCAAGAATGCAATATACCAAAGAATATTTTGAAGAACCTGAAAATTGACTAATGAGCTATTAATAATGTTTAAGAAACAATGAGAATTGAATTAGAGGCTTGTTTCAAATAGTGAATTTCGGTAAAATGATTACTTTATAGACATTTTGTAAATATCAAAATAGGTTTATTTTTAATTTTTCCCTCCAAAAATATAAATGGAAAACAGACAATAATAATAATAATAATAATAACAATCAGAAAATGGTAGGTCAGGTGAATAGGGAGGATGGTGGATTAATTGGAAATTGAGGGCGTTCAATTTAGCTCTAACAACGTTGGACGTGTGTGCAAGTGCATTGTCATGCAAAATCAAGATTCCTATGTTCAACTTCAACTGTTATTTCTTCTTAATTGCTTCTTTTAGTTGGTCTAGAAGGTTAGCTTAGCTCAATACTCTCCAGTTACACCGGAGCCCAGAGATAAGAAGTTCACCAGCAGAATCCTATCTTTGTCCCCAAAAAAAGGAAGCCATGACTTTTTGGCCAATTTTTGGGTGTGGAACATCTTCAGTCGCGGAGAACATCTGTAGCACCATTCTTTTGATTGTTCCTTTGTTTCGGGATCATAAATGTGGAACTATGTTCTGTCTTCTGTCTCTAACATTGACAGAAAGTCCCGTGAAGCTTCAAAATGGGCCAAAATAGCTTTGAATGTTTCAGCTCGTTCCTTCTGATTATTGTTCAAACATTTCGGCACAAACAAAAAATGTTGAAAAAATCAGAATGACTTGATATTTTTACAGTTACATGTCAAGACATTTGAGGAGCAAACATTCAAACCGTGTTTTCTCAATAAATAAATAAATAAATAAATATTTTAAAATTAGTATTCATTATTTTTATAACCTAAAATGTTTTTCATTGCATATCATTATTACTTTTAATGAACTATCTAATAACAGGGCCCGAAATTTCAAATCAGATTACACTAGTCAAAAAAAAAAAAAAAAAAAAAGAAAAGAAAAGAAAAAAGAAAAGAAAAAAAAAAAAAAAGAAAGGAAAAGTAAAGTAAAAATTCTGTCAAAGACAGAATTTAGTTTAATATGGAGGACTTATTAATTTCAACCTGCAAAATTTTTATTTTTATTTTTTATTTATTTTTTATCTCATTTTTTTATCATAAAACTAATTTACGTATTGAAAATGACTAAAATTAATTAAAATGAAATGTTACCACCTAAATTTTATACTTTACTTAATTTTAAACAAACTAATTGTCGTGTCGAAAAATTGTTTGCACCCCTGGATTCAGAAAAATCACTCCTTTCATTTGATACTGAATTTGTGAGGATAGGACTGATACTTCTAATTTATTTTTGTGTTACACAAAACTGGCCTACAAAAACTGGCGACGACGTTTTTACCCAGATTGAAACTAATAGTCCTCCTAGTCCTTAAAAAAGAAAAAGAAAAAAGCTTCTAAAAATAAAAGGTGGTTCAAATTAAAGTGTTCCTGTTTGTGACGCCTTGGTGAGAGAAGTAATGAACGTATCATCTTCATATTTAGAGAATATGTTAATTCACGAGAAGTTGATTAGAGTGGGGGAAAAAATTAGTTTCAACAGATGCCACTAAGTAAAATTGAGACACAGTTATCTGTTTCAGGTAAGAAAAATGTAACATGACGCTACCAATAAAGAAAAGGGCCTGACGTATCGGTAATTTACCCTATTGTTACAGTTCTTTACACACAAATCGTTTTAATTAAATAAAAAATTGAATATTTTCTCAATGCACAGTACCAGGAAGAAGAACAAAAATTGTATAAGAAGTGGGCTATAGAGGTATAGTTACAAATACAATGAGCGCACATTTCTTAACATTTTTATCTTGAGCTTCGATATTTGTTTCTTAACTTAGTTTAGTTTTAAGATATAATTTAGACCTTGCATGGGCAAATTTACTAGGATGTTAAATGGATGTTTAAATCAGCCATATCCCCCCCCCCCCCCCCAAAAAAAAAAAAAATAAAAATAAAAAAAGTTTCAATTTCATATATTGAATTAACAAATTTGACTGTAATGGAAGAAGAAATATTTTTAAGAATAAAATCGCTTTAATATACTTTATACTAACCAATGTTTTTTTAAACATGGAAGACGATTAAAACGGTTTAGAACGTAACAAATTAAGTTAAAAACAAATATTCCTAAAATAATATAATATATTGGTATATTTTGTTTTTAAAAATTGAAATAAAAATAAATCTAAAACGTATTAAATACGAAAATGTACTGAAATTGTCATGTATAATGTAGGATTTTTTTTTTTTTTTTTTAATAGGTAATAATGAGCATTTTAAATATTTTTACAGGTGCGGCTTTTTAAAGCCGCTTGAGTATGGATGATAAAAAGGTAACAATTCCTCTTATGGTGAGACCTGGAGATGATATCCAATTTGTAGAAGAAGACTACGACACGGCAGTGTCCGATACCGAGCCTTCTACAGGTATTAAGAAAGTAAGTGGATCGTGATTTTTATTTATTTATTTTTTTTTTTTTAATTAAAGCTTACGGTTGGTATTTTTTAGGCTAACACACAAACCTTCGTAATAGCAAATAATGAAAATGAAAAAAAAAAAAATAATAATAATAATGCAGTTACCTCATGTATACAGACGTACAAGTTACTATGAAAACGTTGATATTTTTTTGCGTGGAAAGTGATTCGTAAATAAACAGGCAGATTGTTATTATAGTCCAGGAATGCACTTTATTGGCCAAACGTTCTTAAAACATATAATAAAACTATTTTTTGTATCACAAAATTATGAAACAACATTATGAACGCCAAAAAAGCACTAATATCACTTGTTCGGGAACAGTTATTAACAGTTTGTCACATGCTGTATCAATGATAAATGCACAGCTCAGAGCTCAACGGAATTAACTCAAGTGTAAATGCCCTTCTTTTATATTCTTTGGCAAAGGTTAAATACCAAAAAACATAGTTAACTTCATTCAAAATTGAGATAAGATTTTCAGATTTTAACAACCATAAATTATTATCATCATTATTATTATCATTTTATTTATTTATTTTTATTTTATATTTATATTTATTTATTTATTTATTGTTTGACAAATCAAGTCACCAAATCGCGAAGGCGACCTTCATAAAAGCCAATACTTTACTATTGTGCTCCTCCTGCCTTTACATGTATTTTCACTACAACAACAGTTCTAATAAACAAAAGAAGTTTAATATTTTGTAACAATGTGGGTTCTATTGCTAGTACATATACTGTACTATTACTAGTACAGTATGATTATATTATACCATTACTAGTACAACATGATTATATATAGTACATATACTGTACTATTACTAGTACAGTACTACTAATACTGTTTAAGTATTTTAAAAAGAAGGCCATTCACTGGCCAAAAATTTTGAATTTTCATTGAAATTTTTAAAACGGAAGGTCACATAGAAACCCAAAAGGGAAGCGCATAACTAGTTTTTTTTTTTTTTTTATAAGAATTATTGGCTAGTGCTCGGATATTTTTGCTGCCGACTGTATGTTTTAATAATCAAAACTTTTTATAAACTAGTTGGCATAGGTGGACTCTGCTCAGTTCCCCATCATATTTATGTTCTCAGAAATTTCTAGTGCGAGACATATTACTAGTGGATCTGCAGATCAGGAGCCTCAACGTCCTATTTGCATCAGACATTATTCAATAGGTCATTTTTATTTATTCCTTATTATATAATAGTATATATTGATTCGATCGACTTATTACCAAAATCAAATACATTCCTGAGGGGGGCGGCAGCCCCCCTCAACCCCCCGCTGTATCTCTCTTTGTATACCTATTTGTATATGATATAAAGTGTTACGAAATTGTAAATAATTGCATTTATTTTTGTATAAATTCTTTCAAAGAGGTTTAGTAAGTTGATAAAATGCTAATTTTGTGCCTTTATAGTCGTTTTAGCGTTAAAATAGCCAAATTTTCCTTTAAAAGCGCATTAAAAAGCTCCTATAAGGGAAGAAATAAATTTGGCGCCAAATTTGGCGACTATTTCCCTCCTTGGCGATTTTTTGGCGATCTTGGCGAGAAAATCCTTATTAGGGATATACCAAATATGGAAGCTCTAATCTCATTGGCTGATGTGATACGAGAATTTTCCAGAACAGTCTGTTTTCGATAGAAAAGTATAAAAGGAGCATTATTTTCGCCAAGGCGGTCAGTCTCAGATCTATATCAGTTTCGTCAAATGCTTGCTCAATGGGCTCATGAATATGTGTACCAAATTGCAAGTCAATAGCGTTATTTTGGGGGCCGCTATCGCGGTACATACAAATTCTTCCCATAGGCCGTAATGGTAAAAAAAACTTTGGCGTGTCCCTGTACACGAACTTACAAATGGAATGCACACCGAAAACTATACAGCTAATTTCGTGGGCATCATGAACATGTGTACAAAATTTCAAGTCAATAGCGTGTTTTTTGCGGCCGCTATCGCATGACAGACAGACAGACGGAATCCAAAATCCTTTTGAGTCTCAACAGAGGGCCTCCATTCACATTTCGGCAAAAATTCGAAGTCAATAGCTTGATTTTTGCGGTGACTATCGCGGTACATACAGATTCTTCCCATAGGCCGTAATCATAAAAAATCTTTGGCGTGTCCCTGTACACGAACTACAAATGGAATACACACCTAAAACTATACAGCTGATTCCGTTGGGCTCATGAACACGCGTACCAAATTGCAAGTCAATAGCGTGATTTTTGTGGCCGCTATCGCGGTACATACAAATTCCTCCCATAGGCCGTAATGATAAGAAAAACTTTGGTGTGTCCCTGTACACAAATTACAAATGGAATACACACCCAAAACTATACAGCAGATTTCGCGGGGCACATGAACACGTGTACCAAATTGCAAGTCAATAGCGTGATTTTTGTGGCCGCTATCGTGATACATATAAATTTCTCCCATAGGCCGTAATGATAAGAAAAACTTTGGCGTGTCCCTGTATACGAACTACAAATGGAATACATACCAGAAACTATACAGCTGATTTCGTGGGGCTCATGAACATGTGTACCAAATTTCAAATAAATAGCGCTTTTTTGGCGGCCGCTATCGCGCGACAGACAGACAGACAGACACAGCCCAAAACCGTTTTGAGTCTCAACAGAGGGCCTCCACTGACGTTTCGGCAATAATGTTAAAAGAAATGAATTTGACCAAAGCTTCATACAGTGACAGAATGAAATCCCCGCCTAATAGGCTATCCACCGTTCATTTCGATATATTTATCTTATTCTAATCTATTAATTTATTTTATCGGGGTCAATTTCATTGTTTAGTTTTCATGCTACTATTTCCAATGCAATAATCCTCAAATTCATATTTATATGAAAAATTTACAATTTCGCTATGTTGATAAAATCGTAAATTACGAATAATTTACGAAATTTTCCTATTAGAATATTTGTATTCAATCATGTTCAAACAAATATCATAAACGTAATTTTGAAGTTGTCTAACGTATTTAAGATCCTCAAAATGGAAGTTTATGCTCAATTTTGCTTTATTCTGACATGTTAAATAAATCGTAAATTCCAAATAACTTACGAAATTTTTTAAATTGGAAAAATCATAGTCTATGATATTCATGCCAGTATCCTAAATATTATTTCGAAAGTGGTTTGACATCTTTACGATGAAAATATCCCTCAAGATTGACGTTTATGTGAAATTTTGCTCTATTCAGCCATGTTAAGAAATTCGTAAATTTCCAATAACTTACGAAATCTTTATATTGGAAAATTCATAGTCATTAATATTCATGCCAGTGTCCTAAATAATGTTTCAAAAGTAGTCTGACATCTTTACGATGAAAATATCTCTCAAAATGGACGTTTATGTGAAATTTTCCTCTATACTGCCATGTTAAGAAATTCGTAAATTTCCAGTAACTTGCGAAATTTTCAAAGTAGCATATTTATAGTTACTGGTGTTCATTCCGGCATCAAAACTGATATTTTAAAACTTGTCTGACATTTTTACAGTAAAAAGTTTTCATTTAATGCACGTTAATGTGATTTTTTGTCCTATTCTCCCATGTTAAGAAAATCGTAAATTTCTAATAACTTACGAAGTTTTTAAAATCGAATGTTGCAAATGAATAGGGTTCTTGCCAGTGTCGAAAGTAATATTTTAAAACTGATCTGACCTCTCTGCGACAATTTGTTCTTGAGATATCGTGTACACAGACTAACAAACTAACGGACTGACCCACTAACAGACTAACACACTAACAGACTAACAGACTAACAGACTAACAGACACCCTACAGACAGACACCATAGAAATTTTGTCATTTTCGGATTCCTCACACCTGAAAACGTGTAGAAAAGTCAAAAAACCGAGGTCGAAATTTTTCACGATTACCTAAGTTCCCCATACCTATAGTATGATGGGGAACTAAAACTAATGAAAAATCTTCGAATAAGGCGTGGGAAGAGATTCCAAAGTCATTTATATTCTGTTTACTATAAATGGCGTATTTTTTACACCAGTGCGTGTAGTTAAGGGTTAATTAACTATGTTGTATGCTGGATAGTCAAAAATTACTAGTCAAATTAACTCATTTTACTACTAGTACTTTTTAGTTCGTAGGAACTGAAATGAGAATTTTTTTTCCCAGATTAATAATATTATTAATCTAATCTGCATTTATATAATCTTTAAAAGGACCGAAAATAATTATGCATGAGAAGAGGGTTAGAATCATAGTTCAATCCATGCTTGATTGTTGCAGTGATTTGGATTCCATTTTAAACCATTGAGTATAATATGGGGGGGAAAAAAAAAAGAAGAAGAAGAAGAGGAAGAAGACAGTAGAGCGATACTCCAAACCAAACAAAACCAATATATTTGAAGATAATAAAAATTTCAAAATTTTTCACTAAACACAAATTACTGAAATATAAGTTAACACATTATTTGACAATTTTGTGTTAGTAAGAATTTTCAATTACTCTCTCATTTTACTAACAAAACTGTTCAATTTTGTTTGGTTCTTGATGAAGTATATTAATGGTTTCTGCTACACACACATATATATATATATATATATAAAAGTTTATGAGCTCGACCGTGTTACAACTCTTACGATCAACGCCAATCGAATATAAACTTGAAATTTACATAAAATACATTTATTCATTAAAAAAAAAAAAAAAAAAAAAAAAAAAAAAGAAATGATTTGTCATACATACTACTTTCTCTTACCCTGTTCGCTTTAGAAACTTTTTTTAGTTGGCATATATTTCTGTATGAAGCGGGGGGTGCCCCACTCAACAACCCCCTCTTCATTTTGATATTTCACTTACGTTGATACAGCATTTAAGCCTGTCATTACATGCAAAAATTTATTTCAAAATATTTAGAGAATTTATTTACCCGCACAGCTATTTGAAATACACCGATCTTAGATATAATTTTCAAGTGGCATTCCCATATAATATTCAAAATACTAAATTTGAGCCCCATTTATTCGTTTGTTGACCAATAAATCCAAACAAAGCAATTGCTTTGCGTCCACAGATTCAGAGACTTCAAAACACGTAATTATAGCTAAAACATAACTAGAAAAATGGGATTCCAAAACAATTTTCTCTTTACTTAATAAGTAAGAGAGATCATCATTCTTAAGCAATTTTCCTGACCATGGTATAAATTATTAAGCTATTTTAATGAAATGCATCTAATAGAAAAAGAATAAATTCTACTAATTTTGGAAGGTCCTGTATACTGCCTATGAATAGTATACGCACCCTGTAGTATACTTAAATTTATCACAGCAGCGAAAAAAAAAATTGTAGCTCAACTTGAAATGAACATCAAGCCATTTCCAACCACAGTAGTAATAGTAATACATGAAAATTTTTTGTATGTGTGATAAACACTTTTCATTCTATATTCTATGTGAAACATTTTTGCGTATATAAAAAGTATATGTGAGTTTCATTTTATTCAGTGCATTCTAAAAATTTTAAAATACAGGTACACTAACAAGAAATTTAGCCTCTACAGGCGTGCTGGATTTGAACACTTTTAAATGTTCCTGCACACAAACTGATTGTAGACTAATTTCTTTTATACCCATTTAAATAACGGAAATATAATATAAACAAAACAATACTTAGTACTGGCATAGAATATTTCTAATTACAAATAAGTTTTATTAATTAATAAAATTATAAAATTTGTCTACTATTTTGATGAATTGTTGTAAGTTAAACGCTTTCTTTTTCTTATTTATTTTAATACCATTCAGCAAAACTCGTCTTTAGATTTGTTAACTTCATTTCCATTAACAATGTATAAGATATCAAAGCAAAATATGCAATGCATACATAAGTTCATACAATGAAATAATAATATAAAAATTAATAATTGTAATTGCAATTGCAATGCATTCATTAATAAAATATAATAAATTATATAGTGATTTAAAAAGAAATATATACTGTACATACATTTACATATGAAAATTTATGATACATATATACAAAAACAACATGAAGTTTGTAAAAAATAAATAAATAAATAAAAAGAAGAAAGAAAAAGAGAGAGAGAGAAGAAGAAGAAGAAAACCTGATTTGTGCAGCCCTGTAAATCTTAATGCTAATCATACTATATTCTATATATATATATTGTTTTGTTTTGTCTATATGAATAATAAATATCAATTTTATTATGATTTGTGCAAAATAAAGATGTTTAAATATGGTTGATAGTAATATCACTCGTAGAACGCAATACTTTGTAATTCTTTTGAGAGTCCTTGTATATAAACCAGTGGTGATATTTACATCATTTTCAATAGGACACATCTCATAGTGAACTTGAGTAACATATGTAAGCTCCAAACAGCCCCCAGGAATATTTACGCGAGTTAGAGCGCGGATATACAGACTGACAAACAAACCAAAGTTATAAACACATTTCAACTATGTCGGAAAGTGTTAAAAAGAGGAGATTTATAAGTTTGAAATTTTGTCTGTCTCACTCTCTGTGTGTATATTTGTAACATTGTAACTCGCAAACGAATAGACCTATTTTTATTCGGTTTATTTTTAATATTATTATTATTATTATACCGTTAATTTTATTGGGATGATTATTAATGAATTAATAATCAGGATGATTACTAATTATGTTTTGCGGATTTCGCCCTTTTCACTGGTCATTATATTTAAATGAACCCCTCATAAATATAAAATCTGAAATAATATAATTCTGAAACGAAATTTCGATGAATTCGGTCCGGTCCTCGTAACGGGTCACCGTTGTTACTGCCATTTTTATTTTCTTCTACATTCAGAAAGTATTGGATTCGTAAAATTTTTCGACCTCGGGTTTTTGATGGATTTATACGTACATGATTTGACCATTTTTAGAAAATATCTGTCTGTCTGTCTGTGTGTGTGTGACAAAATTTTGTGGCGACTGTATCTCAGGTACTACTGCACAGAATTTCATACAAATTGGTATGTAGTTATACATTGACATAAATTAGTGCTTATCAACTTTTGGTAAAAATTGTCTGACAGCTTGCACTGCCATCCCGCTTTTTCTAAATTTTTAACATGGTAGTATAGGACAAAATTTTGTATAAATGTGCATAAAGAGAATTATTTTTTAACGATCATTATTAAATTTAAAATAATTATTTGAAAAAGAGATAGTCAACCGGGGGAAAAAAAAATTGTGTATGTAAGAGCCTTGCCAATTTTTTTTCTTCTAATGTAATATTGAGAATAAAATTGACATTTTTGGATATTTAGTATTATACTACTTCTCTAATATGGAAATCGTCTGCATTATCATGGAAGATAATATTTTGAAATAATAATTTTTTACTGAGTGAATTTGTATAGGAAAATATCGAAGAAAGTCATGTGGTGGCCACAACATACTAGTTTGAGTAGGCAGTAGCTTCCTTTTTCTACTCAAAAAATGCAGCTTTCTATACTTTTGTTAACCGTGCCCTTAATATTTGTTCCAATCCTATTTTATTAAGCTCTGAAATCAAATACCTGAAAGCCATAGCAACTGACAGAGGTTATGACCCTACCATTATAGACAAAGCTATCCAAAAATTACAACTTCCCCGTACTTCGTCTACTAAATCAGTCTCTTCTAATATCAGTATTGTTTTACCCTATTTTTCTAAATCTAGTCATGCCATAGCTAAAATTCTCAAACAATATGATATTAAAATAATTTTTTCACCTTCCAATAAACTCACATTTTCTCAATTAAAAGATCCTATAGGTATGTACATATAATTCTTGGGGCATCTACAGCATTTCCTGCAATGCGGTTTATCATACATTGGCCAGACTAAACGCAGTCTTAAATTCCTCCTTAAAGAACATATTAATTACGCTCGTAAGCAAGAATCCAATAAATTGACTACATTGGGATTTCGCTGTACCCCATTTGTCTAATTGTTGGAAATTTTACATTCTGTCCACATTTTCTAAATTTCTTCCATATTTTTCCCGGCGACGTGTTCGTAGCAACCACCGTGTTTGAAGCGACCCTATGAAAAACGTCTCTGAAGCGACCCTGTTCGAAGAGACGCGCTGAAAAAGTGTCTGAAGCGATCCTCCTATATCTTCTTATTTTTTAAATGCAGGATAAGAGAAAGTCATGCGTGTGTGTGTGGGGGGGGGGGGGCACTCAAGATTGTCACGTATAAATGGAATTCCAGAAGTTCCCAGTATCCTCTTTTTACCATGTTTTTATTAACTTGCCTTCTGGTTTGTTCGTTTGTTTGTTTGTCCAGTACAAATCTTGGAATCGATTTTTAGCTAACTTGACAACGCTATACCTCGAAGCCCAATTTTCGAATTTTTTATTAGTTTTCTTTTAATTAATTATAATATGAAAATAACTTCCTAATAGCTTTAAAATTAGCCATTTAAATATTAGCTATAATTTAATTGCTGCCAATTTTGTTTGTTTGCTAAATTAGGTTTGTTGGGTTTATGTTTATTATTGTTTGGCTGTTTGAGGAGAAATCACAGGCTAATAATACGAACAGCGAAATCGAAATCTTTGTTTTTATTTATTAAAAGCCAGTATTCTCTTCACATTAAAAAATAAATCGTTCGTTTGGAAAGCAATAGAAATTTTACTTAATACGAAGGATATGTAACAAAATTATGCATTAAAAAAAAAAAAAGAAAAAATCTTTCTTCTTCAGTGCAATGGTTGCAAACAGAAGACTGACATCACATGCAGACTATTTTTTTTACTAGACGTTGGCGGATCTCTAAACTCTCATCCAGGGTCCTTTACATAGCTGATGAGGAAACCAGTCACACGAAGCGTTAGACTAGCGTACATTCCCCCCTCCCAAATAAATAAATAAATAAAACAAATAAATAAATACAGAATACCCCTATCTCAAAATGCATGAAATTACATATTGCAGAAATCAGTAATACGCACGTCTAAAACAAAGAAAAAACATCACAGAATACCCCTATCTCAAAATACATGAATCTAAAAAATGCATGAAATTACATATTGCAGCAATTAGCAATACGCACGCCTGTACGCTTCGCGTTCATAAAAATAATAATAATAATAATAATAATAATAAAATCACAGAATAGACCTATCTTAAAATGCATGAATCTCAAAAATACACAAAATTACATATTGCAGCAATCAGTAATACGTACGTCTGTACTCTTCGCGTACATGAAAAAATAAAAAAATAAATAAATAAATAAATCACAGTATACCCCTATTTCAAAACGCGTGAATCTCAAAAATGCATAAATTACATATTGCAGCAATCAGTAATACGCACGAAAAAAAAAAAAAAAAATTAAATAAATTCGTGCAGCAGCACTTTCAAACTTAAAATCCCAAGTCTTTCATTTATTAATAATTTTTTATTTTCAGTACTAATTTTATTTATTTACGAAGTATAGGACGTTCACTTAATATATGTTATTTAGAAGGGTTGCTTAGAACACAATCATAGAATAGGGAGATCTGTAGGGCCGCTTCAAACACGTTTTGTAGTGGGTGGCTTTAAACACGGTCGCTTCGAGCACGCCACCTTTTTCACAACCAGTGTTCCTTAATTTCCTATTAGTCAGCCACCCACATTCCACGTAAGTCTATTGGCTGATCATCCTAAGCTGAATTCGTTCCCTTTCCTATTTATAAGAGTACTTCTCTCATTCTTTATGCACTGAAAACGATACGCTATATGCTACCGAAACAGCTGTCTGCTTTCCTATTACTATTTATTTTTGGTGTTCTAGACGTTGTTATTTGCCTTGTTTATAATACCCCGCCAAGTCTTCCATTAATATATATATATATATATATATACACTTTTTTTTTTTATTAAAATGAGTTTTTTTTTTTTTTTTTTTTTTTTTTTTAATTAATAAACATGAGTTTTTTCCCCCTCCTCTAGACCCCTTTTGCATTGGTACCTTAAAATTTGCGAACTGTCAATCTTCCAACTTCCAACTCATCTTAGACGATAAATTGTGTGGTTTTTGGATTGGAGCATTAAAAAAAAAAAGCATCGCAAATTTTCACCCAATTTAAATAAAAGTTAAAAATTATCTATGAACAGTGATAATGAGTGCACAGTTAAGAAATTTCCCAATTTGATTGAAAATTACAGATTTTATAGGGACAAAAATATTTCTAATTAAATTCAGGGCCAGCCATACATCGGCATTTTATAATTCGTCAAGGTGTTCTTCCAGTTGAGAATTTCAGATGTTATTAAAAAATAACATTTAATAACTAAATCTAAAGTCGCATTTCCTCCACCCCCCCCCCCCCCCACCCCTCCATCCCTAAAACTAGCTTTAAAAAAATGACCGTTTATTAGGTACCGAGTTTGATTAAATTTACGGTCGTAAAATAAAGTTGCTCAACATTTCAATTTAATTAACTTGTGAAATAATATATTTGTGATTTAATTACATTTGATAACTATTTCATTACCATTGTGACTAAATACGACAATACTATACGACAAAATATAAATAGTTACTGATTCAAATTAAACTTATCTTAATATCCTTTTCCATCATAATTTCTCGATGTAAGACTGATATTAAAGAAGGTTAGTTTCTTGAAAAATTCACAAAAAGACAACAATTGATAAATTTCCATTATATTGAAAAATATAATTTCAAAGAGACATTTGAGATAGTTAGAGGTCCTGATTTCAATTTTTGTTAAAATTGCAATACATATCCAATATGAAAGCATTTAAATGTCACAATTATTTAAAGCTATCAATGGAACGTCAGTATAATGGCTTTTTGGGAAACCACCACCCACCACGACTACAGCAGACTAATATAATTGACCATACATCGATGCCATTATGTAAGAATGAAAATGATAAAATTCCTTGTAAAAGATGCGATGCAACCACTCTCTGGAATTTAAATAACTAAAGTCATGATATTTTTCTTTCTTTCTTCAATAATGCTTACAAAATCGTAACTTCTAAGAAAACATAAAATGCTATTATTTATGATTAAAGTTGCTGAAACTGTGAAGAAAAGTATGAACTTCTATGAATTGAGTTGAAAAATAAATAAACCAACTTTTCAGTTAGCTATTAAATGTTCAGAAGAGGTAATATACATAATAGAAATAACTACACAACCGAAATGAAACTTTCAGTAAAAAGATTCTATGAAAAGTTTTTTTTTTTTTTTTTGTAATAGTAATAGTAATAATAATAATAATAATTTATTCAGAAAGTTAACTTGCAATTAACTATTGCATAAATCATTAAGGGAAAAAAAAAAGCATTTACAATGAAAGTTTCTTAATATATTCAAGTTTACTATTTAAACTTTTACAAATATTAATAATAATAATAATAAATTAAATTAAATTAAACTGTTTTGCGAGGTTCATTCTGTTAGTGCAATCGCTTTAGTCGCCCGTTTTCACTATAAAAGCTTCCATTTTTGTCTCTGTGTGTGTATCTGTCTGTTTGTGGCATTGTATCTTCCTAACGAATATACTGATTACAATGCGGGGTTTTTTTTTTTTTTTTTCTTTTAAATTTTATATTTTAACGCTTTTTTATTGGGATAGACTTCAGATTTTTTTTTTTTTTTTTTTTTTCGAAAATCTTTTGGATGTATTTTTAATATAAATTAAAAGTTTTTTTCAGAAAACTTTGCACTGATATTTTAAAATTTGCAAGGTGACAAACTTCTAATATTCGAATCTTGTTAGATAAATTATGAGAGCTCAAAACTTTCCAATTTTTAAATACTGTTAGATTTTAAATCACGTGGCTTTTTTTTTTAATAATGAATTTTAAATTGATTTTGACAAAAGTTAAAAATTGGCTATGAATAATGATAATGAATCCACAGTCCAAAATAACAATGAATCCATAAAAATAAATATTTTAAAGATACACACACACAGAGAGACATATATAAAAAATGTAATATTTTATGTAAGAATATCAATTAATCGATTATCCATTATACAACTAAATTTTATTCTGGTGTTTTATCCGTTAAAAATCAACAGTCAATTTTACTCCTGCTTTCTGCCAATAATTCTTTATTTCTTCACGTTTTTTTTTTCTTAAATTTACGATGCAATAATTTGCCCATCCGAATGAAGTTGCAGAGACAAAGTATTTCAAAATAAGTCTCATATTTTTTCTTAATTACTTCGGATTGATCTTCATTTGTAATATTATCTCTGTTTTAGTTTTA
Source organism: Salticus scenicus (assembly GCA_963930645.1). Lineage (NCBI taxonomy): Eukaryota > Metazoa > Arthropoda > Arachnida > Araneae > Salticidae > Salticus > Salticus scenicus. The sequence continues at coordinate 293,195,535 of OZ005648.1, forward strand.
CTTGTTTACCATGTTTTTATTAACTTCGATTCTTGTTTGTTTGTTTGTCCAGTACAAATCTTGCAATCTATTTTTAACTAACTTCCCGACTAGACAGACATTTGAAACTTTCAGGACAGCTCAGAACACGGTGACAATATATATATTTTTTAATACTTTTAGTCAACTGTTTCAGGTCCCTACTGCCTTCGGTAGCGTTTATATGATTCGACAGAAAATTTATTTAACTAACTTTCCGACTAGCTAGACATTTGAAACTTTCAGGATAGTTCAGAATACGGTGAAAATGCATTTTTTAAAATACTTTTAGCCAATTGTTTCGGGTACCTGCTGCCTCCGGCCGCGTGACCAGTTCAAAGCTTGCAATCGATTTTTCACTAATTTCCCGACTAGCTAGGCATTTGAAACTTTCAGGATAGCTCAGAACACGGTGACAATACATTTTTTCAGTACTTTTAGTCAACTGTTTCAGGTCCCTGCTGCCTTCGGTAGCGTTTATATGATTCAACAGAAAATTTATTAGCTAACTTTCCTACTAGCTAGACATTTGACACTTTTAGAATAGTTCAGAACACGGTGAAAATGCATTTTTTTTTTTTTTTTTAATAGTTTTAGCCAATTGTTTCGGGTTCCTGCTGCCTTCGGCAGCGTGACCAGTACAAAGCTTGCAATCGATTTTTTACTAACTTCCCGACTAGCTAGACATTTGAAACTTTCAGGATAGCTCAGAACACGGTCAAAATACATTTTTTAAATACTTTTAGTCAACTGTTTCAGGTCCCTACTGCCTTTGGTAGCGTTCATATGATTCAACAGAAAATTTATTTAACTAACTTCCCGACTAGCTAGACATTTGAAACTTTCAGAATAGTTCAGAACACGGTGAAAATGCATTTTTAAAATATTTTTAACCAACTGCTTTGTTACCCTGCTGACTTCAGCAGCGTTACCAGTACGAAGCTTGTAATCGATTTTTAACTAACTTCCCGGCTAGCTAGCCATTTGAAACTTTTCTAATAGCTCAAAACACGATAGCAATAAATTTTTTTAATACTGTTAGCCAAATGTTCCGGGTTTCCGCTGCCTTCGGTAGCGTTTAAATGATTCAAGAGAAGATTTAAAAACATGGTATATAAAAAGTTCTTTTTATCTTGTAATTATTTTCAGTAGACTTAAAAGACTTTAAAAGGAACCATCTTCTTTCGAGTCAAAGTCAGTTAGGGAAATTTAGACCCGTTAGCTTAGCTATGCGTTTGTCATTTAGAGATTGCGTGATAACTTGTTGATTAAGCTATTCTTGAACAACTGATATTCGTGAATTGTGGTGTACAACGCTGTTTTCATGTTTTTTGTTCTATGAGTAATAATTTGATTGGATTGTTTAGAGAATATTCGTCAAATAGTGCACTCATCGGCTAGAAACTTCCTCTTTATTTACTATCCACTTTCAACAAACTAGAAAGTAAAGTTTTTGTAACGCTAATAGTATACGAAAAACTATCAGAAAATCGCAACTGTTGAATAAAACCCAAGCTTGACGTAATTTTTCATTTCTTTTTTTATTTCCAGTCTCTCTCTTTCTTTGTTAAAGAATCCTTTCTATGGATGATTGCAGTGGCGCACCCACGGAGGGGGCTTAGGCGGCTCAAGCCCCTTCCAGAACCAGCTGACACGGTAAAAAATTTTAAATATGGATGGGGGGAAAAATTTAAACACAGATATTGTAAGCAAAAATAAAATTCATGAATTATACATTAAAAAGTATCAGGAATTTTTGAAATTCTTACTGTCAAACACTAAAACAATGAACTAGTTCATTGTTTTTTAGTTGAAAACATTCCATTGCAATTTTTAGGAAAGGGCTTCTAAGGTCCTAAAGCATATACTGTTATCATGAAATCGAGAGAGTATCTAAAAAGTCAGGCAAAAGAAGCAATCTGATGTGGAAGTAAGCAGGGATGTATTTGTCAGAAAAATGGGATACCAGGCTCATACAATTTTGTGTTTTAATTTTTGAGTATTTATAGCACATTTATGAAAGTTTGTTTTGTCCCTGGGCAAAATGAACACATTCGCATCGGCAAATGAAAATTCTCGCTAATATAAAATAAAAATTAGCCCTGCTCTTAGTCGTTCGTCTAAAACAATATTTTAAATTGAAAATAGAATTTGCATATTCGTGTTAAACCCTGTAAATGTCACTAGCACATAAACATGCTAGTGAAATTTCGAATCAATTGCTGAAGATAAAATTTAATTGATTTAATCACAAATACATAAAATTATTTCTCTAAAAACATAACGATTTAGAGGAATGCCAAAAGGCGTAGTTTATTCTTCAAAATAGAAAAATACCCTGATAACAATAAGTTATTTTACAGACGCTTGGGAGGGTAGGATCACTTAATTTTTTTATTGCGGTACGTAGAACATACAGTAGGGTCCATGCACAGTTTTCATTTTTGCCTCTGATGTTAATGAAATTTTTGAATTTAATGAATTTTTTCCTGTTAAAATTCGAATTCCATATATATATATATATATATATATATATATATATATATATATTACAATGGAATACAATATCTTGTAATGATATTAATGAGAAAGGTAACGCTTGAAATATTTGCTAACTGAACAAAATAAAATTCTAAGTAATATATTACAAATCAGAATTAATGTTTTAGAATATTAAGAGGTTCTGCACCCTGCTGGCTGTGTTAACTACGCCCACAAAGACTACGTCCGACTTGTTTCTGTTAACCAAACCCAGAAGAAGCATCGCTCCCATACTCCAGATAATTAAATAAAAATAGACTTGTAAAAATTTTCACTGAAGTTTTGTTATAATTCCTACATATCACAACTGTATCTTTTATTTGACTATAATTATTAAAATTTCTTAGTCACTTATGTGTTACTGCATTGCAAATTACAAAGGAGTATTGAATTTGATCAAATTTTATTTTCAATGAAAATATGTGGGGGGGGGGGGGGGGGGAGGAAGGCATTTCATTTTGGGTGAATTTTATGTTCACCAGCTTGTCACATCGTACACATTTTTTTTTAATCATAGATGAACCTACAACTTTATGTTTGCAAGCTTAATGCCAACCCCAACTAACCGAACTACTGTAACTTAACATGTTTATATACTGATAAAAATTCCTCAGTTGCGTTATTCAACTTAAATTCAGTTTCATACATTCGTTTATTTCTTTCAAAAGAAATGTTTAAAGCGGATTCTTTACTATATGTACAGTCGACAGCAAAAGTATCCGAGCACTAGCCAATAATTCCGACATAAAAAAAGTACACTTAATACTGTTTGTTAAATAAATCCTTGTCGAATCATGTTCTTAGACTGACTAAAGAACATGACTCGACAAGAATTTATTTAACAAAGCAGTATTAAGTGTACTTTTTACTTTCCGAACACTATAGTGAGGAAAGTATTGTAATCATGTCAAAAAGCCGAATTGGAGATTTTGATGTATCTATACGTTTCGAGGTCCCCTGAGTCCGTTTTCACTATTTTTACGATGATGTATGTATGTGTATGTCTGTGAGTGAACACGCTAGCGTCTAAACGCTTTGTTCGAATAAGCTAAAAGTTGGTACGTATATTGTAGGTCACCATAGTACAAACCCTATACATTTTGGTGAATCTGGCACTTATAGTTTTTTTTACAGGGATACCAGGAAAAATTCTTTATCATTATGGTCTATGGGACCAAAATCTTAAAAGTGCAATAGCGTTTAAACGCTTTATTAATCTGAGCAAAAAATTTGTACACATGTTATAGGCCACAGTTGCACGAACTGTATAAATTTTGGTGAATTTAGCACTTACAGTTTTTTTACAGAGACACAAAGAAAAATTCTTTATCATTATGGCCTATGGGACCAAATTTTTAAAAGTGCGATAGCATCTAAACGCCTTATTCAATTGAGCTGAAAATTTATATTAATATTATAAATCGCTGTTGCACTAAATAGAAGCATTTTGGTGAATTTAGCATTTATAGTTTTTTACAGGGACACAACGAAAAATTCTTTATCATTATGATCTATGGGCTCAAAGTTCAGTAGCGTTAAATAAAACATCGTGTAATATATGGATAAAAGTACTCAAACACTCTATTATGGGTTTCTCTCTTTTGTTTGTTTAACAACTCCTCTTTCTTTACTTTATCTACAAAACCGTTAATTACTCAATGTTCGGAAAGTCGAGTGGAGTCACTCCAGATTTTTTTTAAACAGGGATTATTTTTAGAGCTCAGGTACTTTTGCTGCTGACTGTATGTGCACGTATATGCCCATGCCCATAAACCTATTTCTATACTACAGGGCCCAATTACAAAACTGCCAACCTAATCCGGTAAATTGTTAGTACCGCCTCTTTTTCTACACCAGTCATTTCTTAGAGTTTTTTTCTTCTTAATTCATCGCAAATATATTTGAAGAAAATTACTTTAAAAATTAAGTGGTGTAGAAAAAGGGGCGGTACTAACAGTTTGACGGATTAGGTTGGCAGCTCTGCAATTATTCTTCAGCCCCCTCCAGATGAAAATTCTGGGTGCGCCACTGGATGATTGCTATATCAAATATAATGAAAATTTTAGAGAAATAAAATCGCTTAGACAGGCGATAAATGTTCTTGACAAAAAGCAAATTAAAAAATACTGTTTTAGATAAGATATATTGAAGAATTTTATAAAGTAATGTATGAAGCTCAATGGTGTAAATAAAGGGAGAGAGGGCAAAGTACCTTGCGAAAACTTTTAAACATATATAATTTAAGTGAAGAAATTAAATCCATTTATGAAGAAGTCGAAGCTGCTCAGGAAGAAATAATGTCCATGAAAGAAGTATTAGAGAATAAATTATCTGTTATAGAAAACAGAATGGAAGCTAAAGTTATGAAGATAGAAGATAGTATTATAAGGATGGAAGCGAGTTTTAAAGAGAAAGTAAAAGAAAAAAAAAGATCAACAGTTGAAAGGAAGATTTTCTGAAATAGAAAGTAAATTTATGAAAATAGAGGAAGAATTTGGCAGAAAAATGAAAGAACTGTAATAGGAAATTAATAAGAAAATTTGTGAAGAAGTTTCGAGAAAGATTAGGAAATGAATTGCAAAAGAAGATTAAGAGTCTGGAAGAAAAGTTAGCATCGATGCCTCAGTAAGATGAAAGAAAGCATGAAAGAATACAGAATCGAGAATCAATAAATCTTTCTACCTATGATGGCAGATCACCTTAGTAAGCATATAAGACACAGACTTCCATCGTAGCTGAAGGTAATGGACGGGACCCTACTGCGAAGATAATTGATTTGGCAGCATCTTTACGGGGCGACGCAGCTGACACACTGGAAACTCTTTCGAAGGGTCTGCGGTATGATTTCGAGGCTCAGCTATGTTTTGGAGAAAAATGGTCAAAAGAATATAGCTGTTTTCAATTAAAATCCTGTTATCAGAGAGCAGGTGAAAGTTTGCAGAAACAGGCATCAGCATCAGATATTCAGAGACTATTACAGTTAGCATTCTCGGATTGCCACGCTGAAACACGTGATGATTTGGCCCTCCAATATTTCATCGATGCTGTGCAAGATCCAGAAACTCAAAAAGCCCTCATACTCGCAAATGCAAAGCTGTTTGACCAGCTTTGGCGTATGCCCTGAAGATCGAAGCAGGGCAACAAGCCTCTCATAAAGACCACCGCAGCATCAGAGCAGTCTCTCCGGATGATTCTGAAGCTGATCTAAAAGAAATAAAAAAAATTCTTGCATACCTCACAAGGAGATTACGCAATCGTGAGAGTGGTGAAGAAGCTAAGAATCCCAAGATTGCAACAAACTAATAAAAATAACAACATTTCATATTCACCGCAGGAAGAGAAAGCAATCTCGCGGGGCGGAAGTTGCCGGAAATTAGAGAACTATATGCAGTGTTTTATGTTTTCGATGAGTGGCGGTGATAATGGACTCAATGTTTATGGACAAGTTAATAATACTTCCTGCCGTAGGATTCTTGATACTGGAACCAGCGTGACAATCGTTAGGACAGATGTACCTCAAGAACTTGAAGGGAAGGTTATCTGAACGACGCCCTGCGTTAAACTCCAGAATGTGACCGGGAACGAAAATAAAAATATGTGGAAAAATAAAATTTACCATCACATTTGGAAATATCAATTACCAACATGCGGCCTGTGTAACGGATATAAGTGATCCGTTAATTTTTGGACTTGATTTCCTGAGAAAATATAATTTTAAATTGGATTTTAAGCGTAATGAACTGCATTCAAGTTCAGAAGAAAAACTGTATTTAAAATTAAAAATCCAGAAATTATAAATATATATGCCAAATAACAGTGAAAAAATTTTCATCCCTCCTCATACTGAGGCAATAGTTTCTGGAAAACCTCCTAAAGAACAATACTTCCGTGATGGACTGATTGAATGCCCGAATTTAGATAACAGCCTGAAAGAGTTCTGATAGCTTCATCTCTGGTTGATATTTCAAAGAGATTCCTGTTAGTGTCGCCAACGTAAGCAATAAAGTAAGTGTAGTAAAGAAAGATGAGTTGTTAACGACCTGCAGCCTATTGACATGTATTAACCAACAGAACCAACCAACCGAGGCTGGGCCTTTTGAGATTTAACAACAGAATTCCTCAAAAGTGCAGAGTTAGAAAGTGAACAGAGGCGTGGTGCAGAGAAGTTAATCTATGAATTTAGAGAGCTGTTCTCTCGAACACCTGAAGACGATGGGAAGACGAATGCTAACCAGTACAGAATCGATACAGGAAATCATCCTCCCATCAAACAACATCCAAGAAAACTACCATTTACCAAGCAAGAAGAGGTGGCTGAGCAACTAAACGAGATGCAGCATAATGACGTCATTGAACCATCTACAAGTCTTTGGGCCTCTTCCATAGCTACAAGGCTGAAAAAGAATGGATCAACGAGATTCTGGATGGATTATCGTCGTTTGAATGACATCACACAGAAAAATAGTTACCCTCTTCCTATAGCTTATGACTTATTAGACACACTTTCTGGCAATCAGTGGTTCTCGATGTTGATTCTGAAGAGCAACAATTAACAAGTTGAGTTACATCCTGACGACCGTGAGAAGACCGCATTCACTACGGAACAAGAATTGTGACAATTCAAGGTTATGCCATTTGCATTATGTAACGCATTTGCAACTTTCGAATACCTCTTGAAGACAGTCTTAAAAGGACTTTCCTATGAAGCCTGTCTGGTGTACGAGGGTTGTCCGTAAAGTATCCGAATTTAATTTATAACTAAAAAAATATAATGGATATAGTATACATACTTCAGTTTAATACCCTTCAAAGTATCGTCTTGAGAAGCAACACACTTAGCCCAACGTTGTTGCCACTCTTGGAAGCAGGATTGGAAGTCGTTCTTTGGAATGGCCAACAGCTGTTCGATCGCTTTTTGTTTGATGGTCGTCACATCCTCAAACCGTCGTCCTTTAAGCGTTCTCTTTAGCTTTGGAAATGCGAAACCTCCCTACTCACCAGACCTCGCTCCGTGAGACTTTTACGTACTGAAGTATGTATATCCATTATATTTTTTTTTTTTGTTATAAATTAAATTCGGATACTTTACGGACAACCCTCGTATCTTGACGATATTATCATTGTAGGGCGTACTTTTCAGGAGCATTTAAGAAACGTCCGTAGGGTGTTGGAAAAACTGACATAAAGCCAATACTACACTTCAAGGAGATGTCCAACAACAGACCTAGCTGGCAGGACGTTTCCACATTGAGCCTCATTCGAAATGTTACTGGGCACTTTGGGACACACTTCACATTAGAAAAGGCGCATTGTATTGAAACAGGGAGTCTGACGATGGACGGAATTTCAAGTGGAAGATCTTACTACCAAGATCGAAGATTTCAGACGTTCTAGCGAAGCTGCATAATAGCCTGCCGGAAGCCATTTTTGAGTGATGAAGGCGAAAACGCTTCTATTGGTGCAAGACAAGGGACGACATTGAGAAGTGATGCAAATCTTGTAACACATGTGCCGCTCGTAAAGGCTCGAAGATATGAAGCCGAGGAAGTTTGCATCGTTATACAGTCGGCAGTGAAAGTATCCGAGCACTAGCAATAATCCCTGTCTAAAAAAAGTACACTTAATACTGCTTTGTTAAATAAATCCTTGTTGAGTCATGTTCCTAGTCAGTCTAAAAACATGATTTGACAAGGATTTATTTAACAAAACAGTATTAAGTGTTCCTTTTTGATATCGGAATTATTCACTAATGCTCGGATACTATTGCTGCCGACTGCAATGGGAGAGCACCATTTGAGCGGATCGCATTCAACAACTTGGGTCCTTTGCCACGGACCACCAGAGGCAATAAGTACATTCTCGTTGTGATGGACTATTTCACCGTGTGGCCTGAGTCGTATCTCATTGTCAATCAAGAGACGTGCACAGTGTCTGAGGTACTAGTGCAGCAATAGGTTTCAAGGTTCGACATTCAGTTACAGCTTCCTACCGATCAAGGTATGAACTTAACCTATGCTATATTCAAAGGACTGTGTCAGTCAATCGGCATAGAGAAAACCCAGACAATGCCCCTATATCCCCAGTCGCACAGCATGGTTGAGAGATTTAACCGAACCATTTTCAATAAACTCTTTCTTCTAGCATCAAGGAATCAGTTAGGTTGGCACTGAAGTTGCCTTTGTTCTTGCTGGCGTATCGAAGTGCCCACGAAGCCACTTTGCATACTCCAACACAGATGCGTTTTGGACTTGAACTTCGTCTTCCGTGTGATCTTCTGTTTGGTTGTCCACCAGAAGTGCCTTCATCGCTAAAGAAGTACAGTCGGTAACAAAAGTATCGGAACACTAGCAAAAATTCCTATATAAAAAAAGTAGAGTTAATACTGTTTTGTTAAATAAATCCTTGTCGAATCATGTTCTTAGTCAGCCTAAGAACATGATTCGACAAGGATTTATTTAACAAAAAAAGATTAACTCTACTTTTTTTATATAGGAATTTTTGCTAGTGTTCGGATACTTTTGTTACCGACTGTACGTGTACATCGAAGACCTCCAGGCCCGATTTGAAGCCGTGAACAACTTTGCTCGGAAATGGGTTTCCATAGCGATGGAGAGAATGAAGACGAGATATGACATAAAGTTAACACATCACGAATTCAAGGAAGAAGACAAAGGTTGTGAAACCCTGCTCGGCGTAAAGGACTCTCTCCCAAGCTACAGACGGTAACAAAAGTCTCCGAACACTAGCAAAAATTCCTATGTAAAAAAAGTACACTTAATACAGTTTTGTTAAATAAATCCTTGTCGAATCCTGTTCTTAGTCAGTCTAAAAACAGGATTCGACAAGGATTTATTTAACAAAACTGTATTAAGTGTACTTTTTTTATGTAGGAATTTTTGCTAGTGTTCGGAAACTTTTGTTACTGACTGTACAATCTAATTGGGACGGTCCCTATACGGTCCTAAAAAGACTGAACGACGGATCACTAAAGCACCTTCATCAAAACCAAAGGCAATGCATTATGATAAGCTAGCCCCATATCATGACCATTAGTATTTGTAAATTTGCATGTGTATTGTAAATATTTGCCTTTAATTTAGTTATTTGTTATCATGTAAATAGTTTTATTACTAAATTTTGCATTCGGTATTGGTATTTTATTTTTGCATGCAATTTAGTTCTTTTATTCTATATTCTATAGTTTTAGTTTGTTTAGCTTTTACCTCCTGACCAAGGATTGTACTGCCCGGAACGTGCAGGCATTAAAATAACTCATTTTTTCTTTAAAAAACTGTTAAAAAGCTTTAGCAGGCTAGAAAAGACCTTGACGCCGAATTTGGCGCCATATTGCCGAACTTATCGCCCCTTTGGCGAGAAAATCCTTATTATCGATACATTGATTCACGGAGTAAAAAGACAGGAGAAGAAGGTAACGCTGAAATTTTGTGATGTTGTTTTCTAATGTTTACAGATGGCGCCAGCGTGCAATCCTTCCTTCTCTCCAGCTTCCGCAATGTTATTCAATGGGGAAATGTCTCGTTTTAATTATTTTTTTTAAAAATAATATCAAGCTGAAAAAATTTCGATTGAAAGCAAATTTCATTAAATAGAGTATTCTAACCAACATGTTTTTTTTTTTAAGAGCCATTTTATACTAATTTTACTTTGAAAGAAAGCTTTTAAAAAATGACGATTCTTATGAACCGAAGCTAGCTAAAACAGACAATTGGGAGGAAGGAGAATGGATGAAATTTTGTAAAGAAAAAAAATAAACTTACTTTAGGTGCAGAAAACACGAACTCGGACTTTATTTTTCTCCTAGGGCTTTTTTTTTTGTTTTTCTTATCACTATCATAGCCTGTTTTACAACTAGGAACGAAGCATTTATTTGAAACATCTGAATTATGCAGTTTTAAGAACTTACAAAGAAATTAAATTGCTTAAAATAAAAAATTTTAAATGTACGAGGGTTGGTATTTATGTTTCTGGCCTTGGCAACAGTAAGTGTTGCTAGGCGACCGCAGACGATTTTAATCGAAAGTTTGATATTTTTAAACGTAAATTCAGCAGACGATTTACCATTATAGCTTTATTGGTGTTGTTGACAGTAAATTGAAAAGTTCTTCTCTTTCAAAAAATGGAATTGAATCGTGAAAATTTTCGTGCGATTATTTTTCATAACTTTCGACGTGGATTGTCAAGACAAGAGTGCTTCGATGAACTTAATTCTTTATACAGCGATAAAGCGCCATCCTACAGCACTGTAAAAAATTGGTATAACGAATTTAATCGTGGTCGATGTTCGATCCAGGACGAATCCCGTGCAGGTCGTCCAAAATCCGTTGTTGTGCCAGAAAAGATCGATGCTGTGCGTGAACTGATAAAGCAAGATCGTCATGTGACATACCGTGAGATTGAGGCGTCTTTGGACATTAGTATGACTAGCATCAATAAAATATTGCATGAACATTTGAGCGTAAAAAAAAAAAAAATTTGTTCGCGTTGGATTCCGCATAATCTGACAAACGCTCAAAAAAAAGCTCGTGTCGATTGGTGCAAGGAAATGTTGGAAAAATACGTTCAAGGTACATCAAATGCTGTGTATAACATCTACACAGGTGACGAATCATGGATCTACGCATATGAGCCGGAAACAAAACAGCAATCAACTGTATGGGTCTTCCAAGGCGAGGCAAAACCAACAAAAGTTGTTCGAGGAAGAAGCACATCGAAACAAATGATTGCCTGTTTCTTCAGCATTAACGGTCATGTGGCAACAGTGGCGTTAGAGCAACGCAGGAAGGTCAATTCTGAATGGTACACGACCATTTGTTTGCCAGAAGTCATCGGAGAAATTCGAAAAAAGCAGAAGAACAGGCGAATCATTCTTCATCATGACAATGCGAGCTCTCACACATCGACTCAAACAAATGCATTTCTGACTGAGCGAAAGATCGAACTGATGGGTCATCCGCCGTACAGCCCTGATTTAGCACCCAATGACGACTTCTTATTCCCACACATCAAAAATAAATTACGTGGACAACGATTTTCGACCCCCGAAGAAGCGGTTGATGCATTCAAAACGCATGTTTTGGAGTTACCTCAATCGGACTGGAAAAAGTGCTTTGAAAATTGGTTCAAACGCATGCAAAAGTGTATTGATCATCACGGAGAATATTTTGAAAAACAATAAAACCAATTTCGATCCTACATATTTGTTTTTTCATTATTAGGCCAGAAATATAAATAGCAACCCTCGTACTCCAGCAAAATTCTATTGAAAACAACAGTATATCCGCGCCGAGGTAGGGAGGAATGACAAGTGGCGCCCTCAATATTTACCAAAAATTTAGATCACAGTTTCGTAGCTTTCTCCCATTGGACCTTCAACTCCTATTAATATTACTCCGTGCATTGATTATATAAGCTCTAAATCGAATATTTCATGAAATTCTCGAAATATATAACAGGCTATAAATAGATCGCAATCCGACCATCGAGCTCAGTTTAGTTCAGTTGAAGCCAAGCTTTTGCGGTGTCAAGAGCACTCGCTGACCGATCTGTTTATGCTGTGTGTTATGCAGGGCCCGATTAAGCTTTGAAGCTAGGGGAAGCTCAGCATCATTTCGGGGCCCCCTTTCATTTCGGAAAATCTTGTTTTCCTGTTACATATTGTAATATAAAAATGCTATAGACCAAAAAATAGTGTGCATTTATTTATTTATTTATTTATTTTTCATATATCTGGGTGGTTTCTACACAGAACATTAAAATCATATAACTTTTTAATTAAAAACATTCAGATTTTTGAGGTTAACCCTTTCCGGCGCAAGACAATTCGGATCCTTTAAATTACACTGCCACCGGAATTCGTGAACTAAATTAAAGTAAAAGAAATTTTGAATTTTAAAGTTAAAAAAACCGGCCTTTTCTGATATGTTAAGAACGTAAGTTTTTTCTAAAAAATTTCTGGGATGAATTCTTGCAGTTGGGAAGTGAAATTAGGTGGTATAAAATATATCCCACCGCGCATGAAAAGGTTAAATAATAGATTTTTCCCGAAATAGTGAGTGTTTTGTCTTGTTTTAGGTAATCTTTCTCAGAAAAAATTCAATCTCAGTGTGAAAATATGAAACAAAAGATTCAAGATCATGTTTTTAGTCCTTATGGGGCCCCCTCTTAAATTTTAGAGGGGAAGCTTGAGCTTCCTGAGCCTTTTGGATAATCAGGCCCTGATGTTATGCCATGGTACAGTTTATGCTGTGATGTTTTTGTTGTCACTATTATTTGAGCTGTGCTTTCTGGTGAATCTGAAACTGATACTTGGTTGGCAGAGTTGTATCTTCTGAAATCTTCTGTAAATGTATCTTTAAGCATTTAAAAGACCTGTCATTGAGCCACAGTCAATTTACGAACCCCGAGTACTCAGCAATATATATATATATTACCGTTATAGCTCGAAATCCGTTAATGTGCATATTAACTAAAATGACCCGTTAAAGTGCGGAATCAAGAGTTTTCCGCATTTTAACTAGGTAATCTGCACATTAGCGGATTCTGTGTCATTAAAGTTCAAATGTTTGTTTCGAGCCTTAGTTTTTTTACATTCACTATGACGTCAAACAGTCATGTGATACAGATACGCGAATGACCTTCAAACACAAACTAAAACTGTTATCCTTTCCACTCCGCTTCCGCTATGATAACTGGTAAACGCAAAACGTGGAGCATCGAAGACATGATTATTATAGGTTTCTTATTATGACCAACACAAAACTTAAAGTAACAAGTAAGTTATAGTTGTTTTAATTTTGATTTTATTTCTTCTCTTTTTTAATTCTGTCAATATAAGTTTGATAAGGGTCTGCACTGTATTTTATTATTGAAATCTAATCTTAATTAAAAGATCTATCTCGTTTAACTTCTTTTGAATTATGAATATTAAAATTTACAACACAGTAATTATTCCCTCCTGAAATAAAACTACTAAAACACAACTTTTTAAAACTAATTTATTTAAAAATTGATTTAAATTACTATTACTTACTGAAAAAAAAAAAAAAAAAAGATGTATGAATTTTCAACTCTGAAAAATATGGCATTCAATATTATGGCTTTTTTTAATAAACACTTAATGTGAAATTCTTATGCATTATTTAGCATTTCATTACATTTTTGTTGTTGTTGTTTCTTTTAATTTCAAGTTTCCTTTATATATTTTATATATCATGATTATATTTTTATTTTTATTTTGTTCGCTTTTTCAGATAATTTCGTTGTGGTTTATCACATAAAATGTGTTAATAAAGTTTTTTTTTTTTTTTTTTTTTTTTTTAAATTGTAAAATTAATATATTTGCTAAAAATTGTACAGATATATGTATGCTTCAAAATATAGTTTAATAAAGCATTCGAAAACAGTCATTTTAATTTTCACGCGTTCTAAAAATTATTAAAGCAGTTTTAATTATTTGAAGTACTTCTTAAATAATGCTTCTGAATTGTCTAATTTAATATTTCTTTAGCGAATTAAAAATTGGTGCATAATTTTTTTCCTTAAATAGTAACAGCAATATAAGTTGTTAATAAAACTTTTTTTTTTTAATTTAAATGGTTAAATATTTTTATTTTGAAAAGAAATCGTTACTGTATTACAATTCTAACATTCATTTATAAAATAGAATTTATTGAAAGCTATTAAAGTTATTATATTTCATATTAAAAATGCATAACATCTTCAAACATATATTGACAGAATAAAAAAGATGAAATAAATAAAAAAATTAAAACGAATGTAACTTTAAAAGACATAAAAATTAAAACACATACAGAATAAAATAAGTAAAGAAAGAAAGAAAAGGAAAGAAGACTATTTTTTTTCCCCGAATGAAAAAACAAATACAACACAGCGTGCTGTAAAATTACAACACCAGAGATCTTATTTTCACTTTAACGAGTGCCTGGTAGGTAATGTGCAGATTATCTAGGTAATTCGCAGATTACCTAGGTAATTTGAGAAATGAAACAATTTTCCTCACTTTAACGGATCGCCCTAGTTAATGTGCAGATTATCCAGCTAATCTGCAGATTAACTGATTTCTGCACTTTTACGCTAACATATACACGCACATATATATATCGTAGTCAACTGCATCGAAATACTGGGTGTTGAAAGACAATGAATAAAAACTTTGTAAACAAGCATCAAAATCTCGCAGGAATTGTTTGGGGTCGAAATAATTGAGCACAACCCTTCATCGGACGACACACTCATACTTACTTTATCTCGCTGGTTGAAGAGTCGTACTCAATCTTCAGCCTCAAACGAATTGTTGCAAGCTTTTACAAATTATGGAGTTTGCTTACAAATGTTTTATTCATCAAAAATAATGTAAATTTCGTGTTTACTGTGTTGATATTTCTTTTACAGAACTCCGAGAGCAAGAGCAAAGGAAACGAGCCTATTTATAATGAACTCACACCAAAAGAGATGCCCAGGAATTTTCTAGGCATCCCAAAGTTACCTAAACCTATATCTCGTTCTACTTCAACAGAATCTTCTGACGGTGCCATGCCTATGCTAGTGAGAAGTTCGAGGTATTTATTTATTTATTTATTTTTTAATTACTTCTGGGGATGTAAACAAAATTTATATATTTTTTCTTAAAGTGGAAAGAATAAATTAAAACTTACGAGTGAAAGTAGTAGTGATAGTAGATTGTAAAGAGCATTATTAATTAAATTTAGTTTATAATTCTTGAATGCAAAGGAGCAAGAAATACTTGAAATTAATGAAACTACTTTTCCGAAATATAATAGTTGTTGTACCAAGTCATTAAAGATATTTTTTACATTTTAAAATCAAAATTAAATAATCTAAAGAGTATATTCGAAAATCTTTACCTCATCTTTAATTTCTTAAATATTAATCTTAGACATATAAATTTCAAAGAAAGAAAGAAGAAGAAACACAATTATCTAACATCATTAATTAAAGATCCCCGGAGATTCAATTTCAAGAATTACAAAATATAAATTTTTATATGGCTATCCGCGATTGTAATGAAATGCTCGCCCTCTGGTGGGCTAAGGTGAAATTACAATAAACATGGTTTAATTCGAATTCCACAGCCGCCATTGCTTGCCGATATTTAGTTTCACATATATTTATTGAATAAAAATGAATAAATACGGTAAAAAAGATAACACATACTGTTGTGTGCTACAATCTAACTCCAAAGGATCAAGAAATCCAGAACTGAGCTTCCATTTATTTCCAAATGACAAATTTAAAATTTCAGTTGCTTCGGCTGATGGAAGTAAAGAATTAATCAGATGATTTGAAACTAATATTTGTTCAACTTCAGTTAAAAATCTACTTCCGATCGAACTTTGAATAAACTGAAGTGTTTTTTCCAAAAGCAATCAATTTTCCATAATGTAATGGCGGAGAAATTATAGTACGAATATTAAGTAGAATAACAAAAAGAACACTAATGGAAAACACGTGGCTATGTTTACTAACAACTGCAGTGTTGAGAAAGCGCCATCTATCGATCATTACAATCGAGGATAATATAAATACAAACTGTAAGCCTATTTTTGTTTTCTAAGTAATAGATATATAAAATTATGCACAAAACGTAATTTAATTTAGTACAAAGGCAAGCGTAACTGTGTTTCATTTTCTAGTATCGGTTACTATATTTATTTCTTAAAATTTCTTTGGTATAAAGTTCTAACAGATGACGTCACGAGCTGACGATATTCGTTTGCTGAGGGACAGTTGACCCCACTGACCCATTTGTTTATCATTGCGGAATAGTGTTACAAATTTATTGTAACTCAGTGTTGTAAATGTATTTGTAGAAGCATAAAAAAATTCGACTACTACGCTTCCAAAGGCATGGAAAAATTAGCGTTGTCCTTCAGCAAAGTACGGTTGCTAAGAAGAAAGTCACGTGGCTGTTAGAACTCTATAGCTTTGGACATTTGGACATTTCTTTGACACTAGCAGGCTACGCCCGCTTCGCTGGTCACTATTTTTAAATGAATCACAATAATTAATGAATTCTCAAAATTGCATTAATTTTTATCATGTGATAAAAAAAGAGAAAAAAAAAATTCTGATCGGGAAAAATGTCGCACCGGGTCCCCACTGCCTTCGGCAGCGTAGACCCGTGCGCTGCGCGCACGTATTCCTTCACCATCCTTATGACTTCTCAAAATTCCATGTTATTACTCATAAACTTTCATTCTTAAGGAAAGGAATTAAAAAATATATCATTTAGCATCGGATAAAAACTCACACCGGGACCCCACTGCCTTCGGCAGCGCAGACCCGTGCGCGCGCAGCGCGCATGTTTGAGGATATACGTGCGCTGTACTCGCATATTCCTTCTCAACTCAAACTTTTATTATTAAGAAAATAAAATTAAAAAAAAAAAAAAATCTTTTATCATCGGGTAAAAACTCGCACCGAGTCCCAAACCCATGCGCGCTGCGCGCGCACATGTTAAGATAAACGTGCGGTGAGCGCACATATTCCTTCTGAAATCAAACTCTTATTCTTAAGAAAAGAAAATTAAAAAAATCATTTCTCATCAGGTAAATTGTCGGACCGGGTCCCCACTGCCTTTGGTAGCGTAGTCTCGTGCGCGCTGCGCGCCTATTCCTTCCCCACCCTTCCAGCCCCTCCTAGTCCTAGTCCTAATTAACTTACATATACCAATTTTGAACGGTCTTACTCAATTAGCTGAGATGCAAAAGAAAACCTGATCAGGACACCTTAAAATTGTAAATCAGTTGAAATCTCGAATTCCACTTTCGATAATATAAAAGAACTTTAAAATATCTTTCGAATGATGTATTAAAAATAATTAAATCATAATTAGAATTTGAAATATTGAAATTTAAAAATGTTACAGTGCCATCTGGCGGTAGAAATTTCTGTAATCTATTGTTCCATTCCAGATCAACAAAGCTTTCAAATGATGTATTACTCATGAAATTATTTTAATTAGTAGATGAGATACAAAAGAAAACCTAATCAGGACACCTCAAAACGCGTAAATCGGGTGAAATATCGAATTCCATTTTCGATGATGTAAAAGTACTTTAAAAGGTGTATCAACTCAAATAAGCTTTCAAATGATGTATTACTTATGAACTTTTTTTAATTAATAACTGAGATACAGAAAAAAAAAACTAATTCAGGACACCTCAAAACGTGTAAATCTGGTAAAAATTTTCGATAATTTAAATAAACATTAAAATATCTTTCGAATGATGTATTAAAAATAATTTAATCATAATTAGAAATTGAAATTTTAAAATATTACAGCGCCATCTGGCGGTAGAAATTTCTGTATTCCACTGTTCGATTCCAAATCAAAAAAGTCTTCTAATGATGTATTACTTACGAAATTATTTTAATTAGTAGCTGAGATACAAAAGAAAACTGATTCAGGACACCTCAAAACGTGTAAATCTGGTGAAAACTTTCGATAATTTAAAAGAACTTTAAAATATCTTTCGAATGGTGTACTAAAAATAATTTAATCACAATTAGAAATTGAAATTTTGAAATTTTAAAATATTACAGCGCCATCTGGCAGTACAAATTTCTGTATTCCACTGTTCGATTCCAAATCAAAAAAGCTTTCTAATGATGTATTACTTACGAAATTATTTTAATTAGTAGCTGAGATACAAAAGAAAACTGATTCAGGAGACCTCAAAACGTGTAAATCTGGTGAAAACTTTCAATAATTTGAAAGAACTTTAAAATATCTTTCGAATGATGTATTAAAAATAATTTAATCATAATTAGAAATTGAAATTTAAAATATTACAGCGCCATCTGGTGGTAGAAATTTCCGTAATCCACTGTTCGATTCCAAATCAAAAAAGCTTTCTAATGATGTATTACTTATGAAATTATTCTAATTAGTTGCTGAGATACAAAAGAAAACCAAATCAGGACACCTTAAAACGTGTAAATCACATGAAATCTCGAATTCCATTACTTACGGTAGTCGGTTAATGGAAGGAGACAGAAATTTGTGGCGTCTACTCTTGAAATTCAATTCAAATAAGTTTCAAAATGACACATTACTTTTGAAATTATGCTAATTAGAAGCTGAGATACAAAAATGATATAAACAATATTATAAAACGATTTATGTCTGACTTTTTCGTGGTTTTCTCCGAAAATTGCGTAATTCCGGGCTAAATACTTTTAAAAATCCATAGTATGAATTGTGAAAGGAGTATCAGAATTCGAAAATCTGCAAAATATAAAAGAATAAAGGCGTTCTGGGTTTTCCGTTGTTTTCTCCGAAACAACCGTTCCCTTTCTACGTTTTTGCCCTCCCCCCCCCCTTTCCGTGCCTTCTAATAATTTTACACTTGAAAATATCCGCAATCGATTTATCTTTCCTTAAAACCTAATAATAACAATTTCAAACGCTGTAACTCTTTTTTTTTTTTTTTTTTTTTTTTGCCCCTTCGCCCCCCCTCCCCCTCAAGCTCATCCTGATAATTCTACACTTTCCAGTGGAGGATCCAGAACTTGACTTTTTTTTTTGGGGGGGGGGGCTAAGATTTTTCAACGTGTTATTCTAGACAGGCCAATACAAAATTTACAATTGCAATATTCAATTGTGAATGTCAATGTTTTTTTTTTTTTTTTTTTTTTTTTTTTTTTTGGGGGGGGGGGCTTTAGCCCCCTAGCATCCCCTTTAAATCCGCCACTGACACTTTCAAAAATATTCAGAATCGAATTATCGGGCGTTAAAACCAAACATTACGAAATTTCAACGGCATATCTCAGTTTAAAGTAGTGCAAAATATAATACAAAATTTAATCTAATTTTTTTTCTTATCCACATATTTTCATGAAAATTGAACAGTAGCTTTATAATATGCTGTCTAGGCCGAATTCAAATGTAACGTGAATGAAAATTTGAAAAAAAATGAAAATTGCAATTTTTCTCCCCACTGTAAAACACGTGACATCTTGTTCGGTTACAATCATTTCCTTTTCATCTCAGACAGTAGTCTGGCGTTAGAAATGATGTTGCCACAAAAAATTCATACTTTAGTTAATTTTAAAAAATCTAATTGTTCTACCGATAAGCCGCTTGCACTCGTATATTCAAAAAATTATCCCCTTTCATTTGGTACCAAATTCGTAACGATCGGACTAATATTTCTAATTTATTTTCACCTTTTTCTGCTTTTAACTCCGTTAAAATATCGATTTTTATGCAATCGCAGTGAATTCTCAGTCATTGAGATCGCTTTCTGATTAGACATGAGTTCACATTTTAATTAATATCTCCACAACTAATTAAAATTTTTAAATTCAGTTTTCAGGAGCCCCTTGGGAAGGCTCCTGAGCATCCGTATGTCAATTTTTGTACTTCTGCGTTCAGTAGGGGCTGAACGTATAAAAGAACAGGCAAACAGACAGACAAACCTTTTCTTTTATTATTATAGATTTATTGAGACCTATAGTTACAATGACTTTCGTCTCGATTGCTCCATATTTTTACAGAAATTCACAAAAACACGTGCACACAATATTGTTGAAGACATAGGACAGCACAAACGTCCATGCCCGCACTGAGATTCGAACTCAGAACCTGGGAACCCAGAAGGCAGCGCCCTGCCGACCAAGCCACCAGGCCGGCTTCGTATAGCTCTAACATAGCATTCTCTTGGCAACGTTTAAATTTTTGTTGCCATTCTGGCGATGAATTAAAATGGCTATTGCAATTGCGTAAGTAAAAATCATGGCGAGAAACGTCCTAACTAATTCGGTGCCAAATTTCAAATTTTGCAAACGGGTTCTATACTGAAGCTGTTCTATTTCTTTAGCCTGATTTTTCTGAATTTTATTTTAGTTATTATTTTTTCTTTTTCTTTTTCAACTTTTAAAGAAATATATATATTTATTTTTGGCACCAATTTGCTTTTTCTTTTTAATAATTTTAAAATTAAAATGGGTTTTATTTAATATCTTTTGAACCAATTATCCGATTGAACTAAAAAATTCTTTTGCTTGATTTTGTCCTAATTAATAAATTTACGAATTTTTTGATAAAATTTAATAATCCGAACTAAAAGTCCGGTCAGATACAATGACAAACTTTCAGCTTTATATATTCAGATAAAAACAAAAATGTTCGCACGTTCGTTCAAAGTGATAGATAAAACTTACTTGCGATGACGTCTGAAAGAAATAACATGACCTGTCGCACAAATTACAAATAAATAAAAACAAAAATTCCAGTGAGTGTTCATGTTTCCCATATCTTTATAAAGTCATGTACAAAATTTCCTCATTGTATTAAAAAGAGTCTTACGCATATGAAAAGACAAAAGAAAAAATAAAATAAAGTGCTGATTAAAAAACGTTTTTAATGTTTTATCATAATTTCTTCATTGCATTAAAGAAAAAGAAAGGAAAATATATATAACCACAAAAAATTAGTTGTCTCATACGGTTGAAATAGCGCTCATATAGCATATTGTTACATTATATTTCACGTGAAATTACTGTCATTTTATAGTCGACCGGATAAATTAAATAAAATATAGGAAACAATGTGAAAGTAAATACTAAACATAATACGTATAGTGTTGTCCATATGAAATTGCGATTTAGACATAAAAGTGCTACTTCGATTTTTTCGATACTGTTTCGAAACTGTCATCCGATTAACACTCAAATCGAAGTTCACGAATTAACCGTTGTCGCAGACAACAGAGACACGGAGCCGAGTTTTTTCAGTGAGAAAGATGCTGCCGAAAGTACCAGGGACCCGAAAAGAGGTTTGAACAATTTCAGTGGATTTTCTTTTAAATTTTTATTTTTAAAGCGATATAAAAAACAGTAAATCTTTTTAACACTTTCTAATAAGGTTGAAAAGTGTAAATGACTTCAGTTTGACTGTCTGTC
Source organism: Salticus scenicus (assembly GCA_963930645.1). Lineage (NCBI taxonomy): Eukaryota > Metazoa > Arthropoda > Arachnida > Araneae > Salticidae > Salticus > Salticus scenicus. The sequence goes on from OZ005648.1 coordinate 293,217,063, forward strand.
CGCGAAACTCCCGTAAATATTCATGGAATTTCTTGAAACTGATATATGTTTTTCAAATTCACAATCAGATGTTCCCTTTTGAAAATGGAGTAAATATCATTTTTGATTTGTGTACAGGGACACCCGAAAGTATTCCAAAGCATTACATTCTATGAGAGGTATTTCTATTAATAATATTTTAATACCGTTACACAAATCTTAATGGAATTGAAATATGTTATTGAAGTTCACTATCGGATGTTTTCTATTGAAAATGGAGTAAATACCACCAATGGAATGTGTACAGGAAGGAACACCTGAAAGTATTTCAAAACCTTACATTCTGTGTGAGATATTTCTATAAACCATATTTTAATACCTTTTACTTTGCACAAATCTTAATGAAATTAAAGTATGTTATTCATATGCACAAAAGAATGCTTTCTATAGAATACAGTATGATTAGCATTAAAATTTACAGGGCTACACAAAACTATTCAGTTACAATAAAGGCTATTATTGGAAATTTGGTGAATTGCATTTTCATTTACATTAAGTATTTGTAACACTTTCTAGCAATTTTTAAGTGCGGCTATGATTTAAATTAGTGTATCTGTCTGTCCGACTGTGCGCCCCTGCCTCCAGCGTCTGTAAATATTTCCAGAATTTCTTAAAAATGGTCTATGTTATTCAAGTTCACTATGGCATGTTCCCTATTTAAAATGACATTAACAGGCTCTGCACAACTGGTTTGTACACAAGGACAATCCAAAAAGGTCAATGCATTGCATTTTAGGAGAGACATTTTTATAAATCCCATTTAAATAACTTTCTACAATAAAAAATCATTAAGAAATTGACATTTAATTTCAATAAGCTAAAATAATGTTTTCTACAGAATATGATATGCTTAACCTTCAGATGTCTGTCCGTTGTGTAATAATGTAGGCAAAGGACATTGAAGGTTATACTATACAACGAGTACGTACAGCTGAAAAATGTTAATAAACAATGCGTACCACATGTGTTTTTGTCCTTATGTTAAATTCCTTATTCTATACTTTTTCTTTCCAGATCTTTGCAACTTGTTACGCGTGTATAAGATCGATATTTAAGGAATTAAATCCGGTGTTAAGAGTCATTTTTTTAAAAGTTGGACACTTTTGATAGTTGACATCTTAAATTTTCCCGAAACTTTCAGGATATGTTAGTAGTACTGTGATAAGAAAAAGTGAAATTTAATTTTTTCTGAATTTCATTTGTTTGACCTACAGAGGGGGTCAAAGTTTGAGGCCGTAAATAAATGGTGCCATTGAAATATCATTTTACTCCTAAAGCCACGAGTGACCCATATGTCAATTTTTTTAAATACGGATACTACTTGATAAGTACATTTTAGCATAAACAGTTTGGTGAGTCACTCATGGCTTTAAAGGCCAAAGTCATTCGAAAATGCAGTTTTCGTTGATTTTTTCCATGTTTTCAGTCTGAATATCTGCTAAGGCCATGAGTGCCCCATAGAAATAATTATGGGGTTAATTACACACCTTAGTATAGAACTTAAAAATATTTAAAATAGCATGCGTTACTCTTGGCTTTAGTAGTTAAACTGTCTCAAAGTTGAAAATTTTCAAAAAAAGGTCAAATTTGATGGTAAATTACTCTATAAGTCATGAGTCAATAACAATGAGACACAGTTTTAATTATACCCTAGATGGTCTAGTTTTAGACCCAGGTTACAAACCTATGGGGCTTGCAAGATTTATTTAGATATAGTCTATTTTATATCGCCAATGTGTACCTGTTCTATGTAGTACAAAACGCTTGAGACCAATTTTGTAATACATTAATGCTTGTTTAAAACTTCCCATTCTACATTACAGAGGCCAGCATCAAAATAAATATAAAATAAATATAAAATTAAAAAATCTGGAGTGACTCCACTCAACTTTCCGAACATTGAGTAATTAACAGTTTTGTAGATAAAACCTATAAATGCTAGATTCACCAAAATGCTTATAGTTAGTGCAACAGTGATTTATAATATTCATATAAATTTTCAGCTCAATTGAATAAGGCGTTTAGATGCTATCGCACTTTTAAACCTTTCGTACCATAGGCCATAATGATAAAGAATTTTTCTTTGTGTCCCTGTAAAAAAACTATAAGGGCTAGATTCATCAAAATCAATAGGGTTCGTGCTACGGTGACTTGCAACATGCGTACCCACTTACAGCTCATTCGAGCAAAGCGTTTAGACGCTAGCGTGTTCACTCACACACATACATACATCATCGCAAAAATAGTGAAAACGGACTCAGGGGACCTCGAAACGTATAGAAACATCAAAATCTCAAATTCGTATTTTTGACACGACTACAATACTTTCCTCACTATAGTGTTCGGAAAGTAAAAATTACATAGGGAAGACCGGGGAGAGTTGAAGTACGGGATAAGTTGAAACATGGAAATAAAAAATACAATTTTTAAGTTCTTATTTATTGTCAATAAAGGGAAATACAGACACACAAAACCTACTTTAAAATAAAAAAAAAATGCGTATGTAAACATCTGTCAATTTTATGAGGATAAAACTGTTTTTGAGTACTGTGAGTAAAAATTCAAATTTTTAAATGATGTCGCATTTTATGTAGCATACATTAGTGAATGTTTCTGATTGATTCACCGTTTATAGTGTATAGTTGCAGCTTGCTAATCATATGATTTGAAACGCCCACGGGCATAAGTACCGGTAGCTTAATGTCTCTTTGCTCGAATGAGCTGTAAGTTGGTACGCATGTTGCAAGTCACCGTAGCACGAACCCTATTGATTTTGATGAATCTAGCCCTTATAGTTTTTTACAGGGACACAAAGAAAAATTCTTTATCATTAAAGAATTCTATGATCTATGATTATGGTCTATGGGACCAAAATCTTAAAAGTGCGATAGCATCTAAACGCCTCATTCAATTGAGCAAAAAAATTATACACATATTATAGGTCACAGATACTCAATCTGTATAGATTTTGGAGAATCTAGCACTTATAGTTTTTTTACAGGGACACAAAGAAAAATTCTTTATCATTGTGGCTTAAGGGACCAAATTTTTAAAAGTGCGATAGCATCTAAACGCCTTATTCAATTGAGCTGAAAATTTATATGAATATTATAAATCACTGTTGCACTAACTATAAGCATTTTGGTGAATCTAGCATTTATAGGTTTTATCTACAAAACTGTTAATTACTCAATGTTCGGAAAGTCGAGTGGAGTCACTCCAGGTTTTATAATTTTATATTTATTTTATATTTATTTTGATGCTGGCCTCTGTAATGTAGAATGGGAAGTTTTAAACAAGCATTAATGTATTACAAAATTGGGTCTCAAGCGTTTTGTACTACATCGAACAGGTACACATTGGCGATATAAAATAGACTGTATCTAAATAAATCTTGCAAGCCCCATAGCTTTGTAACCTGGGTCTAAAACTAGACCATCTAGGGTATAATTAAAACTGTGTCTCATAGTTATTGACTCATGACTTATAGAGTAATTTACCATCAAATTTGACCTTTTTTTGAAAATTTTCAAATTTGAGATCGTTTAACTACTAAAGCCAAGAGTGACCCATGCTATTTTAAATACTTTTAAGTTCTATACTAAGGTGTGTAATTAACCCCATAATTATTTCTATGAATCACTCATGGCCTTAGCAGATATTCAGGCTGAAAGCATAGAAAAAAATCAACGAAAACTGCATTTTCGAATGACCTTGGCCTTTAAAGCCATGAGTGACCCACCAAACTGTTTATGCTAAAATGTACTTAGTATCAAGTAGTATCCGTATTTAAAAAAAATGACATGGGTCACTCTTGGCTTTAGGAGTAAAATGATAATAAAATAGCACCTTTTATTTACGGCCTCAAACTTTGAACCCCTCTCTAGGTCAAACAAATCAAATTCAGAAAAAATTAAATTTCACTTTTTCTTATAACCGTACTACTAACATATCCTGAAAGTTTCGGGAAAATTGAAAATGTCAACTATCACACCTCCATAGACTTTGTCCAGCTTTAAAAAAAATGGCTCTTAAGATTTTGAGCGCACCAAGTATAAACATATATATGTTCTTCTTATTCATAACATTTACCAAAAAATTTATACGATATAATGCAGAAAAAAATACATGTGTAGAAAAGCTTAAATAAAATATTTTCTTTTTAGTGGCCGGAAAAAGCAGCATGATTATGAAAAAATATCAGGTAAGTAAAACAAAGGAAAAGATATATTCTGTTTTAAAAGATAAATGTAATTATGGTGAATAGTTTAAAATTTGCTTCTTCAATGGGGTTAGCATGAGTTTCGACAGCTAAAAAAAAAGTATGTATTTTCTCTATTTCTTACTTTCTCTTACCCATTATATGGTAGCGAAAGTATTGTTTTTGTGTTAAATTTTCGAAATTGAGTTTTTGTTATATTTACACGTTTTAAGGTCTACAGAATCCAAAAATCGTGTTTTTAGCAGTTGGTCTGTTTATGTGTCTGTTATTAGCATATCTCAAGAACAAATAGTAGCAGGAATTCCAAACTCGATATTCTATATCTATATCATATACACAAAACTTTTTGTTAAGATCAAGCAAATGGTTAGTGTACAGAGCCATCCAAGAGAAGTTAAATACATTACGTCTAGGAGGAAATTACTGGCAAGTATAGTGTGTCATTTATAGTCTGCCTTAAACAAAATAAAATGAACGTATATAAATGCATAAAAACATGTTTTGTAAAGATTGTGGTATGGAAATCATTCATCATTCATTTACAGAACTATCCATAGTATTTGGATATATTGGGACTATACTTGGAAATTGCTGGAAGAGTATTTCATTTCGTATTATGTGTTTTTCATATAGGACTAATTTTGAGTACACAATATGAGGTGCATATAGTTTATAGAAAATATGTAGGGTTACCCAAAATCAAGTTACACGTTCTTTTCTATTGAATTTAATTGATGAAATTGCTTTACTACGATTTGCTATGTCGACGAACACTGTTCAGAAAGGAAAATTAATTTTTCACAACTAAAGTATTTTTTGAAGTTCTATTTTCAACTCTGGTTTTTTGTATAATATCACGTTTTCAGGTTTCCTGAATATGAAAGTCCAATTTTCTAGCGGTTGATCTGTATGTATATGCCTTATCAGCATAAATTCAAAATAATCTGGTGTGTCCCTCACACGACGTTCTCTTACCCTGAAATTTAATACTATAAGTACGGATTGAAGATTAAGGGTTAAGCTTAACGAGTACTGTTATGTAAACCTATGTTAAAACAATTCAACTTAGGCTTCGGAACAGCTTTATTTGATAAATAATTCTGTGGGAGGGGGGGGGGGGGCTACCGCCTCACTCAACCCCCCGTTTCATTATCGTACTTACATTTATAGAGAATTCAAATCTGTTATTAAGTTCAAAAGTTCATTTAAAATTATTTAGACAACTTTCACACGCATCATTCCTTAAAACTTCTCAATCTCGAACAAACTTTTCTAGTAACAAACGTATTCACTTCAAAATACATCATTTGGATCGCCTAAAATTATTAGTTTTTAATTTACTCTAACATACACAGGCAAAGATCAAACTATAAAACGTGACTTCAGTATTCAGGAAGCCTCAAAACGTGTAAATGTACAAGAAACCAATCGATGAATAATTAGCTTAAAAAATACATTATTTACTAAATGGGTATGAGGAATTAATTTCAATTCCAGCTTTCCTGGACATGGTAAAATATTTTATGATGTAGTATATTATAGTAAAGCACTTCCACTAACAAATACAAAAGAATGTTATGGCTTAAATATTGGCAGCCCTGTACATCTCCTGAAAGTTATGTACACATCATATGGTGCACATAAATATAATCCTAAATTAATAACACATGGATCAACCTGAAATACACTTCCATGAATTTTCAAGTATTGTCGCATTATAATCTAGTTCTTTTGTGTAGCCCTGTAAACGAACAGTGACTGATTTCTATACCATATTCTACATGAAACATGTTTTTACACATATAAAAAATATATATTCGTTTCATTTGGTTTAGAGCAGTCAATAGATGCTAAACTCTACTCACCTGCAGTTTCCCCCCTAGACGTAATGTATTTGAATTCTTTTGGGTGTCCCTGTACACGAACCATTTGCTTGATCTCAACGAAAAGCTTAGTGTAGCATCCCTATATGATACACATTTAGAATACCAAGTTTAAACTTTCTGCTATAATTTGTTTTTGAGATGTGCTGATAACGGACAAACACACAGACACACACACAGGCCAACCTCTAAAAACATGATTTTCGGATTCAGGGGGCCTCAAAACGTGAAAATATAACAAAAACTCACGTTCACAAATTTGACCCTAAAACAATACTTTCTTTACCTTATGAGTAAGAGAAAGTAATAAATAACTGCAGGAAATTCAAATTTGTTATTTTAAAGTCCGTGTTACATTTCCACTGGAAAAATTTGATTAAGATTGGCAAGTCTAAAGGTCAATTAATAACAGCTTTGAATTTTTTTTTTTTTTTTTTTTTTTTTTTTTTTTTTTTAAGGTAGACATTGCAATTGAACGAGGATTTGAGAGGGCGGTATCCCTTCTCAGATAGAATCATAGACCAAATAAAACTGTTCCTAAATCTATATAAGAGTATTTTAAAAGTAGATTTAACTCTATTATCTTATTGATCTTACGACTTAATCTGCAATCTATATTTATAGCATATAATGTAGAAGAAACATTTAAACAATATTTTATAAAAATTTTGGAAAATTCAGCTGGTGGATTCTGGCTTCTAGAAAATCTTCAGAAAAGCGTTGGACACAATTTCTTATAAACAGATCTACCGATCTCATTGAAATTTTGCACATTTCTTCAAAATAGAATTGAACGAGGGATTTTTCTTTTTTCGATAACATCTAATTTTTTCAAGGCTATACGTGGAATGAAATGTAGCGAAAATTATACTGGTTTTGCATACAACTCTGCCAAAAATTCAAATTTCATTTTTTTTTTTTAAGCCTTTCGTCTGACACGGCTGAACTTTCCAAAAATTCTTAATGAAAATTTTATAAAATATTGCTTAAATGTTAATCTTTTATATGATCAAAATTTTGAATAAAAAATTTTACTTATTATATACTATCTACCGATAAGTATTTGGACATTTTCGAATTTAGACGTTTTCTCAACTATATCTAAAACAATTCTTCACGAAATATCTTGAAACTTTGCGAGTATAAGAAATATGTTATATGTTTCAGCAAAAGATTTGTCCCGAAGAGAAAAAGGGGGACCATTAAAAATTTAAACAAAAATCAAAATGTTTTAGATCAACATGTAAAATGTAATGCTTGAAATGCGTTTTGGCTGTACCATATGATTATGAGTTTTTTTTTTTTTTTTTTTTTATCTATATAAATATCTATGAGGCTACCACATATATTCAGGAAAATATAACAGTTTCTTAAAAAAAAAAAAAAAAAAAAAAAAAAAAAAAAAAAATCCACTTTTAAATTATAACACGTAGAATAATATGTGTAGAATACACGTACACCTGTGCAAAGCCTTTTTTTAGGAAACTTGACATTCTACATTAGATACAGCACACTGCCATCAGAATGCAAAAATGTTAAATATCTTGTGAAATATGAACATGTTAACTAAATAATTTTTAACTAAACATGCGCAAGCTTTTAAAAATTTTAATTTGCATAATTTAATAGCCAAAAATATTGAGCTACTTAAATGAGAACCCCAAATGAATGTCATGTAAATTCAAAAAAATGCACGCTGTAGAATGAACTGATATTTAGCTTACACTCTCAAAATATAAGCTAAACGATAAAGGCTTTTACTCGTATTTTTATTTTGATCCAACCAATGGCAATGTAGAACTGTTCGTTGATTCTAAATAAATATTGATAAAACTCTTTTTTTTTTTTTTTTTTTTTTTCCTTTTTTTCCCCGGAGGAAAGGAAATTCAGTTTTCTATCGTGTACAATTTTTTTAATTTACACGATATTTGTTTGGGGTTTTCATGTAAGTAGATCAATAATTAGGGATATTAAATTATGCAAATTAAATTTCGTTAAAGCTGGCGCATGCGTAGTTAAAAATTATTTAGTAAAAATTCCTATATCTCATTAGATATTTAATATTTTTGCATTAAAGCATTTTTGCATGCAAAGTTTACTAAAAATGGTTTCGCTCTAAGTTTAATACGCTGAGTGTTAAAAAAGTAGCATTTTTTTAAAGAAAGCGCCATATCTCCATGAATATATATGATAGCCTCATAAAAATTTATACAAATAATTAGAAGGAGCCTCAGAATCATATGCTGCAGCCAAAATGCATTCCAAGCATTACTTTTTACAGGGTGATACAAAACATTTTGACTGTTTTCTAATTTTTTACTGATCCCCCCCTCCCTCCTCTTGTATTATTATTATTATCATTTTATTATTATTATTATTATTATTATTGGTGGGGGGGGGACAAAACTTTTGCTGAAATATATGAAGTATAACATGTTCTTTATATTACCAAAATTTCAAGTTAGTTCGTAAAGAATTTTTTTCGATATTTGTCAAAACGTCTAAATTCGAAAATATCCAAATACTTATTGGTATAGATAATGCAGTAAAAGAAAAATAGAGATTAGATGCTTTTTTTAGCCTTCAAAATCCACATAATCCATAAAATTTCTGAAAGTTTTTTTTTTTTTTTTTTTTCACGTTTTTACTTTCTTCTATCTTCAATAGAAGAAAGTATTGGATTCGTAAAAATTTTCGATTTCGGGTTTTTGATGGATTTACACGTTTTGAGAGCTGTAGAACACGATTTTACCATTTTTAGAAAATGTCTGTCTGTCTGTCTGTCTGTGTGTGACAAAATTTTGTGGCAACTGTATCTCTGGAGCTACTGCACAGAATTTCATACAAATTGGTATGTAGTTGCACCTTGACATAAATTAGTGCCTATCAACTTTTGGTAAAAATCGTCTTACAGGTTGCGTTGCCATCCCGCTTTTTCTAAATTTTTAACATGGTGATATAGGGCAAAAATTTTCAAGATGGGTATCTTTCGAAAGGTCTCGTCAGTACCTATAAAACGAATGGTTGAACTATAAATCTGTGATAATTTAAAACAAAGTTATCGATTTTTTTTACTTTTTACGAAAGAAAACTTAGAAAAAAAAAGTTTTTTTTTTCTCTCTCCCCTTAATTTTATCAAACTCCTACGGTTTCCGTGTTCTGACAAACTTAAACTAATTTTTGCTTTCTTCCCCTAATTTTGTCAAAGTCCTACGGTTTCCGTGTCTTGACAAACTTTAACATATTTCCCCTAATTTTGTCAGTCCCACGGTTTCCGTGTTTTGACAAACCTTAACAAATTTCCACATTTTACCCAAAATTTTGTCAAAGTGCCACTTTTTTTTTTTTTTTTTTTTTTCCCTCTCCCCTTAATTCTATCAAACTCCCACGGTTTCCGTGTTCTGACAAACTTAGAATAATTTTCACATTTTACCCCTAATTTTGTCAAAGTCCCACGGTTTCCGTGTTTTGACAAACCTTAACAAATTTCCACATTTTACCCAAAATTTTGTCAAAGTGCCACTTTTTTTTTTTTTTTTCCTCTCCCCTTAATTCTATCAAACTCCCACGGTTTCCGTGTTCTGACAAACTTAGAATAATTTTCACATTTTACCCAAAATTTTGTCAAAGTCCCACTTCTTTTTTCTTTTTTACTTTCTCTTACCCATAAGGTAGAGAAAGTATTGTTTTAGGCTCAAATTTTCGAACGCGAGATTTTGTTATATTTACACGTTTTGAGGTCCCCTGAATACGAAAATCATGTTTTTAGCAAATGGTCTGTGTGTGTGTTTGTCTGTTATCAGCATATCTCAAAAACAAATTATGGCAGAAAGTTCAAACTTGGTATTCTGAATGTGTATCATATAGGGATGCTACAGTAAGCTTTTCGTTAAGATCAAGCAAATGGTTCGTGTACAGGGACAATCAAGAGAATTCTAATACATTACGTCTATGGGGAAAATTGCAGGAAAATAGAGTTTAACGTCTATAGATTGCACTAAACCAAATGAAACAAATATATATTTTTTGTAATAGAGACAGTTAACTGGGAAAATGTTTTTGTGTATGTAGGAGCCTCGCCTCCCCCCCTGGGGGGAAGTCCCCCCTCGAGGGGAGTAAATTTTCATGATGGGTATCTTTCAAAAGAGCTCGAAAATACCTTTAAAACGAATGGTTGAACCATCGATCTGCGATAATTTAAAACAAAGTTATCGATTTTTTTTTACTTTTAACGAAAAAAAAACTTAGAAAAAAAATCGTACTTTTTTTTTATATTGAGAATAAAATGGACTTTTTTTGGATATTTGGTGTTAAACTACTTCTCTAATATGGAAATCGTCTGCCTTATCATAAAAGATATTTTTTTTAAATAATAATTTTAATAAATTATTTTTTAAAAAGAGAAATATTTTTTAATAACCGAATTAAATTCTATGTAAATGTAGGTGCATTAATGAAACGGGGGGTTGAGGGGGGCGGTAGCCCCCCTCACACAGAACTAATTATCATATAAAACACTTCCGAAGCCTAATATGAATTGTTTAACATAGGTTTACATAACAGTACTCGTTATCTTACACCTTAATCTCCAACCTATATTTGTAGTATTAAATTTCAGGGTAAGAGAAAGTCGTGTGAGTGACACACCAGATTATTTTTTTTTTTTTTTATTGTTGTTACTGAGTGAATTTGTATAGGAAAATATAGAAGAAAGTCTCGTGGTGGCCACAACATACTAGTTATTTTTGTTTATTGAGTTTTATTTTTTTTTGTTTTGAGTTTTATTTTTGTTTATTTTACCAGGAGACAATTAAACGATTAACACGAACAACGCTAGGCAGATCAGCTCAATCGAACTAATAATTCCGTGTTATCAAGATTAAAAGATTTTTTTTTTCTGTTTAATCACTAAACTAGCGTAAAACCCAAGAAAATGTCCCTTTCAATAATTCCAGTAAAAACTACAGTTTGTTGTAGACACCACAAGATTTTCTTCTATATTTTCTTGCACAATCTCACGCAGTACAATTTATTTATTAAAATTATTTTCCATGAGAAATGCAGATGGTTTACATCTCAGAGCAGCATAACATGCAATGCAGAAAGTCGATTTTATGCCAACATCTGAAGAATTTTTTTTTTTTTTTTTAAGGGAAAAAATCCATAAATTTGTTTTAAATAATCACAGATCTGTGATTTAACCATTCGTTTTGAAGGTTTTGACGAGTTCTTTTGAAAGAAATCCATAATGAAAATGTACACCCCCTCAGGGAGGAGGGGGAGCAAGCCTCCTACAAATACAAACAAAAAAGAAAAAAATGTTTGGTTAAGTATTACTATCATATATATGTATATGGATTTAATTTCGTAATAAAAATATTAAAGTAATTCTCATTGTGTATATTTATATAAAATTTTGTCCCATAATGCCATATTAAACATTATCAAAAAATTAGATGACAGCGCCACCGATTGAGCGTTTGATCCCCAAATTTAATCCGCACCTGATTAGACCAAAGTCCAACTAAATACCAAGTTTGATTAAATTTCATTCATTGGTTGGTGAGATACAGCGTCCACAAAATTTGTGATACACACACAGAGAGACAGATATTTTCTAAAAATGGTCAAATTGTGTTCAGGACATCTCAAAGCATGTAAATCTATCGAAAACTAGAGGTCGAAAAGAAATCATTAATGCAATGCTTTCTTCTTACATACATAGAAGAAAGTAAAAATTTAAAGAGAAATTTGAGAGTGTTTTAGCGTTTTAGCAGGCTGTCTTCGTATCGATCAAATAGTCTCAGTATCTTTGCTTATGGTGGTTTGTGCTGAATGTTAAAGTATTACAATGGACTGTGCATTCAAATTCGTGAAGTCTTCGCTAAATTGAAGATGGAGCTTTCTGTATTTCTGCGTGTTCATTGCTACGTTTAAAAATAATTAAATACGTTAGTATCAATTCTTTTGTCTATCTCTTAGTTCTCCATCATACTATAGGTATAGGGAACTTAGGTAATCGTGAAAAATGTCGACCTCGGTTTTTTGACTTTTTTATACGTTTTCAGGTGTGAGGAATCCGAAAATGAGAAAATTTCTATGGTGTCTGTTAGTGTGTTAGTCCGTTAGTGGGTTAGTGTGTTAGTCAGTTAGTTTGTTAGTCTGTTTACACGATATCTCACAAACAAATGATCGCAGAGAGGTCAGATCAGTTTTAAAACATTACTTTCGATACTGGCAAGAACCCTATTCATTTGCAACATTCGAATTAAAAAACTTCGTAAGTTATTATAAATTTACGATTTTCTTAAGGACAGGGACTGGGAGAATAGGACAAAAATTCACTTAAACGTGCATTAAATGGAAACTTTTTACTGTAAAAATGTCAGACCAGTTTTAAAATATCAGTTTTGATGCCGGAATGAACATCAGTAACTATAAATATGCTACTTTGAAAATTTCGCAAGTTATTGGAAATTTACGAATTTCTTAACATGGCAGTATAGGGAAAAATTTCACATAAACGTCAATTTTGAAAGATATTTTCATCGTAAAGATGTCAGACTACTTTTGAAATATTATTTAGGACACTGGCATGAATATTAATGACTATGAATTTTCCAATATAAAAATTTTATAAGTTATTGGAAGTTTACGAATTTCTTAACATGGACGATAGAGCAAAATTTCACATAAACGTCAATCTTGAGGGATATTTTCATCGTAAAGATGTCAAAACACTTTCGACATATTATTTAGGATACTGGCATGAATATCATAGACTATGATTTTTTCAATTTAAAAAATTTGTAAGTTATTTGGAATTTACCATTTACTCAACATGTCAGAATGAGGCAAAATTGAGCATAAACTTCCATTTTGAGGATCATAAATACATTAGACAACTTCAAAATTACATTTATGATATTGGTGTGAACATGATTGAATACAAATATTCTAATAGGAAAATTTCGTAAATTATTCGTAATTTACGATTTTATCAACATAGCGAAATTGTAAATTTTTCATATAAATATGAATTTTGAGGATTATTGCATTGGAAATAGTAGCATGAAAACTAAACAACGGAATTGACCCTGGTAAAATAAATTAATAGATTCGAATAAGATAAATGTATCGAAGTGAACGGTGGCTAGCCTATTAGGCGGGGATTTCATTCTATCACTGTATCAAGCTTTGGTCAAATTCATTTCTTTTAACATGATTATAATATGTCTCGTATACTAGAAATTTCTGAGAATATAATATAATAGGGAAATATAATAGGGAACTGAGCAAAGTCCACCTATGCCAACTAGTCAGGTATTTGTGTTTGCTATATTTTAAAGCAAAAATCTTAAATATATCTGCTTTTTTGTTTGAGATGTAAAGGGTTATGCGAAATCCTCCCCCCCCCCCCTTTTTTTTTTTTTTTTTTTAAGGACATAATTTCTAAAATTCCAGAAATTTATTTTTAGGTGTTTGTGTTTCCTATATTTTAAAGTAAAAATTTCCTGGATATCTGTTTTTATTTTTAATATCAAGTGTTAAGTGAAACAACGTTTAGCCCCTGTGAAGTGACACCCCCCTCCCCCCCCCCCCTCTTTGGAGGCCGGTTTTCTAAAATTCCAGAAATTGGTTTTTAAGTATTATCATATTTTGAAGCAAAACATCCTACGGAAAGCTGTTTTTTTTTTTTTTTTTTTAGATATGAAGGGTTATGTGAAATCACGTTTTGCCCCCTCCCCGAATGAAATTTGTAAAATCGCTTCTTAACGGGCGTGTACGTCACAAAAAGAACATTTTTTACGACATTTCGTGCTTCTAGGTGCAGGGATTTGGACTGACCGTTGATGAATCAGTCACTCACTAACTCTGTCAGGGCAAACCGGCAAACGATTTTATCTGCATATATAAATTCATTTGTATGTATAGATAAGAGAATTGTCTTTTTTTTTTTTTTTTTTTTTTTTTTTAATTAAAAGATATATCTATTACTGATTTAGTATTTCACCTTTTACATTAATAAGCAGCTATAGTTCATTAATGTAAAAAGATATTTTTCAATGAAAACGTATGTGATCGAAAATATATAGTAAACCACATATGTTTTCATTGAACAGTATCTTTCTACTTTATTAAGACAAACTGAGTTATAAGATAGATTAAATTATTAATCAGCAATAATAATGTGAAATTGATTCAACAGTTGCATCAGGGACATCAAAGAAGAGCGCTGTGGAAAGAATTACAGATGGAAGCTTCTTCCGACGGCGCCACGAAGCATTGGCAAGATCTGATAAAGGGGATGACGAAGAGTACATTTTAGAAGCAGTAAGAATACATTAAATAAGTTATATATTTCAGTATTCTGATTGACAAAATAATTATTGTTTTACTTTTTCAATAGGTATAACATTGTATTATTAGCTTGTCAATCTTTTTTCATGTTTAAATTTCATATATATATATATATATCTTATCTATATTATAAATGTGAATGTCCGTTTATTTGACTGAGTTTCACGCTAAAACTGCTCGATGGATTTTGATAAAATTTGTTATGGAGATAGCTTATACCCTAACTTAGAAAGTTGGCTGCCTTTTATTCCGAAAAAAAAACTTTTTTTTGTTATCTTTATGCATAAAATAGCAATTTTGTAAGCTAATAATAGCAAAAAATTAGCCATTTAAATTTTAACCATAATTTAATTGTTGCCAAAATTAAATTTAATTATCCATAATTTAATTGTTGTCGAGTTTATTTTTTTTTTCCAACAGGAAAATAAATACATTTATCTAAACGTGAACAATAAAAAATAAAATAAATAAATAAATTATGCATCTCACAAAAATTGGCGTCATTTTTAATTTAAAATTTCTTTTACAAAGTGCTAATATAGTTTACGATGCTAATGTGTGTTGTACTAAAATCAGTTTTATTTATAGATCCTCCTGGGTGATTTTTTAAATTGTTGCGTTGAAGTACACCGAACATTTTTCGCCAAGAGGTTTAATTTAGCAACAGCGATTTTAATCTAGGTAGTTCAAGAAAAATGTAAAATTAATAAAGTTGTGTAGCACGATAATGTTTAAATATTTATTTATTTATTTATATACCAATCACTACGCTAATTTAACATACAAATAAATGAGCTGCTGTGTGTGACTGCACTTGCACGCTGTCGGGCAGAAATATTTGATTAATTCAAATTAATATTTAAATAACTAAATAAAGATATGTTTAATAGAAAGCATAGTCTTGGAGACAAACTTGGCGAGTGGGCGACCAAATTTGGTGAAAAATGATAGTTTAGGGTCCCCGATGTTTCGAAGCTCTCCGACACACGGGAACGTAGACCTTGAGGAAAGGATTCTCGATGGAGTCATCTCCAAGCCCCATCGCCAAAAGTTATAAGTAGGTGTGAGTTGATTTTTACGAAAGAGTATGAACAGCTTCAACTGTTTCCAGAATATTCGAAGAATTAACACCAGCTATTGGACTATTTTCGAAAATATTTGTTTTAATAATAGTTTTTTGTACAGATTCGAGAAGTTCAAAAAATGTTTGATATTGCCAAGGAGGTCCCATACTAAAGCTGTGACGAAAATAAGTCGCCAATCGAAATATATTCAGTTACAAAGAAATCATTTAAATATAGTGTCCAGCGAAGCGGGCAAAGCCTGCTAGTATATATATATATCTTATCTTATATATATTATAAATGTGAATTTATTTGACTGAGTTTCACGCTAAAACTGCTCGACGGATTTTGATAAAATTTGTTATGGAGATAGCTTATACCCTAACTTTGAAAGTTGGCTGCCTTTTATTCCGAAAAAAAAAAAAAACATTTTTTTTGTTATTTTTATGCATAAAATAGCAATTTTCTAAGCTAATAATAGCAAAAAATTAGCCATTTAAATTTTATCGATAATTTAATTGTTGCAAAAAAAAAAAAATAATAATAATAATAAAAAAAAAAAAAATACGAGTTTATTTTTTTTTTCAATAGGAAAATAAATACATTTATCTAAACGTGAACAATAAAAAATAAATAAATAAATAAATTATGCATCTCACAAAAATTGACGTCATTTTTAATTTAAAATTTCTTTTACACATTGATAAAGTGCTAATATAGTTTACGATGCTAATATATGTTGTACTAAAATCAGTTTTATTTATAGATCCTCCTGGGTGATTTTTTAAATTGTTGCGTTGAAGTACACCGAACATTTTTCGCCAAGAGGTTTAATTTAGCAACAGCGATTTTAATCTAGGTAGTTCAAGAAAAATGTAAAATTTATAAAATATTACAAAACGAAAAAAATAAACTGAAATAGTAGTCACATAAATGATCTATTTTTATCTGAGTAGATAATTTTATAGAAAAAAAAGTGCAGTTTTAAAAATAGAAAATTTATTTCATCAAGCACTATTTTAAACCTAAAAACCACTAATAAAATGAACAGAATATGAAGGGTTCTTATATGTTAACGAAAAGGTGTCCGATAAAACGCTTGGTATTTTTATGCAAGAAATTATACAAAAAAAAAAAAAAAAAAATCGCTAATATGGCGACAAAAATTTAAAAGCCGCCAAGGCAGAAATTCAATAACTTGTGTAGCACGATAATGTTCAGTTATTATTATTTTTTTTTTATATACCAATCACTACGCTAATTTAACATACAAATAAATGAGCTGCTGTGTGTGACTGCACCTGCACGCTGTCAGGCAGAAATATTTGATTAATTCAAATTAATATTTAAATAACTAAATAAAGATATGTTTAATACAGAGCATAGTCTTGGAGACAAACTTGGCGAGTGGGTGACCAAATTTGGTGAAAAATGATAATTTAGGGTTCCTGATGTTTCGAAACTCTCCGACACACGGGAACGTAGACCTTGAGCTTACAAAGGGATTGTCGATGGAGTCATCTCCAAGCCCCATCGCCAAACGTTATAAGTAGGTGTGAGTTGATTTTTGCGAAAGAGTATGTAGTCACTGCGATCCAGAGTTATTCAGAGACCTATTCTGAATCATTGCACTTTAGGGATTGAGCTCTAAGGAACTGGACATTTTTCGTGAGTGAGCGAAAATTTTTGCTCTGGTGTAGTTGATGTTATTTGCTTTAGTCCTGTGGAACAAGTGACTATTTTTTAGACTGTCCCAGAACATTCATCGAATAATGACTTATACTGTACGAGTAACAGCTTCAACTGTTTCCAGAATATTCGAAGAATTAACACCAGCTATTTGACTATTTTCGAAAATATTTGTTTTAATAATAGTTTTGTTGTACAGATTCGAGAAGTTCAAAAAATGTTTGATATTGCCAAGGAGGTCCCATAGTTTCGTCACATACTAAAGCTGTGACGAAAATAGTCGCCAATCGAAATATATTCAGTTACAAAGAAATCATTTAAATATAGTGTCCAGCGAAGCGGGCAAAGCCTGCTAGTATATATTATAAATGTGAATGTCCGTTTATTTGACTGAGTTTCACGCTAAAACTGCTCGATGGATTTCGATAAAATTTATTATGGAGATAGCTTATACCCTAACTTAGAAAGTTGGCTGCCTTTTATTCCGAAAAAAAAAAAAAAAAAACTTTTTTTTGTTATTTTTATGCATAAAATAGCAATTTTGTAAGCTAATAATAGCAAAAAATTAGCCATTTAAATTTTAACCATAATTTAATTGTTGTCGAGTTTATTTTTTTTTTTCCAACAGGAAAATAAATACATTTATCTAAACGTTAACAATAAAAAATAAAATAAATAAATAAATTATGTATCTCACAAAAATTGACATCAATTTAAATTTAAAATTTCTTTTACAAAGTGCTAATATAGTTTACTAGAAGATCAGCCCGTGCAAAGCACGGTGGTAGTTTCGTTATAAAATTTTTTTTCAAATTTTTAAAAATCTCATTGAACACTTTCACGACCGCATGCTTTTGTCTTCTTGACAGTAAGGTCCACCTATGGGCGTTATTCTCCCAAGTTACAATATTTCATTACAAAATTTTCTAAGTTCACATTTATATTACAAATGGATATACATTATAATTATATTCTTCCCAATCAAATTATTTATATCCATATTGTTGCGAGTTCGTAAATAATTGTATTCATTCTTGAAGAAATTCTTTCAAAGAGGCTTAGTAAATCGTTAGAATGTTAATTTTCGACATTTCTAGTTGTTTTAGCGTTAAAATAATGCATATTATATTATAAAAAGAATAATTATATTATAAAAAGAATAAGAAAGCGTAATTTTCCCTTAAAAACGCATTAGAAATCTCCAATAAGGCAGGTAATGGATTTGGCACCAAATTTGGCGACTTTTTCCCTAATTGTTGATTTTTTTGGTGACCTTGGCGAGAAAATCCTTATTAGTGATATACCAAATATGGATGCTGAAATATGATTGGCTCAGGAGATACAGAAATTTCTGGAACATTCCACACTTTTCTTCAGGGGTATATAAGGGCTGCGTTTTTCGCCAAGGCAGTCAGTTCAGTTCAGTCTGAAATCAGAGTCAGGCAGTTTCGCTAATGCTTGCATTGCATTTCAAGGAGTTCTAAGCCTCTTTGAATGAGTCTTGCTTTATGTGCTATTGCTATACAGTTAGTACTGTGGATTTACAGTTGACAGTTGTTAATTAAGCTGTGTTTACTGATTGAATTGAAGCTGATACTTCATTTACAGACCTGTATTTTTGCGGAACTTTCTGTGAATAAATTACTGAATTTTTGCAAGCCTCGCCTTTCATTCTCGGACAACTTACGAACCCCCGAGTACGCAACAATATTACATTTGACTGTACAAATTTGAATACTGGGTATATTCTTCAGAAATAAGTAACATAAAAACCCTGAAAGAAACGCCCACTGGTAGAGTTACAGATATCAAAAATGACGTGAATCTACGTCAGCGGTCGCAAAAGTGTTAAGATATATATGAAATACCGATAAAAGAAATATATATAAATATATGTATAAAATAAAGTTTAAGCATTTAACTATTAATTAAATAACTTCAAATGAAATGGGTTGTGAAAAAGTACTTAAGATGTTTAGCCGGAGCAAATCATGGTGGTAATTTTACAATTATAAATATTGTAAAAAAAAAACAATTATTGTGGATATATAAGAGTAAATAATTTCAAATAATTATAAAACTTCTCTCAAAACGACATTTCTTGTAAAAAAGTTTCTGCTGTTTCCAATCTGTCCTTGTGCGTCTGTTGGCTGAATATGAAATTTAATGTTATTTTGATTTCGTGATCGGGATAAGGCAACATATAGTTGTCCATGAGAGAAAACTGTTTCATCAAGATAAATTCCTACATGCTGAAATGTCTGACCTTGAGATTTGTTTATTGTCATTGCATAGGCAGGAATGACAGGAAATTGGCGACGTTTTAGGATGAATGGAAGAGTGACATCACTTGGACACAAATCAACTCGTGGCAAGAAAACTGTTTTACCATGATGACACTGAGATAAAATTTTCGCAGAAATGAAATTTTCATGCATTTCAAGTATTGATAAGCGAGTCCCATTGCAAAGACCCTGATTTGGATTAAGATTTCTTAGCAACATGACTATTATACCTTTTTTTAAAATTAGCTGATGAGGTGGCATGCCAGAAGGAGTTTGCTCATGTAAAAACTCTGTTGGATAATTTAATATATCATTATTGTCTTCAGAAACAATAGAATCTACACTGTAATACACATGTGGGTCTCCTTCAATTCTTGATATTATTTTCATGTTAATTTCCAGAGTTTTCCTATTTGTTGGAGCTAAAATAACTCTGTTTCCCAATTCTTCAATCTGCATGGTGGCTAATTGACTGTAAATTGCTTCGATGATGTTATTTTCAATCATGTGTTCAGGGATTTCTATGGAATCGGTGGGTAATTCGGGGATGCTAGGAAGAGTTCCTTCTCCTACATTTAAGAGCCAAATATTGTGTTGTTCTTGTCCGGCACTTCTCATGTTTGAGATGAGTGGAAGGTGGGTGAAGTATCTCCATAAAGGTGTAGATTTGATACAGGCTTCTATGATATTTGCTGTAGATTCTCTTGGCACAACTGGAAGTGTCTGTCTGAAGTCTCCTCCAATAACGATAACTTCCCTCCGAAAGGCTTATCACTGCTCATGATTTCTTTCAGAAGGGAATCGATACATCGAAGACCATCTTTTGTCAGCATCGTTATTTCATCTATAACGATGAGCTGAGCTTTGCGAAGGTTTTCAGCTTCTGAAGTATTTGTCCTCATTGAGGAAACTGATGTGTCAAGAATAGGAATAGGTAACTTGAAACCGCTGTGAACTGTTCGCCCACCTTCGAGAAGTGTTGCTGCAACGCCAGTAGTTGCAAATGGAAGTGCTATTTGTTCTTTTCCCCGAATATAGTGCAACAGGGTTGAGTACAAATAAGTTTTTCCTGAACCCCCAGGACCATCAATGAAAAAATACCTGTCCATTTTATTTATGTCTTCGATAGCTTTGATGATTTTTCTGAAGGCTTCTAACTGTTGTGGATTAAGCGATGCAATCTGAATTTCTGCCAGTTCTCTTTGTTCGACTGGGTTGTAAAGCTGTATTTCAATAGGATTTCCTATTGGCATTGGAAGTTCAAAAGATTCGCATGTCATTCCGTGTTGCTTGAGAGTTGCATTGATATCATGTAGAGCCAGATTAAAAGAACTTTCATTTTTGTTACACTGAAAATCCATAGCCATATCAGAACAATAATTATTCCATAGTTCAAGTGCGTTAGTAGGATTGCATAAAATCAGTATGAAGGCAAAAGTCTGTCTCAGTTGGTTTGGCATCTGGTAAACAGCAGCTTCCCTCAAACAGTGATTCCATTCTTCATCAGAATCAAGTAAATGTCTGTGAAATGCTGCTTCTTTGAAGGTATCATAAACAATACCATCAACAACTTTTAAAAATTCAAAACTTGTAGCACCGGGTACGTGAAGAAGCAACATCCGTAGATAGAATCGTTCTTCTTCTTTAGCACTAACAACATACATTCTTGGCACTATCTTATTTCCACCTCTTTGTCTTTTTCGCCATTTGTTCTTTTTGTATACGTAACTGTAGGGAATATCTGAATACAATATTGTTTCAGTATCCGGGTTGGTTTGATTTAATTCGAACCATGCCTCAAGTTTAGTTTTCCCTGTTCTTGCAGCCTGTAAGGCTTCTTCTTCTTCACCTTCTGTAAAGATTATGCGCTGCTGATTTGGCAGGTGTACTGGCAATCTCATAACTGCATGTGACCTGTCATGCATTTTAAACTGGAGCAATCGCCACATGGCTTCTGGTGCACTGACATACCTCGCATGAATGTAATTTGCAATTTCATTGTTTTGAATCTCCCCAGCACTGACAATTATATTCGCACAGTCAAAACCTTTATAGATGTATTTGTAAATATATTTCACTGCTCTCATAGATGTACAAACTTCGACATTAATATGTGCATCATATTTCAGAAGCAGATAGGCATTGTAAGGAACAACGAATCTGTTGTCCATTGTGGTTCCACGTACAACAACTGTAGAATTCATGCATCTCTTATACTTAGGATAGCCATCAGCACTCAATAAAGTTTCTGTTTGAAAATCTTTTGGGAAACCTTTTCTACACTTTCTAGCTTCCATGCAAGGAGCTCGAGGATTGTTTGAACCGCAAGGGCCATGAATCATACAGCGCGTGACGATTTCATGCAGGCGTCGATTTAAACCAGGATCAGGAATCTCAGCACTAATTAAACGATCAATATGTTCTACCGATGAAAATTTATCTTCTGCACGCAAGACAATTAAAATATGGACATGTGGAAGACCTCTCTTTTGAAATTCTATTGTGTAAACATGAGCCGTTGAAATTCCTAAAACACCATGCACTATCAAATCTTCAAGAATGGATTTTAGCTTTAAGTTATAAACTCGTGAAACCAAATCAGGACGGTCACTTGGCTCTTCACCTTTTCTCAAATTTTCTGTAATTTCACGCCACTTAGGATTGGCTGTGAAAGTTATGAAAAGATCTGGCGGACCAAATTTTGCAAATATTGACATAGCATCAGCACACCTCTCACGCATGTTTCTTGGTGATCCTTCAAATGATGAGGGAAGAATGACTGGAATCCCAGCTGCTTGTGCATTATTGACTCTATTTTCAATGTGATCTGCTAGTCCTTGGCAGAATTCTGTTCGCAGCTTCTGCTGGTGTGTTTTAATGTAGTTCAAATTATTGGCTTCAACTTGCAAGTAAGAATCCACTATGAACTGCTGTGTCAGTCGTCCCGCACTAATAACTGGATTGAAGTGTTCTCTTATGGCCAACAAAGCTGCTTTGCACTGCAGCATAGTAACATTATTTCTCGTTCTATTTGTCTGTGCACCCTCATAAGCCTCGCAAGTCCAGTTAGGTTGCCAACCTGGTTCGCCATACGGGAATAAAATGGGATAAACCATTGGGTCCAAGTTAGGGCTGAGAATGTTGATATTGACAAACTGCTGTCCTGGATTTTCTGGGTTTACTGGATAAATTCTAATGTCTCTGTCAAAAGGAGGCTCACCATGATCATTAACAAAAACCATTGCAATTTCATTTGCTGTAGGTGCATTATACCTTCTCTGATCAGTATGACGATCTCGTCGAAATACCAGATTCACTATGGGAATATCTTGTCCTGCTTCATTCGCTTCATCGATCGCTTGAGCTTCAACGTCCCTTAGCATACGGTAAGTGTGACAAAATCGATTTGTCATTCTGAATAGCCTGTCCAACTGGTCCAGAAGACGGGGAATGCATTGTTGATTAGCAGGATTAAGAACTCTGCATTCTGTTGCCTGAGTGCTATCTATGACATACAGTTGGGCATACTGTCGAGATTGTTCACTGCGTGGTTCTAGATGGCTGGTCCTGTGACATATTTGACCATGAACTTTAAACACGTAAGGTCCTCTTCCACTGAAATTTAATACTTTGGCTCCCATTGATGCAAAAGATAAAGCACTGTTATAAGAGCGAATGTTATCTCTAAAATTCTTGTAATCAGGGTTCTCATGATTCATCAACAAATCTTGAAGAACTGGTGGAAAAATCAACTGATTTCCTTGAGAATCCGTTGGTTTAATCAAAGAAACTGTCCCTTTCCGGCAACAACTGCTGAATTTTTTGTCTAGAGGTCGTTCAGCGGCAAAATTCTTCGAACCACAGAATTCACAAACATCGATCATTGGTCCACAGTAATGTAATTCATCATTCTCATTGGTAAATACTTCTTGAACTCTACGACTATTTCTTTCATTTCTTTGATCATGGGATTCAACATCAGCTTGCCTTCGCATTTGTGCTGCAAACTCAGATTCTCGTTTCCTCCGTCGCCTTTGAATATCAGCATTATTTTGTCGAATTCTTGCCAATGACTCTGGACTTTGTCTTTGTAACCATCTTCTTTTCCTCTCATTTTCCAAACGACGCCGTTTTTCAATGAGTGTTTCAGACAGATCCATTCGGAAAAAAATTAAAATCTCACATTAAAAAAAAAAATGTTCAGTTTTGAAAGATTTTTCTAATGATGTAAGGTTTATGTAGATTAATTTAGAAGAAATACACAGCATTTCTTTAAAAAGAAAATCGCTGCCAAAAGTTGAAAAATGATCATTTCATTTTATTTATTTCTCACTTCAATTAATTCATTTGCTAGTTAGACCGTGCGAAAATTTCACGCTCTATTTATCTCTTCGACAACTTTAAAATTTAAAATTATTATTATTATTATTTAATAGATGTCATTTTCTCATATGCATGAGCTAATTTAATATTTTAATATTTTTATTTATTTATTTTATTTTTATTTATTTATTTATTTATTTTGTCCGTAAAAGCATATTCAATTTTATGCTGGGAAAAAAAAAAAAAATGAAGCTTGATAAAAATAATTAAAGGCTTTAAATATGTTTCTACAAATATTTTAAGAGTTTTAAGGCTTTAATATGTTTCTGAAATATTTTAAGAGTTTTTTTTTAAATAAAACGGTCAAAGAGTCATTCATTCGGGATTAAAGAGTCATCCACTTGGAATTTGTATTTTCTGAATGGCAACCGTTTTGGTTTGTTTTTATCAGGAATTGTGTTGTTTATAATAGCCAGTGATCCGTTATATGTAATTTATATACATTTAAACATTCCAATTGAATAGTTTTTCAAGGTATTAAAGGAAATAAGAATAGGTGTGATAAAAAATATATTATATGTATGTTTTCGTAAGTTGAGCAAACAGAAAAAAAAAAAAAATAAATAATAATAATAATAATGGCTTCCAAAAGTTTCAGTTTTGAAGCGGTACTAACCGGATTCGTTCATGACAGATGACAGATGAGGATCATTATATATATTAATGATGCTAATGTGTGTTGTACTAAAATCAGTTTTATTTATAGATCCTCCTGGGTGATTTTTTAAATTGTTGCGATGAAGTGCACCGAACATTTTTCGCCAAGAGGTTTAATTTAGCAACAGCGATTTTAATCTAGGTAGTTCAAGAAAAATATAAAAGAGGTTTAATTTAGCAACAGCGATTTTAATCTAGGTAGTTCAAGAAAAATATAAAAGAGGTTTAATTTAGCAACAGCGATTTTAATCTAGGTAGTTCAAGAAAAATGTAAAATTAATACAGTTGTGTAGCACGATAATGTTTAGTTATTTATTTATTTTTTTATATACCATTCACTACGATAATTAAACATACAAATAAATGAGCTGCTGTGTGTGACTGCACTTGCACGCTGTCGGTCAGAAATATTTGATTAATTCAAATTAATATTTAAATAACTAAATAAAAATATGTTTAATGGGAAATATATATAACCATAAAAAGATTAGTTGTCTAAAATAGGGCAGAAATAGCACTCATAGCATATTGTTACAAGGGATTAAGTGTTATTGTTACAAGGGATTAAATCTAAAATAGTGACAAAAATTCAAAAGTCACCAAAGAGAACTATATTAAGGCGTACTATTACTGTTTAATAGAAAGCATAGTCTTGGAGACAAACTTGGAGAGTGGGCGACCAAATTTGGTGAAAAATGATAGTTTAGGGTTCCCGAAGTTTCGAAGCTCTCCGACACACGGGAACGTAGACCTTGAGCTTACCAAGGGATTGTCGATGGAGTCATCTCCAAGCCCCATCGCCAAAAGTTATAAGTAGGTGTGAGTTGATTTTTGCGAAAGAGTATGTAGTCACTGTGATCCAGAGTTATTCAGAGACCTATTCTGAGTCATTGCACTTTAGGGATTGAGCTCTAAGAACTGGACATTTTTCGTGAGTGAGTGAAAATTTTTGTTCTGGTGTAGTTGATGTTATTTGCTTTACTCCTGTGGAACAAGTGATTATTTTTTAGACTGTCCCAAAACATTCATAGAATAATGACTTATACTGTACGAGTAACAGCTTCAACTGTTTCCAGAATATTCGAAGAATTAACACCAACTATTGGACTATTTTCAAAAATATTTGTTTTAATAATAGTTTTTTTGTACAGATTCGAGAAGTTCAAAAAATGTTTGATATTGCCAAGGAGGTCCCATACTAAAGCTGTGACGAAAATAGTCGCCAATCGAAATATATTCAGTTACAAAGAAATCATTTAAATATAGTGTCCAGCGAAGCGGGCAAAGCCTGCTAATATATATATATATACTCAAAACATAAGAAACGTTGTCTTTTCCAACATTTGACGGTAATAACCATCATCATCAACGAGATATTAGAGTAGACCCCAAACTAGTAACCTTTTTGCTTTCGAACATCACATCCCCACCATACCACCAATTCCTTCGCCAAACCGACTTTTTTACCTCCAAACCCACATTCCACTTCCACTAAGGCAAGTTTCCTCCACCTTTCTTTCGTTATCGCTGTTTTATATTTCGATTGGGTGTAAATTAAGCATAAACAACGACCTACACTAACTGAAATGGAAAAGAAGTAATCTAATCCTTGTTATTGATTGAAAGCTGTTCTGTTTGACTTTTCTTTGGAGTTTTGGTGGTAAGAGGAAAACAAACCATTTAAAACATGCAAAATCTCCAGAACCAGTTGCCAAGAAAGCAATTATAACATATAAACAAGTAGGGCTAGACCTAACTCAACAACAATTAAGTTGATGGAAATAGTTTAATAAATATGCTAACATGTCCTTTAAAAAACGCATTACTTGACTGCCAGCTGTTCTCCCTTACTTATTATTTGCATCTTTCCTAGCTAAGAAAAAAAAAAAAAAAATGCAAAAAAATATTTAAAATAATGCAGATAATCTGAAGGCATTAAGAACATAGAATCTGCAGAAAAATTGCTATTCGGAATATTAAACTGAAAAAAAAAAAAAAGAAAGAAAAAAAAAAGAAAGAAAAAGCGTAAAAAGTTGCTACCTGCAAAGGTTACATGCAATTCTTCTTTGTTCTACAGTGGGCAGCAAAAGTATCCGAGCACTAGCAATAATCCCTGTATAAAGAATGTACACTTAATACTGCTATGTTAAATAAATCCTTGTCAAGTCATCTTAGTTAGTCTAAGAACATGATTCGACAAGGATTTATTTAACAAAACAGCTTTATTAAGTGTACTTTTTTGATATCAGAATTATTGGCTTGTGCTCGGATACTTTTGCTGCCGACTGTAATTACCTTAAAAAAAAAAAAAAAAAGTAAAAGATCTGAAGATTTTTGGAACAATGAAAAATTGTAGGTAATAATACCTTTTTATCTGTAGTTTTTTGCATATTAATATTCCAAACTACAATTTTTGTGCACATTCTGTGTTTCAAATATTTTTAGACTATCTGCATTTCTGAACACAGTTGTGGTATTTCCGTGCAAATTTTCTATTCTTAACATTGCAAATTTCATGCGTAATTACATTTACTTATACAATGCTTTCAGTTCAGTTATGCCCGCATTTAAAAATAAGTTAAAGATCATTATAAATGTAACTCTGAAATATAAACAAATAAAACTATATACATAACAAAGATGGATGGATGGAAGGGTTTTACGTCGCACTAGTGCTGCGCAGAGCATAACAAAGAAAAACTAAACATTTATATAATTGATAATTAAATTACATTTTCGTTACAGTTAAGGCACATAGTGCGAAAATGTACTAGTATTGATCCAATGAAGAGGCCATCTTCTGAAGACATACTTGACCTTCTTTCATCTTTCAACGAAAAGTCTTGACCAGCATTTTTGCCAAGATGAAAAACTCAGGATTTTACCAAAGGTAATGCGCATTACATATTTCACTTAACCCTTAAATGCATAGCATTGTAGATTTGTATTGTATGTTTAAAACCTCGTATCTCTTTATGTAGCAACCTTTGTATAGTATTTTTACTTTCCGAACACTATAGTGAGTAAAGTATTGTAATCATGTCAAAAATCCGAATTCGAGATTTTGATGTTTCTATACATTTCAAGGTCCCCTGAGTCCGTTTTC
The DNA here is from genome assembly GCA_963930645.1 of Salticus scenicus. Classification (NCBI taxonomy): domain Eukaryota; kingdom Metazoa; phylum Arthropoda; class Arachnida; order Araneae; family Salticidae; genus Salticus; species Salticus scenicus. The sequence goes on from OZ005648.1 coordinate 293,244,752, forward strand.
ACTATTTTTACGATGATGTATGTATGTGTGTGTGTGTTTGTCTGTGAGTGAACACGCTAGCGCCTAAACGCTTTGTTCGAATAAGCTGAAAGCTTTATTACAAACAGAAACAACATATAATGGTGTAAAAAATACAAACTTTTGTCTATTTTCTCTCAAAGTTGTTACCAACACTGATATATTTGTTGTAAATTGTAATCAATTTGAAGAAACTATCCTGGTAAAAACAGTTTCCCAGCCAGAGTTACAGCCTCATTATTGCTTCTGAAGTAACCTAATCTGATGTAAAAGCATCTCAATTCACCTGTAATCAAAAAATTTAAGGTGTCACAGTGTACAAAGAAGGTTATGCTGATAGTATTTTGAGTCATGAAGAGAGTCATTTTAATTGATTTCCTCCTTTCAAGAGATTTCATCAATGTGTACCCTATTGCCCTATTGAACCCTAATGGAACCCCAATGAACCCTATTGCCATACTTTCACCAAACAGAACTCCACCAGGGTACTTGAGTCAAGGTTTTTTGTTCTTGGATGATAATGCATGACTCCACATAGCAAGTGATATGAAAGAACACATTTGTCACTTGGGATGGGATGGATGACATTAGATCACCTGACCTACAGCCTTGATTTTGTCCAATCAGATTTCCACCTTCTACTTGCATTAAAAAGTAACACGAGCTGGATGTCACTTCAGAATCAAAAAGATTATTCAGGCAGTAAAAAACTTTCTTAAATTATTGGCCACCAATTTTTACCAGGGAATTGATTTCACAGTAGAAGAAATGCATCAGTATCGGCAGTGATTATGAAGAAAAACAGCCAAAAATTTGTATTTTATTACGTTATTGTATTTTTTTTTAAATAAAATTTTCTGGTGAAAGATACAATGAAACTTTCTTCATCTCTAGTAAATACAATTCTTTTAAAATGCAATTTTGTCTTTTTCTAATATGAGATAAACTATTCTATTTAGTAACTATTGCACAAGTTATAATCAGAATTATTGAATATTATTTGTATATGAGCCTAACAAAATAATTTCATTATTTCAGGTCATGCACTGCTTCATCTACCTAGATAATGGTGCAGCAGAGAAAGCGCACTGGAAAATCTACCTCAAATTTATTTTTATTTTTTTATTGTTCAAGAAACTTGTTTTTGTTAATAATTCATCTCATATTTATTTTCAAAGACATAGAAAATAACTGTTGCTCACACAAAATAAACAATGAACTAATGTAAAAAAAGACTGGACAAAATCAAGATTACAATCTTTTTTAAAGGTGAAATATCTTGTCTATCATCAAGAGTGCATAAAGACAAGTGAAATATATGTTGTCTATTTATATTTCTGTTATTTTATGAACTCCTATTTTTCTTTTATTTTCTACATTTCCATCTATCAAAAGAAATGACAGATTTTTAAAGGACAAATTTAACATTAAAGTTATTCTAAAAATTTTCTAAGCACTGGAAATACAAGCAGAAGCTCTATATAATGAATAAAAAAAAAAAAAAAAAAAAAAGATGATAATGCTGTTTAAAGAAATGGAAACATTATTTTACAGAATTCTTACGAATATCATATCCCATAACTCCATTATATAGGGTTGATAATATGTAATCCAAAATATATAAAAGAAATACTAATGGGGATTGCTTTTGTTCTCCTACATATCCTTATGAAGCCCTTTCAGTGGGACAAGCATAAATACCACAGAAATCAGTTTCTGCATTTTTGTAAATATTATGCACATGTTAATGTATGTATAGTTCAGTAAAAGAAAAGAAACAGCAATAACATATTTAAATATATATTTTTTAAAATACCTAAATAAAAATGGATTATTTAATGAATATTTGAATTATATGCAATTATATTACTTAACCATCATAATCCCAAAAAATTTCTTCACAATCCCCTCTTCTTTTCCAAATAGAAATTCGATGTTTAACTCTAGCTTTAACTTTTTTTTTACTTGGCCAGGCATTATTAAATGGTAAATACAAGCATATTACTAATCCCCCACTTAAAATGGTGATTAAAAACTTTTGAATAAATTTAAAACTTCCTCTAGAATATCTTTCTCTCTTTTTTTTTTCAATTTTAGTATCAGTTATGGGACACCCAACCCTAGAAACATATGCCACTTTAATATACTTAAACACAATGAAATATTAAGTAATTCTCTTAAGTACAATGTGCTGTTTTTAATTGCATGATGTCAAACTACAGACCTATTATAATAGTGGACAGGACAATGGCAACTTTTTCTTGTGTAGCAAAGATAACTCATAAAAAAGTCACATGACATGAGTAACTACAGTAAGCCAAACTGACCAATAATGAAACTTTCTTGCCAAGCTTTAAACTTTGCTTTCTCTTATACAGATGGTATCTTTCACCCCCCCCCCCCTTTTTTTTTTTAATTTCTTAAAAATTTTATTTCCCTTTAAAAGTCAAATTGTTTCAAATATAAAAGAAATTTTATCACAAGCAATAATGATTAGATGTTCTGTAAAAAGCCCTAAAAGTTATGTAAACTGAGGATTATATTTCACAGGTAAGACCTTTCTTATATTTTATTATTTCACACTTTTTAAGTAATTATTTTTGTAAAATTCTTATAACTGCTATTTTAATTCTTTAAATTAAATTAGTTTAAATATATTATACCCTATATTAATTTCAAGAAATTCCATGATTATTTATGGAAGTTAAAGCGAGTATAGACAGACGGACGAAGCAAAGTCATAAAAACTTTTGATCTTTGTTGGACAGTGTTAACAACAAAGTCAAAATAAATTTCACAAGTTTTACTGTCTATATCTTTTGATAATAATAATAAAAATATTTATATTCAAAACAAATAATTGAGAATAATGCGATAAATGCTAAAAATGGTAATCGCTTCGTTACACTCAGCTGTTTCATCTTTGTCATGCTTTCTTATATTCCTGTAATAAAGAAATGCTTTGTCCAATGTCATAATAGGTCTATGAGTCACACCTCTCCCCAACTCCTTATATAAATAATATTTGGCTGTTGACTCCAGATGATAAGGAAAATTTTGTCCTATGACAAAAAGTAGGTTGCCTGTCCATGCTTGGGAAATTAAAATATTTTCTAGTTTCAAACAATATCCCAACTAAAGTGTCATTTTTTTCCTCAAAAGTTTATATAATGGAACATGGTGATGCTAACATTCTACAGAAATTTATATTGAATCACAGCAAAGTAACTGTTAAATCCAAACTTTCTTTTTACAATCTCCACTCAAAGAATTCATCTTTCTTAAAAATAATAGGGGAGAGAGTGAAGAAGAAAGAAAAGGGAAGGTGGCCTACATTAAAAACATTTTAAACTGGTGCCTTTGAATATTTAAATAATTACATAAAACTAACAGAATCATAGTTTAATACCTGATAAAGAATTTTTTAACAGGATGTTTTATTTTAAACTAAGAAAACTGTAACAAGAAAATTATGTAAATGTCTCACTTTATGAATTCAGAATAAAATTGAAATAATTGTGTTTCATCTGAATAATAAAATTTTCTTTGAAGGTGCATGTTTTCGCCTGTTCTATCACTTAGCAGTTTATCTCATTTCATAGATTATTAAATTACGAATAAGATCTAAAGTGCTATTTGGCTATCAACTCCCCCCCCCCCTTCTTTTTTACAACTAAGAAGTAACACCTTGAACAAACTTTTGAATTTCAGGAATGATTATTAAAGTATGACATTTCAATAAATAAGAAAAATTCAAGAGATATTAATAAACACTTAAAAGAAATTAAAAACTATCTAATTACTCTTGATGAAAGTCATGAACGAACAGTGAAATAAGTTGAATAAACCCATGGAGGAATTTTTAACATGCATATTAGACTCATTTAACAGGGTTGACACTCAAACAGGCATATGAAAATCCCTAACATTTTTTTCTGTCCTTTTTTTAAAATGCATTTTATGAAGTAATACTCTATTTTCAGAGAGAGTGAAGTGCAAGCATTGGTCTATGTAAGGATAAAATAAACATATCATTTGAAATCACAAATATATTTCCATTACAAATGAGATTGAATATAAAAACACAAATTTGGAACTTCCCAAAAACTTTCAATTTTAAATAATTTAGTTTCATTCTGGACATTTAAATTAAGATTCCCAAAACCTGCAAAAGATATAATAAATTTAATACAGTAACCGCCGCTTATTAAAATCACATTCGTTCTGAGCAAAAGTAATTTTATTAAGCGGCTGATTTTTATATCTGGCGAACATTCCTACACTCAAGAAAAAGGTACTATTTACCTGAATTTGGAAAGAAATTTATTTCAAAAGGTACCGAATAATGGAACTATTAAACAATAGTAATTAATTTTGAACGGATAATTATTTGATTGTTCCTTCAAAATAAGTGAATTAAACACATCCCAAGTTCTGATGTGCTCTTCTTTGAGCAAAATTATCAATACTTTGCAAAAAGTTCACGCTTTTCTTTTAAATTTAAAATCTTTCTGTTTAAGCTTCTTGCTTATTTCAGAATAAGAACTAAAAATTGTCTTTTAATTAAGCATTATAAAATAAAATCACTTGCGAATCAAATCCAATTTGTAACTTATTACTGTGGCTTTGAAGAAAACATTCCTTGAAACTATTTCTAAGACAAGTGATAGGGTGTATTTAATTGCTGTGAATGTAAAATTTAATATTGTAAATGTAAAATTTTCGACCAAGAGCTGTATTTTATTTTCTATTTTATTTCAAAAACAAAAAATCACAACATAAATAAAAATTTGTTTAACGTGCATAAATAACATTTTTGCTGCTGAAGAGATTTTTTTTTTTTTAGTTTATTAACCGGTGATGCTGATTTTATTAAGCTGCAATTTTAAAATTAGTTTGTATTGATTTGATTCCGGTCCTGGCAGTTTGATCATATTAAGCGGCTGATTTTATTAACCATTGATTTTATTAAACAGCGGTTACTGTATATCCAAATCCTTTGAAGGTTACCTTGGAAACAAATAATATACGTATGTTAATTTTATTTTGCTTAGTACAATTAATCTTCCATAGATGTAATGTATTTAAATATGTCCAGAATATCAGAAATGTCTCTAATGGTACCTTTCTGCTGTACTAATATGAATGGATCCAAGTTATTTTGATATTAAAATTATTTAACCTACAAATAAAAATCATTTTCTGAATAGCTTAACATTTAGTAAATATTAAGTAAAAAAAGGTATTAAAAAGTTCTTCAATACAATATGTTTCTAAATTCATTTATTTTGCAAACAAATATCACATTGCAGATACAAAACTGACATGGAATGTTACAAGGATAAGAGTAGCTAAAACTGACTATTTCCATACATGATACACTTAAAAAATATGTGTACATATATTTTTTATAAATACAGAATAAAAAAAGATAAAAGTAAATGAAAGACTAAAGTTTTTCTTTTTTTATCACAAAAATGAATAAAATAGGATAGATACAAAATAAGTAGTAGTACTTAAATATATATATATATTTATAACAAAGTTCAATAAATATTTGAATAATAATGCAGAAATTCTGGATTACTAAAAATTCATATGACTTAGTATATTAAAAACTCTTGCTTTCTCACCTTAAAAAAATTTATGTTTTGTCATAAATGCAAGCCACTAGTCATATATAATATGCGAAAATTAACTTCTAAGTTAATAATTGGAAAAATAAAAAAATGAATAAATAAATAAAACGAGAGATATAAAAAGGTTACTTTTAAACTATAAATGGAAATGACTAACATAAATGCAAATAAATTGTAAATTACGTACATATTGATCACTAAGGATTAGTATTTTCATATATTTATATTTGATATAATGATATGCCTATATCCATTACAGAAATATACTAAAATCATAATTATGCACAACTAATCACATAAATCTCAGGATTACAATAAATGCTAGTATCAATGGTATAATAAAGATTCAAAATGATAAAAAAATTTGATAATTATAACATTAACAATGAAAAGCATAAGATTATTATTAATAATACTAATATTCCAGATTTTTAACTGAAGAATAAAATCATGAAATTCTACATGATTTGCATCAAGGCACATTTAATAATAAATTTTGTTCATTTTATTTATTATATATATCTAATAATAATAAGTAATATTGAATCACTTATTATTATTAGCAAAATTTCGGGCTAAACAGTTAAAACATGATTCCTTCCAGATTTTAATTTTACATCTATGAAACAATAAAATAAATTTAAAATGAAACACTTTGTAAGACAAAGTTCTAGTCAGATACGAAAATCCTAAAAAAGATCTTTAAATTCAAATCAGAGTAAAAAATTTCTTTACAGTTTTCATATAATACTTGAGATTGGCATTTATATTAACAAATATGTATTTACACAGATAAAAAGAGGGTGGGGAAAAAAAGTAGGTTTCAATTTGAAAACTACTAAAATATTAGCAATATACACAGAAAGCCAACAGCACATTTAATATTTAAAATGCATTACATATCAAGAGGATAGGAAAATTGTGTCCAAATTATAGCTAAATAATGGTTATCTAAGTCCCAATTATCTGAAAATTGTCTTGACCAAAAAGCTTCATTGTAGTTTCTAAAAATGAATCTAACAGAAAAGCTTCCCTCTTACACAGTTTAATAATGAAAATATTATTTAATAAAATATTAAAGCTATATCTACACGATAAAATATATAACTCTGAATAACACAAACTTGAAATATAATCAGATTGAAAATTAAATGCAAAGTAAATCAAAATTAACAAAATAAACATAAAAAAATTGCGAAGAATTTAAACAAAAATTGTTTACAAAATATTCTGGTTATTTCATGAAATGGACAATTTTTCTTTTCTATTCATTTTGGGATTGTTTCAAAGCAGCCTATCATGCTTATATTTTAAAACAAAAGAACATCCAAAATGGTGACACCATCTTGAGCTTAAACATACTGAAGTATTTTATCTAAAAAATTTTTTTACTTAAGTATGCAGAATATTGAAATTTTTTATCTCTTTGGGCTTGATTTCATCAACAATATCATTTTTATGGATAGCTGTAACTATTTTTTCATCAGTATGGTCTTGTTTGTCAGTGTTTGGACAAAATCAGTCTTTGACTTCCACATCATATGTTTGCCCGGAAAGCAATTTGAACACTTCATGATTTAAAACAAAATTACCATACATAAATTCATCACTGTCAACTCCTACAAAAACAAGTGACTCAACTTTTGGCCACAATTTTCTCTAAGATTTTGCCAATGATTTGCCATCATAATGTTTTTCTTTGCACAAAATGATTTCTTCCTGGTTATCTAAAAATATCTATGCAATCTTGATTAATCAAAAATGCTTCGGTCCTGAGCTCTTTGGATAACCAGGACTCTAATGCATTCACAAAATATTTATTTAAGAAACTTACACAACACAAAAGTAAAAATATCACTATGACGTATTTAATCCTTTAAATAATTTACAGAATAAAATAGAAGTAAAAAATATCACTATGAAATATCTAATCCTTTCAGTAAACAGAAGTAAAAAATATCACTATGAGATTTCTATTGGATTCTTTTAAATGAAATGGAATTCAACCAATTTATTTAAAGAAAATTAACAACAAGTTCTACTTTCTAATTAGTGAACATAAAGGGTAGCTTAAGGGCTAGAAAAAGCTTTAAACCACCCTAATAAAAATGAATTCTACATAAAAAAAATTACAAGATATCACAAATTAATTTCATAAATACACATACAAAATCTTACATAGCATGTCTAAGTAGCACACCAATTAGCTTCTGATTCGTGTCACTTCAACTCAGTTCAGGAAACTTAAGATGCAAGATATAGTTCACTTACCTTCCTTCTTTCAGTTTTATTATGTACCCTTTTTATATTATTTTTCATTAAACACTGAACTCAACTCATCTTCCTCTGAAAGGACTTAAATACAAAATTCCATATAATCATATTACTTATATACTTTGTACATAAGACAGGGTAAGAAACCTAGTAAACCTTACAATGTATTAATTTAATTACAATCTATTAAATATATATTTACTAATAACTATTTTTAAAGAGAAATGCAGAATTAATATACCACATTCTAAGTTATAAATAAACAAACATCATACATAACAGGAAATTGCGTATTTAGTTTGTTCCAAAATGTAAAACATAAAAAGTAATTATTTAACTAAAAGAAATACATATTTATCATAAGAAAAACAAAAACACAATCAAAGTAATAAATAAGATCTCGAGATAGTATCTAAGTCTAAGTGATTATGAGTGTCTTTATTTTATGTTTGCCAATATGATTTACTGAATTCAGTTGAATAATAATGATTATCTTTCTTTAAAGCTTTAATGATAATATATACTATATATACTCAATAATAAATTACAGGTTAAAGTATTATTGCTTTTAAAAACAACCAAGTGAAACATTTATCTGATAAAGATATACAATTCATTAAAAAAAAAAAAAAAAAAAAAAATGTAGTATAATTTATCATAAAAAAGTAATCTCAGAAATTAAAAATTCCTAAAATAACTAGTCTAATATGCACACTGATTACTGATATATAGGTATTTTTTATTGATTGTTTAGCTTTTTTAAAAGTGATAAATATTACTTTATGTTTCATTTATAGTAAATGAAATTTGGAATAAATCAGAAGTTTAACATATCAGGTAATTATATTTAAACTTTAAAACTTCTTCACATACCATAAAATAAATGCTTGCACGGTTGGGTTCATAAGTCTTGCTTTTGCATACCTGCCAACTACTCACCGGAAGAATCAGGAAGATTGAGCTCAAAAGACAGGAAGATTTCATTAAAATCAAGAAGATTCTCTCTATATAGTAGGTATAGCAGAAATAATAATTGTTTCAAGGAAAATTTTAGGCATTGATTCTAAGACAAGTCAAGAAGCTAGATTTTGAACATTTAAAACTTGAAGAACAAATAGTACAAAAGCATGACATGAAGAGAATTTATGTTTGACTTCTTTAAAAAAGTAAATTCTGTCATATTATGTATTGTGAAATATCTACTTATATTACTTTTTCATGGCAGTACTCACTTTTTAAATGAATATTTTTAAGTCAAATACTGTAAAGGCACTTATTTTCGCGAACCCATCATAATTGTGAAAATTTAAGCCTCGCGAAATACTTTTTTTTTTTTTTTTTCCCGCACCAAATAATAATAATAAAACACAAATTTTTTCAATTACCAAAACGGTTGCAATTAATAAAATGCATTGACGGTCCGAATACAAGAAAAATGATGGGGGTGGGGTGATTACATTTTCGGTGCAAAAGGGGGGTTCAGAAGTCCCTAGTTTGATAAACAGCATGAGAAAAAGGGATTAAGAAAATAAAATTATTTGGGGTAGAATTAGGATTTTTCAACTTTCGGTTCTGTTCATATAAAATTCGCGAAATCACTGATATCTTCATTTTTGCGAAAATTATGGCTCGTGAAAATAAGTGCTTTTACAGTAAAAGATATACTAATACTTTTTTTTACAAGGTAGCAAGCATACAATTCGCAATAAGTTTATTTTCATAAGTAAACATATGATGTAACAACAATGCAGACACACAAGAATCACCCAAGTTGCAGATTCACACACTCCCAGTTTTATCAGTAATTAACTTTGCAAAAGACATTGCAAGACATGATTAATATTTTGGAACAAATCTCATAATGCCCTTTTCACTAAAAATGAAAATTTATTTATATAAGATTTTTGCATATAATTTATAAATATATTTAGATGTTTTTCTTTTTTGGAAGTACAAAAAACTAAATAAATCGAAAATCTGAAAATTGGGAAGATTTTATTTTCTGGCAAAATGAAAATACAGAAATCGGGAAGTCTTCTGGAAATCAAGAAGACTTGGCAGCTATGCTTTTGCCTCCAACGTGCTTATTGCATCTTAGGAAGAAAAGTCGTATCCTTTCGAAACTGGCAGTGCAAGTATTTATTTTATGTCATGGGAAGAAATTTTAAAAGTTTAATATTTATTATACACCATTTCTTTAATTTATATTAAGTAATTATAGTTAAAGCTTTTTTTTTTTTTAATGGAAAAACTTAATAAATAAAAATATACATGTTATTATACAAGCATTTCAGAAAAATAAGAACCCCTACAAAATGATGGAAAAGTAAAGTTGTCAAATCAGAAATGAATAAAACCTTTTTTATGAGGACAATGAATCAGGTTGGTATATAACCTGATAAAACAATTGATTTTTTGTCATTTTGAGATTATTTAAAAATATTCAAAAGCAATTTTAATAGAAATACATAGTATTAATGAGAAAATTTTCAATTAAATGCCTTAGTTATATATGCCTTACACATGTGTAGACAAATTAAAAAAATTTAACCGATGACATTATAAATTGCAATTGCATTACAAGAAAACAAGTAAATAAAATATATAAAAACGCTTTTACTATTTTTTTCTTTTTTAAGTGCAAAAGTAACCTGTTTCCTACAAATGAATATTTTATAAGAAGAAATAAAATATTGTGAATATCTTTTCACATTAAAAATGAATTGTTTTGAACAACAATTAGAATTTAGGTTTTAGTTTTTCTTGAGAACTTTTTTTCTTTTTAATATTTAAACTATTAAAAATATTATTTAACTTCCTTAATTAGCTGAAAATTTTGCAAAAAAGAAAGAAAAAAAAAAAAAAAAAAAAAGAGACAATGAATGAAAAAGATTTAGCACACACAACCGAATAGCTTAAAATTTCAATTAAAAGCGAGATTTATTTAAAGACTAGAAATTAATATAATTATATTATCGACTGAAAATTACATTAAAACATAGATATATATACTTTGAAATTATATATACAAAGTCATAAATGGTAATAATCAATATATATAAATTAAACATGATGATGAAACATACATACATCTTTAGTAAAATTAAAATTATCGTGCCACATGTCAAAGAAGTCAAATAAATTAAATCAAACAATAACATAGGAGCATGGTGAAGATGTTTAGTATCACTACAAAAATAACAATTTTATTTTCATAAATAAAGTATGAAGCAAAGTATAAACAACATACATATATACCATAATGTCACATTTCCTATGAATCACACCATGAATGTTTTATATGATCAGTTTATTCCCCAATAAATAATGAATTACTATGAATAACACAAATTTAAATAAAAGAATAAACAAAATAAAGCCTCACAAAAACTGTGAAAGTAAAAAAAAAAAAAAATGTAATTTTGTTTCTTTGAGATTCAACATTTCTTAATAAATTAAAATATAAACATAATAATAAAACAACAGATATATCAAACAGTTTATAAATTTAAAATTATTCATTTAAATGAACTAACAATTTATCAATGGAAAAAAAAAAAAAAATCTTTAACTTAGAAAATAGTTTAGTTGCACAGCAAAATAATATTTCTTTGATACTTTTCAATATTTATCCATTTTCAAAAATAAATATGCAATAAATATTAAACTAAGTTAAAATTACATATGATTTAAATAAAACAATATTTATAATTAACACTCTAAATATTAATAAGTTTTTCTTTTTTTTTTTTAATATATATTTTCATTAAAATAAAAAGGAAACACAAAGATGTCAACTATGTGCTGGATAAATTTCAGCCAAAGCTATAATATTATTTCTCTTTCAGCCACCTTTTATAAGTAAGCAAATGTATTATACTTTGCAGTTATGCAGGATTCAGGACATTGCTTACATCTATTGAAGGTTACTTTTCAACTAAATTGTTATCTTATTATTATACAAGCCAACTTCATGCTGATAAGTTTAATGACAAGAGATACAACGAAGCATATTATGATTACATAAGTTACATTTCCATATCAGCTAATATATGTAGTAACATTATGTTTGTTGAAAAAACTTGTTTTGTATATTGTATATTTATTATAAATGGATATGTATAGCTGTAATAAGATTTTTATAAATCATATAAAACAATTGGGCTGGTCTAATATGAACGACTTTTAGTTGAATATAATACGCTATCAGAAGGCCATCTTTGTGTTTACTGGAAGCTTATACCACATACACACAACAAAATATAACAAGACAAAACAAAATAAAGTTGTTCTTTTGACTAGGATAGGAGATCATAAACTTTAACATAATTTCTATCAGAAAACTTACCTTAAAGTACATGAGTAAAACTGAACATCCAGAAAATAGTTCATTTATATAACCAGAATTAAAAACCCATTAGCAACAGCAAATCTTAAAAACTTTAGCTAAGAATAATAATTCAGCATTAAAAACACCATCATCACAGACATATGGAAGCATTGATACACAAAAATACACTTTCACAAATACACATGTACATAGTCCAAAAATAATTTATACTATAATTTATAATTTAAATATGTGATTTCAAAAAATTAAGTTTTTATTATTATTATTATTTTTGTGTGTGTGTGTGACTACATAAGGCAGATTTAGTGAATATCCAGTTAATTTTTCATACAAATAGCTAATTCACTGCCAGTTTTTTATGCATTATTTTCAATGAAACGATTTCAAGATAGATTCTTTAAAATAGGTGTCTTATCTGAAAATAGAAATATCGATTTTTTTTTTTCATATTTTTCTATATTACACAAAAATTTAAATCTCATTTGCAACTTATTACTATTAAAAAATTCAAAATAAGGACCACAAACATTAAAGACTTTTTTTACATGATGAAAGTGTAAGTGATAGGTAATCTTAAACAGATACTGTATTCATCAAAATAATATACCTAAAAATTGTTCTAATATATATATATCTTCAGTTACATCTCATTAAAAATATATGTATATTAAAATATATTGATGATTTAAAAAAAAAAAAAAAGTTTTTTAAAATGTAGACGGAAAAATCCTAAAAACATTGATTTTAAATCCAAACTTGATTTTTAAAACTTGTGTATGTTATATTTTTAAATTCAAGTTTCAAAAAGTAATAAATTGGAAATCTTACTGAAATTAGTCTACTTTTATGTTCTAACAGTTTTATAAGTCAGATATTTTAAAAACAAAAGCTTTGTTTTTTTGTCATTTTGTATAAGAATAAAACTAGCAAAATATACTGTAGTTACTCAACCAAAAAGTAGTATGTATGAAAAAATGGTCCAGCTAAACTAAATCTTTTATCTTTGATATAAATGAACTTTTTGATGGATGATATAAATACATATTTTAAAAGAAAAGCATCTACAACAAAAATACTTTTACAGTGTGGTATTACTTAATCCCAAAGGTATGGTAATATTCCAAAAATAATCAGATGTATATGATGTTACATTAAGAGGTATATTTGTGATATTTTCATACATAGTTACATAATTGGGTACATAAGTTTCAGCACAAGGATCCAGAAGAGGTGGGCCAAGAAAGAAATTAATAAGATATGCTACACCAGAACCTGTTGTTAATCCCATGCTATAGGACAAAGTCATTATATTACCTGTAAAAAATATCATTAAATTAAAACTAAACTAAAATATATGTTATACAGTGGACGATCAAGTTATAGAATTTTTTTCTTCAATTTTATTAATTTTTCTATTTTCAAAGAAAATACTAGACAAAATGGTCTTGAACTTCAGGCATGAAAAGAACATAAATGAGCTCCCATATTGATTTAGTCAAGAGTGCAATTAGAGGACAAACCAAAAACTGAAGAAAAGTACAAATTCTTCAGATCATCCAGTATCATAAAAAGCTACAAATGACTGGTAACTTTAATATATGATTTTGTACAATATTTGTATGCTTTTTAGTTGGAATTGCACAATAGATATAATTTTTTTAGGAAGTTTTTTGCTTATAGCAAGAATGATGTTCAACAAAATTTTAGAAAAATTGCAGAAAAACCGACAAAACATAGAGAAAGATTCTGGAACATAAAATCTACATGTGTAATTTTCAGTGAGATAAAAGTATTTGTAGTAAATATTTTTTTACTGTGCATGTGCAAAAGATAGAAATTTTTTTATTGCATGGATTAAAAGATAGATAAATTGAGCAATATATATCAAAACTTCATTTGAAGTGAGTAAAATTTAAATTATCAACAAAAGAATGGGCAAGATTTTAGATATTTTTCAGAGTTGAAACTTGATAAGGGGTTTTTTAAATGCCACAAACTTAATTTTTCGATTCAATTATTTTACCCACATTGCAAAAGTTCTTTTTTGTGAAACCTTATGAACTCACAAATTTTAGTAAATAAACAAAATTTTGTTAGAGTTACAAGTGCAAAAGAGATTTTTCACAAAAATAGTACATTTGCAATGTGAGTAAAATAATTGGAACTCTAAATTAAATATGTGCATATAAAAAACCTCTTATGAAATTTCAATGGTGCAAAACAACTAAAAATCTAGCTCATTTTCTTGCTGATAATTTGCTTAATTTTTTTTCTCTATTCAAATGAACTTTTGGACAAAAGCCGACCAATATATCTAGCTTTCAACTTATGCAATATTTTTGTGCATGCACAGATAAAAAAAAAAAAATTACAAATACTCATATCACACCAAAATTATACATGTAAATTTTATTTTTCTGAATAATGTTTTGTCAATCTTTTTCTGCAAGTTTTCTAAAATTTAGTTGAAATCCACTTTTGTTATAAGCAAAAAAGCTTGCCAAAAAATAAATAATTTTAGAAAACAAAATATATCTGTCTAAATAATCATACGATTTCTACAAAAAAGCTTACAGATATTGCACATAGTAAGTGAAATCATGTTAAAGTTAAAAGTCATTTGTAGCTTTTTATGATGCAGGGAGATCCAAAGTATGTCTTTTTTTTTAATTTGTGGTCGGTCCCCTAATTACACTCATCACTAAATCAATAGCAGAAAATGTAAGTTTATGAAAAGAAGAATAATGATATACACATAAAACTCTTGTATATCACCCTCAACATTTATTTATATACTAGCAAAGCCCCAGTTCGGGAATGAACCGAATTCCGGATGTCGGAAAAATTTCAAAATCAAATTCGAAATGTTCAAAGCTCAACCTGATGCTGCCTGCATGCCAATAGATCAAAGTTTGTTAACAAAACCAGTTTTTAATTCATGAAATCAATGAAGGTAGTGAATCAACGAAGGCTTTTCTCGCTTCGCTGGTCACTATATTTAAAGGAAACTCTTTTCTACATCACTTTACAAACAAAAATAAAATTTAAAAAAATCATGAAATTGCTTTAAAGCCAGCTTTGATCCCCTGCTGCCTTCGACAGCGACCCACTCATTCGCAGACTCTCGGATGTCTGTCCCTATTGCCTGTGACAATAGCTTACCAGTGGGCTTCCATTTGGGTACTTATCAGACGACAGTTTCGAAACGGACATTATCGAAAAAAATTGAAGTAGCCATTTTATATTTGAATCCCAGTTACATATGAACAACACTATACGTGGTGTACATAATATTTTTTTTCACGTTATTTTCTTTATTTATTTGATTTATTCGATCAACCATAAAATGACAACAATTTCACACCAAATATAATATTACAATGTGTTATGATCGGCTATGTCTACTGTGCAAAAAACATACTATTTAAATAAAAAGGGGGAAAAAATCTAAAATTGAGGGTTTTTTTTTTTTATTATTTACCCATTTTCATATTTTCATTTTTTCAAGTGCAGGAGCAAATTTAATATTTATTTATTTATTATTATTATTTTTTTTTCACATGAAAGCATATTTTATTTTATGTTAAATTAAAAAAAAAAAGTAATTTTTTTTTGGCAACAATTAAAAATTTAAATCCATTTTTAAAGCTTTTTGTTCACATTTTAATTAATTTAAAAAAATCTAATCAAAATTTCATTACAAATAAGGTACAAAATGAAAGTGGCAGTTTTTCTGAATCCGTTGGTTTAATTAACTTTTCGATCGGACAATTAGATTTTTTTAAATTAACTAAAGTATGAAAAGCTGGTGGCAACAACACACAGACAAACAGAAGAAAATCTCTCTTAGCCAATCAACTTGTGTCTAGCAATGGACAGACAGGAAGAAAATTCTCTCAGCCATTTATATATAGAGAGATTAGTAACAAGCAAAAATAAAATTAAAAAAAAAAACATTTCTTGTATACATACTTACAAGTGTCCAAATTTTAAATGTTAAACATGCCTTACAAAAAGTGCCCCTTTCTCTTTATTAGCAGCACCTGCCCTTTTTGCCCTAGGGGAAGCTCTACAAATGTCTTACATATTTTGCGATATTTATGTTCACCAATAGCTACTAGTAAAATTTTAACTTTTCCCAATTACAAAAACTATCATATTTGAATCAACAGCTTTTTTTCCCCTCTGTCTCATTGTCTATTAAAAAAACATAAAAATTAAATAGATTTTACAGAAACTTATAAACAATGCAAACTTAATAAAATACAAACAGTTATTTGGGTAATACTGGAAAATTCTTTATTAGTAAATAGTTCAGTTTGAAACTGGCTGACTCATAAGCACTATTCTAACTTTGACATTTCCCCCAAAGATTTGAAATAATTATCTTGTTGAATCTGTTTGATCATTTTTTAATCTCATACAACATGATACTATAATATGGAACAAGGTGAACATTTCTTTGCAGTAAAATGCATTTAAAAAGTTATGATAAAAAAAAAATGTACATAAACACCAAAAATTGCAAAAACTCACAGCAACTGTTTTAAGTTGAAAATGTTTCACGAACCTTCAACAAGTGAAAAAAAAATAGGCATGAGTGTAGCATCAGAGTAAGTTTACAAAGTTTTCTATTTATTAAAAATTTTTTTGATTGTCATATAGGTATTATATATTGTTTTGTCCACACAATTTGTTAAATTGAGGTTTACTTTCTTTTCCCTTTTTCAACAAATTCCAAAAAGTATCTCATTATTAATACAATTAAAAATATTACTGTTAAAATTAATTTTTACAATTGTTACATAAAAATATACAATTTCTTCAACAAATCCATTTTATCTACTGTTGTGCAGCAGTTTTGTATTTGAGCTGCTATAAATATTTTTTCTAAAACGCGCCCTATTTTTAAAACTCATTAAAATTAATCAAGGAAGAGAGGGGAGGAAAAAAACAAACAAAAAACAATGTACACCTGTAAGCTCTTTCTGTTCATCAGGGACAACAGAAGGTGCAATTATCATTGGCACTGATCCAGAAATACCATTTGTAATTCCAAGAAGCAAAGAGAAAAGCATGGCCCAGCCAATTCCTGGTAAAAGAGGAGATCCCCTAGGAGCAGCACACATTGCTAAAAGAGGCACTAACACAATACGACTAGATGAAAATACAAGAAGCTGTTTCTTTGTCCAGTTATGAGATATTGAAGCAAGAACCTAAATGAATAAAAGAACAGTCATGATTATTTTTACAAACTAAGCTTAAAATCTATTTTGATTATTAAAATAGCTGTTCCTACCAGAAAACTACATCCACAAGAAGAAGAAATAAAAATAAAATAATCTAATGATTTTCTCTCAAAATTTTACATATTTTTAAAAAATTTAAAAATTTATTTGAAAAACTGTCCACTTGTGGTTGACTGATTTAGAATTTTTCATGAAAGTTGTACATTTTCCAGATTTATTTTATGTAATACATTTAAACTATTCCCATACAGCAATTTAACCTGTTTTCTTTTAAATATAAGATTTTTTTTAAAACTAATTTTTAAAGTAATTTTAAGCTTACATTTTCATTTTGCTTTAAAAATTTACTTTCTTTGGCAGATTTTTTTGCTTTATGAACATTAGAGACAAGTGTATCAAGCAGAAAAGAAAGAAAATTTTCTGATCAGAACAACTTTTCTTCTTCTTCTATGAATAATGCTGATTTCATAAAATCTTTTATATTTCTTACCTTGCAGTATGTCATGTCGCAAGACAATGTTTTTTTTTTTTTTTTTTTTTTTTTTTATATATATATATATATTAATTCCATTTTTAAATATTTAAATTTAATCAATTGAGATATTATCTATTTATTCAATGTAAGTATATATTAATTTATTCATTATATTTGTCATTTTCAGCAATTTTAGCCCTATTTTGGCATTTACCGAACTTCTATAAGCATATCACAGCAAGTGATTTCTTTCGTTCTGTTTTTTTGCATCTCATTTTCTCTCTGCTGGTTCTCCATTTTAGCTTTCTTTCTCCAAAGACACAATGAAAATAACAAGTTCAACCCAACTACACAACGTGATACAGTATATAATTAATGAAAAATTGCATGCTAAGAAAAATTCTATACAGAAAGCATTACTGACACTTTGAATAAAGTTTAGCAGAAAGTAAAAAATGTGAGTTGTATGATAAAGCCAAAACATAATAGCCTTAATTTTTTTTTTTTTTTTTTTTTAAGATAAATCTGGCAACCATATATCTACTACACTGTTATACATTACATACAGAGACAAAATTTACAAGCAAAAATTATCCAATTAAGAAACACAAAAATTACATTTTATATTAATATTTCCCAGTTACAATACAGCTCCTTCAGTATTTATTGAAGAGAAGAAGAAACAACAAAATGCCAAATAAAATGACATAAATATTTTAATTAGTACATTAAAAGTATCAAAATAAAAGTTAGTTAAAAGTTAAGATGATGGCAAGATCAATTGTATAAATTCATAGCAACCATAAGAATGTCATGAGTTACATTAAACAAAAACTTCTGGTATTTATTATTCAGTTGCTTTTTAAGGGGAGATTATTAAATTTGTCAAATAAATAAATATATATATACATACATCCTTCACCAAAATAAATAAAATTGGCTGAGTAGATTATAATAACATGTGCCTAAGTTGCATTCTAGCCAAAATAACTCCTCACATTTGGAGATTAGATATAGGAACAAAAACTAATAACTTGTTAACATTCATTAAAAAATCTCCACAAAATCATCAAAATTCATCAACTAGTTTGGGAGCAACGAAGTATCAAAGTTCAGCTATAAGAAGTCTTGCCCATAAAAATTATCAAAGAGCTGTACTCCCATTAAACAACAAAACTGGTTAAAGAAAATATACACATTATGTATAGAAAAAAGGCCTTTAAAAAATTATTTTTTATTAAATAAATAAATGATCTTTTTCTATGTATAAAGTTTTCAATAATAATAATTAATCAAATCACAAACCTATTTTTACTGTATAAAGAATAAAAATATTTTTATCATTTTTATCTAAATCTATTTAAAAAGGGGGAAAAAAAAAAACTTATGTAAATAGTTTACATAGCTATAATGAATATTTTTACTTTGAAAACGATTTTTTGAAATCACTTGAGGAATTGTTAAAATTTGCCCTGCTTTATAAAAGAAAGAAAAAGAAAAGAAAAAAGAAAAAACTACATGAAAATAACTTTAAACTATATTAATTAAAAACGAAGTGTTGAATTACTAAATTAAATACATGAAAAAACCTTTGCTGACTTTGTTGGTTGCCTTAAACTTTTCCACCGGGTTCCCGGTTCTCGTCAGACGGCCTCCTCTGTGCGTGACTTGGACTGTTGTGATGGTCTTTACTTTTCCAAACGTGGCGCCGCATTCTGTCCGGAGCAGTCAACGGCGCAGTAGCTCCGGACAGAATGTGGCACCACATTTGGAAAAGTAAAGACCATCACAACAGTCCAAGTCATGCACAGAGGAGGCCGTCTGACGAGAACCGGGAACCCGGTGGAAAAGTTTAACGGCAAGCAACAAAGTCAGCAAAGGTTTTTTCATGTATTTAATTTAGTACATGAAAATAAATTAGAAAATATATGAGTGAAATTTTTGTTATTTTCTTTTCTTCATAAATATCACATGCAAATTAAGACATCACTATCAAATTAAATTTATTTTCAAATTATTAAAAAAAAAAATTAAAAATTCTATAATCATAATAAATAAATAAAATAACAACTGAAAATCATATAATAATATGAAATATACCTTTCCAAGAAAGTCAAAGAAATTGAATGTGGCCATAAGTATGACTGGCATCCAAGAACCAAGGACACAACTAACTATTTCACTTTCAATGCCAGGAAAAAGGCATAATGTAACAAAATATGCTAATCCAATGCTTAGCATATAAGGCCATATGAGACGGGACACTTCCCATCTATTTGCAACTCCTCCTGTAGGTAAAAAGAAAAAAATATATATTAGAACATGAAGTTAAATATATACATGAATTTAGATTTTATCTTTAACTCGTGCATCAATGTAAAATCATTTTTAGCACACAGAATTTTGAAATTTGAAGTTGAAGAAAAAGGGGGAGAAGAAGAAAATACATGTACTGAGCAAAAAAAAAGCTGTTAAGTATAATTATTATTGTATTTTAATATTATCTTAAAATTATATTTAAAACTGCTAGTAATTCTCTGCATAAACTTCGAAATAATTTTAATTAAAGATACATACAAGACAAGTGCAATTTGTGAATTAGATATAGATCATAGAATGATTAAATAGCATTTGTTTAAAAAATTTTATTATAGAATATTTATGAAATGTAACAGATTATCGTATATTCATTTACAAGTAATAAAAATTAAAAAAAAAAATCTTTTTTGTAGAGTTTTAACTGCTTTATGTAAAATTACTGCTAATACAAGTCTAATGATATACAATCTATCTCAACAACACGCTCTGTTTAAATTTACAAATTTCCCCGTATTTTCATGTAAAATTCAGTATATTTTCTAAGCATATTTTGAATTATTTTCTTTCAAAACCAGCCCATCTCAAAATCTTCATTCTTCAGAAAAGTTTTTCGCCTTAGCTTGTTTCCTTCTGTGAATTTGAAACTGAAATTGGGCTATAAAAAATATTTAATTTTTACAATCACTTTCGGTTATTGTCGAAGATTTGTTTTTGATTGTTTTGCCTTATAAAATTTCCAGTCTAGGTAAATCATTCAAAGCTTCTATCTACCCCTGTTGATGTCTGGTGGTAGAACAGACTGATTCCATCAATTTGTTCATGATGTTTATTTCTTTGTAGTTTCATTTATTATATCATGAGTATGTAACATTATGTGTTGAGAGGAAAGGATAATTTACATGTAAATAATTCTTAAAATAGTAGTACAGAATCATTTCAAAGCAAGTTTTTTTTTTTTTTTTTTGGGGGGGGGGGGTGGGGGGGGGTGTTCATAAAATGATAAATATATACAAGGCCTGTCTTGAAAGTAATGTCAGTAAGTCTATTAAAAATCATTTATTGAATTTATCATTACAAGTGTTTAAAAATCTTCAAAATACTCTCCTTCTGCATTGATACATTGGCTCCAGTGGGACTTCCAGCTCTCGAATGCGTTGCGGTAGTTCTCCTCCGGAATGTCCTTTAATGCTGCAGTCAGGGTTTAAACTGCCATTAGTTCTTTTAGCATTTTACTAAAAGATACCGTATTTTGCTAAACTATGTCAGTAAGAATTTTGCTACCTAAAACTAGATTATTTCATAATATATCTTTATATAATTACCTCTAGTTTTTATGCAAATATTCGTGGACAGAAATTGCAAAATGACTAAAAATATTGGGAATCATTATCTATTTACTATATTCGGATTTAATTTCAACTTTTAATGGTTGAATTTAAATGCAAAAATATTTAAAAACATAATTAAGAATTTGCTTCATAGATGTATTCTCATTGCTAGTATTGTGTTTGTTGAAATTGAAAAAAAATTTTGCTGATTCATTTTTCTTAAATCACAATATATGCTTGGTTAAAATCATCAGTGAACAAAACAAACAGAAAACAAAATTGGGGATAAGCAAGTTAAGAAAAAAAAAATCAATTCTATTCAAACAATTAATTTTTGAAAAAGCTAAAATACTCCTTATACGGTTTAGCTAAAATGCTAAAGAAACTTTTTGGCCAGGTTAAACCCTGGCTGCAGTGCAAGCTGCTTTGATCCCGTCCACTGTCCGAAAATGCTTGCCTTTCAGGAGTGTTTTGAGGCGTGGAAACAGAAAAAAGTCGGGGGGGGGGGGGGGGGAGCTAAGTCCAGGATGTACTGGGGCTAGAGGATCGTTACCACCCCTGCTCTGACCAGGTAGTCAATGACGAAGAAGGTACTGTGGGCCGGCACATTATCATAGTGAAACTTCCAGTTGTCTGCAATGTCTGGCCAGATGAGTTGAACCCTGCATTTCAGTCTTTTGAGGATTTCCACATAAAATTTGGAGTTCACAGTGGTTCCAGGTTCTACAAACTCGCTCCGACGTACAGTCATGTCACAATAAATTCACTGACATTACTTTCAGGACAGACCTTCTGTATGTATAGGAAAAAAAAAAAAAAAAAAAAAAAAAAAAAAAATATATATATATATATATATATATATATATTTTATCTGGTTTTGCCCACTTCGCTGGACATTATACTTAAATGAATTGTCAAAATACCATATCGTTATTAATAACCTAAATTCTCGCTGTTTTGGTAGACTTTTTTCTCGCTCGCAATGTAAGGACCCCAGGTCCCCACTGCCTTCGGCAGCAACTTACCCGCTTCTTACTCCCTTCCCCAGCAGGTAAGTTCGAAGTTTTGCATAATCCCACCAAAGTACATAATGCATACACTTAATCAACATCCACACACCGAAATTCACCATTCTAAGATAATTTAAAGTGAATTCAAAAGGGAAAACATATTTTTATACATGTTTATTGCCCATCGACCCCGATGGAGTAAGGAGGGAATTTCGTAAAATCTTGTTACAATAAGTGTTGGATACATCACATAGTCTAGTCTCCTCAAGTGCAATTTCTTCACCGAGAATTAATTTGGGGCTGAGTTATGCTTACAAACCTCTTTTTTGCTTCTGCCCCCCCCCAGGGAGAAAGGGGGGGGGGAATTTCAATAAATTCCGTTACTTTAGGGGTCGGATACATATAACAATCCAAGTGCCAAACTTTGTGACTGCAGCTCTCATAAATTTCTCAGGACAAATTTAGCGATAAAAGGGGTGTCTCGGATTTGCCCTTCGTAACACATATCCTCCCCCCCCCCCCAAAAAAAAGGCAGATCACAAAAAATAAAAATGTGTTTTGGAAATATCCGAAAGAAGTCGCATGACTGTTTTTAACATTATTGTTCCAATTTTGGCAGGGTTTTACTCAAAAGTCCAGAATTTGCAAAATTTTCCAGCAAAAATGGATTTCACCTCTCCCTTCCCTTAAAATTCAAAATTTCCTAAATTGCAGATACTGTTTTATTTGTATTAATGTGTAGTCTCCCATTATGCAATTTCTTTACTGTGAAGTAATTTGGAGCTGAGTTATGCTTACAAAGGTGCTTTTGCCTTCTGCCACCCCCTGGGGGGGGGACAGTTATAAATCCCGTTACTTTAGGTGTCGGATACATATAAACAATTCAAGCACCAAAATTCGTGACTGCGGCTGCCATAGATTTCTCAGCACAAATTTAGCGCTAAAAGGGGTGTCTCAAATTTGCCCCCTCGTACCCCCCTCCAAAAAAAAAAAAAAAAACCTGCAAACTCCAAAAAAAGAAAAATGTGTTTTTAGATATATCCCAAGGAAGTCGTATTGCCTTTTTCCCTTTCCCTTCCCTTAAAAATCAAAAATTCCAAAATCGCAGATAGTGTTTTATTTGTACTCATATCTAGTCTTCCCATGTGCAATTTCTTTACTGTGAAGTAATTAGGAGCCGAGTTATGTTTACAAACGTGTTTTTGTCTTTTGCCCCATAAAGGGGGAAGGGGGAGTAATTTCGGAAAAGTTGATAGATAGAATTTTAAGTTGGGTAAAGACCTGAATTCCTGCCAAGCACCGTTGAATTCTTTCCAGCCGTTCTCAAGTGATACCCAGACAAATATGTTTTTGTCTTTTGCCCCCCCCCCCCCAGCGGGGAACGTGGGGAATTTCTGAAAAGTTGATTGATATAATTTTAAGTTGGGTAAAGACCCAAGTTCTTGCGAAATGTCGTTGAATTCTGTCCAGCCGTTCTCAAGTGATATCTGGACAAACGTGTTTTTGTCTTTTGACCCCAGGGGGGAAAGTGGGGGAATTTTTGAAAAGTTGATAGATATAATTTTAAGTTGTGTAAAGACCTAAATTCCTACAAAGCGTCGTTGAATTATGTCCAGTCGTTCTCAAGTGATATCCGGACAAACATGTTTTTGTCTTTTGCACCCCCAGAGGGGAACATGGGGGAATTTTTGAAAAGTTGATAGATATAATTTTAAGTTGAGTAAAGATCTAAGATTCTGCCAAGCACAGTTGAATTCCATCCAGTCATTCTCAAGTGATGCTCGGACAAAAATAGCATTACAAACATATGGATACCATGACACACACATACAGGCAAAATTTTCTGAAGTCATTTTCGGCTTTCATGGGGTGTGAAACGTGAAGATATCGCAAATTTTTTTGATTCTGACAAATTTACAGACAAAAGTCTGATTTTATTAATATATATATATTTAAGTTTTATTAATTTAAAGGAAAAAAAAGTGAAGATTTTAACATTTTTTAAAGAAAAATTCTTTTATGAAGAAAAGTTATGCGGCAGATAAATTTAGAATGCAATTCAGCACATTTTTCATTGTTATAAATAATAGAGACTTCATGGAAAACATTAAAAGCAACATTAAATCAATGATGAAAAAAAAAAAAAAATAATAATAACATGTTCAATTTCATGATATGGTTAAATGCGTGAAAAAATGCTTGAAAATACACTGTACAGAAGGTGTTCACATCAGCAGTTTGATGCTAAAAAGTTGAAGATATTGCAAAAGAACTGGGACTAAAAAAATTTAAAGCTAGTAATGGTTGGCTAAAAAGCTACAAAAACATGGTATTGTCCTAAAAAAAAAAACTTCTGTGGAAAAAGTGCATCTGTATCAAATGTTTGCAAAGACTTCTAGGTATGATCCAATTGACATTTGTAACTCTGGTGATACTGGCCCCTCTTTTAACATGTTTGCTGAGCAAAATAGAGATTAAAAAAAAAATAAATAAATTGAATCTTTCTTGTTAAATTTTGAAAATAATTAAACAAAAAGGAATATTTTTTGTTTAATTATGAATTAACATTAAGCATACATATGCATATACAGTAACCGCCACTTAATAAAATCACTGGTTAATAAAATCAGCAGCTTAATCTGATCAAATTGCCAGGAACGGAATCGAATCAATACAAACTATTGTTGAAACCGCCGCTTAATAAAATCAGCATCGCTGTTTAATAAACTAAAAAAAATCATCTTAGAAGCCAAAATTATCATTTATGCACACTAAAAATTTTTTTTTATTTACATTGTGTTTTTTTTTTTCTTTTTAATAAAGTACCCGTTATCGCTCATTATTGAAAATTTTACACTTGCAGCATAGTTACAAATTAAACATGCCCTATAACTTATCTCCGTAACAATTTCAATGAACGTATTTTTCAAAGAGTTATGTTACAAATTTGATTTGCAAATAATATATATATATATCTTTTTAATTTTTAATTATTAAAAGACAATTTCTAGTTCTTATTTTGAAATAGCTATAAATTAAGAGATTCAAATGCAAATATTTTAAATTTATAAGAAAAGCATGAACTTTTGGTAAAATAATGATAATTTTCTTTGAAGAAAAGCACATAGAAATATGGAATGCATTTAATTTACTTATATCGGAGGAATATTTAATTATCTATCAAAAACTAATTAATATTGCTTATTAATTCCAATATTCGTTACCTTTGGAAATTTCTTTCCAAATTTAGGAAGTAATACCTTTTCCTTGAGTGCAGGAACGTTCGCCGGAT
The DNA here is from genome assembly GCA_963930645.1 of Salticus scenicus. Taxonomy (NCBI): domain Eukaryota; kingdom Metazoa; phylum Arthropoda; class Arachnida; order Araneae; family Salticidae; genus Salticus; species Salticus scenicus. The sequence goes on from OZ005648.1 coordinate 293,270,707, forward strand.
ATAAAAATCAGCCGCTTAATAAAATCACTTTGCCTCAGGACGAATATGATTATAATAAGCAGCGGGAACTGTACTTTTATTTTCCTTTTCATGGCCTTTTCTATACTAAAGTTTCAAAACCAATATTTACAGTTTCTAAATTTTTTAATTTATCTTGCTTCTGGTCCCCAATTTCCACGTAACTTTATGGGGATATTTGTTTTAAAGAATTACTCATTATCTAATGTATATATAGTTTTAAATTTTGCTTACACATTTAGAAAATTCAAAACCATTAAATTAGCACTCATTTCCCAAAGATTTTTTAAATTTTTTTTTAATTTCATTTTACAGCTAAAAAATGTAAAACATCTACTTAATTTTTCACAGTTTTAAACTCATAATTAAAATTAAAAAAAAAAAAAAAAAAATCAATTTTTAGAAAACAATTACTAATTTAACAGTTGTGAATTTTCTGAATGTGAAAACAGAATTTAAAAAATACATTTGGTAATGAGCAATTTTATAAACATATTTCCCTATACAGTTACATGGGATTTGGTGATTGGAGACAGGGAAATCTAAGAGGGAGAGAGGATCCTTAAATAATTACTTATTTATTTATTTTTCTTCATATGCTTCTCCTGATAAAATGATTAACTATTAATTTTAAAATAAAATACAATGAAGCATTGATAATCCAGAAAACCTATATACCGACAGCACCTATAATATACAGCACCCTAATGCCTTCTTCCCCCCCCCCCCCCTTTGATTTTTTTCATTCTCTGCCCATAAATCATAGTACTCAACATGGGTTATTTGCAGATGACCTTTGAACAGCATACTTGCCAAATTTCATGGACTGTTAGTATAGTTTACAGATTATAATTTAATTTTACTGATTTACATGAATTTTTTATGGATTAATCAATATGATGACAAAATTCCAAAAAAGAACATCAAATTTTTGTCTCGTAATCACAAATCCAAAAGTTAACTTTCAGTATGGAAACACACGAACAATCACTTTTTTAAATAATTAAAAAAAAAAGATAATTGCTGTTCCCAATACTGAAAGCCAAAATAACATAAATTCAGAAATCTGTTTTTTCATATAACACTTGCAATGCAGGACAACTGCTCTGTTGCATTAATTAGAGCTAACTCTAACTATATGTTTCTCTTCTCAAATACTCCTTGAGGTGTACAAGAATGTCTGCCATTCCAAATGTTCTTTTCAATGCTTGTTCATGCATCATTGTGAGTGATATTGCTACGCTAATCAAGCAGTTGCGGTGTCATCAAGTTCTCTTACGCCTGCACTGCAGAGTGGACTCTGCAATGCAGGAGTAAGAAAAGTAATAATTTTTAACTTATTTAAAACAATTTTAATTATTTACATTTTTGATAGAGATTTGTATACATTTTAAAAAACTATACTTTAAGAAATATTTCTTTGGACACTGTGATTGCTGAACAATTTTGATATGTTTTTGGAATACCTATAATCCAGAAAAATTGGTAATCTGGCAATTTCTCGTTGATGCCAGATTATCAATGTTTCATGATCTAAAAAAAAAAAAAAAAAAAAAAAAAAAAAGAAAGAAAGAAAAAAATCCTTACTCTTGATACCACTCCACCATTGTATATGCTTGGTGTACGCTGTACCTCTCATGCGAACAACAACTTCTTGGACTCTATATTTAGTACCAGAATTAATTGGTAGAGCAGTATTAACTGATTCGCAAGATGTTTTCCATGCATCAGTATCATCACTGATATCATTTAAAACTTGATCAATTTTTTCATCTGACTGAACTACAGAATCTGCTTTGGGTGATGAGGGAGGTGATCTCAAAGATAATACTCCATATTTACCACATTTTGTTTCATTGGGATCTAACATGTCCACCTATAATGAAAAATGAAAAATAAAGTAGAATAAACGATGGGTATTTTTGTTAAACATTAAAACTATCATTTAGTAAAATGTACATGCAATTAACTTAAAATGAAATATTCTTTTGAAATAAAACTGCTGAAGTACAGACTATTCAGATTGCAATATCCATGAACATTAACAATGCAATAATTAATTCAAAAATCTATTATTATTTGCACATGCACTTTATTATTAACAGCAATATCAAATATTTTTCCTTTGAAATTTCATAGGAAAGTTTAACAGAAATTACTTACTTACTTTTCTTTTTTTTTTTTAAACTGTAATACAAATTTATAAAATTAATGTATGATAAGAATAAGTATGTAAGTTTCAAGAATATATGAATTATCCTTTTAAAGTGAAGTATCTATTGCTTTTTTACTTTCTTAGATATTTTTTTTTAATTAACATTTTATTGCATGACTATGATATGATTAAATAAAACTATTCGAAACATTCTAATTATGATTAAAATTCCTGTATACATAAATCAAATGCATATTCACACATAACTTTTCAAGCCTTGTATATTTAATTCCCTAGTTTAAGAAAATATCACTCTGATGGTATGGCTTAAATTTCAAAATAATCTAAAACAAACCCCTAGACAGCTTCTTAATCTGCAAACACAGACCATTAGTACCAAATATTCATGTAAAATAAGCTTTTTTTTTTTTTTTTTTTTAAGATAATATTAAACTAAAATGTTAAAAATCTTTCATCCATGATTTATGCAGTGTATAAAGAGTTACAGCAAAGACAGTAGTACATTGTGCCATAGCACTAAGAAACCAATTCATTGAATAATCACATCAAGAAATAAATAAGATGTGTACAGATTCATATGCATTTGATGAAACCTCCCACCATGAATAACCTTCTTTAGCTTTCATTTTAGTATATAATTTTAGATTTAAATATCATATATTTCCTGAAAAAATATTTTAAATACATAATCACAATAATAAATTTAAAAAATTCCAATGTACGTACCAAACCAACATCTTCAGTTGGTTCTAAAATTATATGTTTCTGAAAATCATCTGATTCTGTAGAATTAGAACAAAGACTGATATAAAAACTAACAAATTCTGTTCGTTGGAGAATAAAATGAATTACAAAGCAGAGGACAACAATGCCAATAGAGATACAGAAAAAAAGAATGGTGTTCACTTTTTCATCTTCCAAAAGAGCTTTGGTTAAGATTCGATTTGTAGAAATAAGCAGTCCAGCAGCACCTGCAACATAAACATACATCATGTAATTTTTAGATACGTATTCAACTGCTACTGTTAAGTTTTTTTTTTTTTTTTTTCTGCAAATCACTTTAAAACATAATTACAAAAAAAAAAAAAAAAAATGGATAATTTCATTCATAAATTATATATAAAAATATAAATTATGTATTTATACATATACATATAAACCCTAACATAACATTAACCTTTTTCTAATATTTATTTGTTTCACAGTTTAAAAAGTCTCATTTGCCAAGCTGCTATAACAACTAAATCCAAAACTTGTGATATTTAAGATCACTGTTTATCTGTTAAATCTGTTCACTGTTCATCTAAGTAATACTCAATTTTCTTTTCCTTAGATACAGTATGCATTACATTATAATAGAAGTGATTAAAAATGCAAAAATTAGATTCGATTACAAATATGGAACAGCTTCAAATTATTGCATTGCTTGGATGAACTTTATTCTATTATTATATTTTGATGTAAAATTTAGGGATGAAACGGATATCCGGTAACTATCCGGTATCCGGCTGAGTTTTAAATATCCGATGGGGTACCGGATATCAGCAGTCCAGATACGGATATCCGGTAATTTCAAGCCGGATATCCGAAGGAGAAAATTCAAGCTTAAATTCCCCTCAGATGAAAATTTTACGTTTTTTTTTAGATCAGTTGTAGCTTGTAAAGGTTAAAAAAAAAAAAAAATTGCAAAAGTCGAATTTGACCACTTTAGGAAACAAATTAGGAAAAAGTAGCTTCAGGTTTAAGAGATTGCGCTGCATAAATATAGTCCCAAAAATTAAAATCACTTTAGTAATATTTAAATTTTCAGGAAGTCTGTATTTTCATTTTCAGATTGTTAAAGAATTAAAAAAAATTATTTAAAAAAAAAAAAAGAAAAAAAGCTCAATTATTTAAAGTTTGTGACTTTGTACATTTGAAAAACTGAACTTACTTTTAATTAATCTAAATTTTTTTTTCTAATCTGTACAGAATATAAAAATATAAAATAAGTAAAAAGCATTTAAAGAAACAAAAATATAAATTTGTTTTGAATCATTACTTTCTTCTATATTCAATAGAAGAAAGCATTCGTAAAAATTTTCAACTTCCCGTTTTTGGTGGATTTATGCATTTTGAGTTAACCAGAGTTTTGAATTTGACCGTTTTTAGAAAATGTCTGTCTGACAAAAGTTTTGTGTAGCAGCTCTAGTTAAAGAGTTAATGCACAGAATTTCATATAAATTTATACATAGTTGCGCATTAACAAAAAGAAAAAAAAAGTGCCCATCGACTTTTGGTGCAAATTACTCAATAGGTGGCGCTGCTATACTGTGATTGCTCCCATTTAAAGGAGGACTATATCTCTTCTACTGTGTATAATTAAAAAAAGGACTAAGTATGGGACAGGGCTATTATGAAATATGTTCATTTAATTTCTGTGCATATCGGCCAATAGACGATGCTGTTATGCTGCAATTTCCCCGTGAATGGAGAAATTATCTTGGATTTATTTGTGTATAATTACACAAAATTTGGTATGTGAGCAGGCCATTTTTATGAAACATCATGTTGATTCAATTTTGGTGCATATTGGTCGATAGGTGGCTATACTATGCTGCAATTTACCCTGTGAACAGGAAGGATAAATCTCAACATCTATAACATTTAACTGCACTTGATATGCAAGATAAATAATAAGAGAACGAAAGCTGGCTTAATTTGGGTGTATATTGACCAACAGATGTCGCTGTTGTTCCTCACCTTCTATGATTCTCCACTTGACTACATCTCACAATCTTTTGATTAAAATTGCACTAAACTCCATATCTAAAATCTTTATTGTGCAAAGCCATTATTAAGTTTCTTCTGTGCATGTTAAACAGCGTGTAGATTTGTTATGTAGAGTGATATAAAAGAAAGTTTCATAATGGCCATAACATACTAAGCCATTAAAGCTTTCAGGTTTTTTTTTTTTTTTCTTCTTTCTTTTACTTTTTCTTATAAATGTCTCAAACGAAAGTATTGGATTCATAAAAATTTTCTACATTTGGTTTATGCTGGATTTACACAATTTAAGAGGTCCAGAACCTGGTTTGATCAATTTTTAAAAGTTTATGTTTTTGTGTGTGTGTGACAAAAATTCTGCTCAATTGATGTCGGCCTTATTTAGGTGTATATCAGCCGACAAGCGGATCTGCTATTATGATTTTTAACAAGCCTATATCTCAGCATCTATTGATTAAAATTGCATCAAATTCCATATGTAAAATATTTATTGCGTGAAGCTATGGTTAAACTTTTGCACAATTTAAACTGTAAGTGGTGTGTGATGGCCACAATATATACCTTTTCTTATAAAAATAACTAACCCTTCAACTATGATTATATTAGTAAAATATTCTGTTTCTTTTTTTTTTTTTTTTAATACATATCAAACACACATTTTTTAGTACTGTAAAAAATATGTAAATGATAAGTTTTTGTTTTATAATTCTGAACAAAACCTATATTTTTGCGACAAATTACAAGTGTAGGAATGGGTATGTTACACATAAGTTTTATTCTTCATCGCAATATTGCACAAATAAATAGAATGCTAAATAAATATGCTTAAGTAAATTATATTTAAAATGTTTTTAAAAGAATAGTATATGAAATATGTTTATATTTTATTGTTTTAAAATAAAGAAATGTACAACACAACAAAAAACAAAACTAATGCCGGATATCCGTATCCGGCAGGCAAAGGTGCTCCGGATATCCAATATCCGGCAAAATCACTATCCGTTTCATCCCTAGTAAAATTCGAATATACATTTTCAAAATTGGTAACATGTTTACGCATTAGATAAATTTTATCAGAATTGACTTAAAACATTAAAATAACTTAAGAAATTTAACAAAAGTTTTAATAATTTCAAATGTTTAACATAGGTATCTTCATAATTTAAAAAAAGGATACAGTACACTCCCAAAAATCCACACAACTTGGGACCAGAGACTGTGCAGATTTTAGAATTTTGCAGGGTTATAAAAATTAATTAATTTATAAAAATGCTTTGCTATATTTTACTTTGTTCACGAACACTGCCTATCAATTTTCCTGAAGAAACTGACTAATACAAATGAATAGATACCTGAAAGGAACTTTAAATAACGACATTAAAAAAAAATATGTATTACAGTTTTCTTTGAGATGCAGACTTGTTTTTTTTTGTTTTTTCTTGTCCCATTTCCAGTTCTTTTTTTTTTTTTTTTTTCACCAAAAGTTGAAATATGAAGTTTTAAATATAAAGTTCTGTTGTTCTATCTTTAGATTTAGAAGATTCATCAGTCCTTGTCAGAAGGTACACACCCACCCCCTACACACACATATACATATATACACAAAGAATAATTTCCAAAAACCACTTTTTTGGACTTTAAAACATGTAAATCAGTGAAAAATCGATATCAAAACACAATACCTTCCATTACGTATGGTAAACAGATGATGGAAGAAAAATTTTTACGTATGTACTGAATTATTATAGATTTTTCAAAGATCCGTATTCGTAGTTCTTGAAATAAAAGACCCATATCTGTATCCATGGATATAGAAAAACTGATATCCGTATCTGCAGATCACAGGTTTTGATGATCCGGCACATCCCTAGTGTGTATTGGTCACTTTATAAGCCTATGGCTGACTGCAGAGCTATAGAATTTTGCATGGCAGTTTGTTCTGACCTGCACTGAGGCATCTTGAAGCCTGATTTTTAAATTTTAGATTAGTTTTTTTTTTTTAATGATTTAAATATGAAAATAAAAATTTTATGTTAACTTTAAAACATATTAAGCTGATAATAAAAAAAAAAATTACATTTTTTTTTCCCGGTCGGGGAGAGGGGGGGGGGGCATAAAAATGAATACATTTACACATGAAAAATTATCAAAAATTAAATTTGCTTTTGCATCTCACAAAACTGACATCATTACAACTTTAAAATTTCATACACATTGATAAAATTTTACTTCAATTTTATCATTCAGGTGTAAATAAATAAATATATTTTGTTTTATGTAGAAAAAAAAAAAAAAAAATGTGTGTTTTGACTTGATTGAGATTGTACATTTAGTGAAACATTTTACTGCTTTCTATTTATTCCATAAGCTCATACGGTGTACTGGTCAGCATGTTTGACCCCCATATGATAGGGTCCGGATTTGATTTCTAGACAAGGCATGGATGTGGTGTCTCTGTTAATGACCATCCATTGGGTGCTCCTTCACAAAGGCCATCAACTCGGCGACCCCCTTGCCAATGCTTAGTCGTAAGGTCTGCACCATTGGAAAAAAAATTATTCCACAATATTTTTTTCTCAAATTTAATATTTAAAACTAGTATGTTGTGGCCACCACATGACTTTCTTCTATCTTTTCCTATACAAATTCACTCAGCAACAATAATTAAAAAAAAAAAAAAAAAAAAAAGTGGTACTTTGAAAAAATTTTGGGTAAAATATGAAAATTATTCAAAGTTTGTCAAAACACGGAAACCGTGGGACTTTGACAAAATTAGGGGAAATAATTATAAGATAAAAAATTTTTATAAACCATGTTTTTAAATTTTCTGTTGAATCATATAAACGCTACTGAAGGCAGCCGGAACCCCAGCAATTGGATAAAAGTATTAAAAAAATTCCTTGCTATCGTCTTTTGAGCTATTATAAAAGTTTCAAATGGCTATCTAGCCGGGAAGTTAGTTAAAAGTTTATTGCAAGCTTTGTACTAGAAACGCTGCCGAAGGCAGCAGGGTCCCGAAGCAATTGGATAAAAATAATTTTAAAAAGCATTTTTACCGTATTCTGGACTATTCCGAAAGTTTCAAATGTCTAGCTACTCGGGAAGTTAGTTAAATAAATTTTCTGTTGAATTATATGAACGCTGCAGAATACAGTAGGGACCTGAAGCAGTTGACTAAAAGTTTTTTAAAAAGTATTGTCACCGTGTTATGAGATAGCCTGAAAGTTTCAAATATCTAGCTAGTCGGGAAGTTAGTGAAAAATCGATTGCAGGCTTACACTGGTAACGCTGCCGAAGGCAGCAGTAACCCGAAACAGTTGGCTAAAAGTATTAAAAAAATGCATTTTCACCGTGTTCTGAACTATTGTGAAAGTTTCAAATGTCTAGCTAGTCAGGAAGTTAGTTATATAAAATTTCTGTTGAATTATATAAACGCTGCCGAATACAATAGGGACCTGAAACAGTTGACTAAAAGTATTAAAAAAATGTATTTTCACCGTGTTCTGAACTATCCTGAAAGTTTCAAATGTCTAGCTAGTCGGAAAGTTAGTGAAAAATCGATTGCAAGCTTTGTACTGATAACGCTGCCGAAGGCCGCAGGAACCCGAAACAGTTGGCTAAAGGTACTAAAAAAATGTATTTTCACCGTGTTCTGAACTATCCTGAAAGTTTCAAATGTCTAGCTAGTCGGGAAGTTAGTGAAAAATCGATTGCAAGCTTTGTACTGGTAACGCAGTCGAAGGCAGCAGGAACCCGAAAAAGTTGGTTAAAAATATTTAAAAATTGCATTTTCGCCGTGTTCTGAACTATTCTGAAAGTTTCAAATGTCTAGCTAGTCGGGAAGTTAGTGAAAAATCGATTGCAAGCTTTGTACTGATAACGCTGCTGAAGGCAGCAGGAACCCGAAACAGTTGGCTAAAGGTATTAAAAAAATGTATTTTCACCGTGTTCTGAACTATCCTGAAAGTTTCAAATGTCTAGCTAGTCGGGAAGTTAGTGAAAAATCGATTGCAAGCTTTGTACTGGTAACGCTGTCGAAGGCAGCAGGAACCCAAAGCAGTTGGTTAAAAATATTTAAAAACTGCATTTTCGCCGTGTTCTGAACTATTCTGAAAGTTTCAAATGTCTAGGTTGTCGGGAAGTTAGTTAAATTAATGTTGTGTCGAATTATATAAGCGCTGCCGAAGGCAGTGGGACCTGATATAGTTGACTAAAATTATTAGAAAAATGTATTGTCACCGTGTTGTGAGCTGTCCTGAAAGTTTCAAATGTCTAGCTAGTCGGAAAGTTAGTGAAAAATGGATTGCAAGCTTTGTACTGATAACGCTGCCGAAGGCAGCAGGAACCCGAAACAGTTGGCTAAAGGTATTAAGAAAATGCATTTTAACCGTGTTCTGAACTATTCTGAAAGTTTCAAATGTCTAGCTAGTCGGGAAGTTAGTTAAATAAATTTTCTGTCGAATCATATAAGCGCTGCCGTAGGCAGCGGGACTTGAAATAGTTGACTAAAATTATTAGAAAAATGTATTGTCACCGTGTTGTGAGCTGTCCTAAAAATTTCAAATATCTAACTAGTCGGGAAGTTAGTTAAAAATCGATTGCAAGATTTGTCCCTGACAAACACACAAACAAACCCACAAACAAATCCACAAACAAACCCACAAACAAGAATCGAAGTTAATAAAAACATGGTAAAAAGCAAAAATTAGTTTAAGTTTGTCAGAACACGGAAACCGTGGGAGTTTGACAAAATTTTGGGTAAAATGTGAAAATTTGTTAAAGTTCCACTTTTTTTCCCTCTCCCCTTAATTCTATCAAAGTCCCACTTTTTTTTTCCTCTCCCCTTAATTCTATCAAACTCCCACGGTTTCCGTGTTCTGACAAACTTAAAGAAATTTTTGCATTTTCCCCCCCAATTTTGTCAAAGTCCCACGGTTTCCGTGTTTTGACAAATTTAGAATAATTTTCACATTTTACCCAAAATTTTGTCAAAGTTTGTCAAAACACGGAAACCGTGGAACTTTGACAAAATTAGGGGAAAAATGCAAAAATATGTTAAAGTTTGTCAAGACACGGAAACCGAAGGACTTTGACAAAATTAGGGGAAAAAAGCAAAAATTAGTTTAAGTTTGTCAGAACACGGAAACCCTGGGAGTTTGATAAAATTAAAGGGAGAGAAAAAAAAAAAAAGATTTTTTTTCTAAGTTTTTTTTTCGTAAAAAGTAAAAAAAATCGATAACTTTGTTTTAAATTATCACAGATTTATAGTTCAACCATTCGTTTTAAAGGTACTGACGAGACCTTTCGAAAGATACCCATCTTGAAAATTTTTGCCTTTATCACCCTGTTGAAAATTTAGAAAAAGCGGGATGGCAACGCAACCTGTAAGACGATTTTTACCAAAAGTTGATAGGCACTAATTTATGTCAAGGTGCAACTACATACCAATTTGTATGAAATTCTGTGCAGTAGTTCCAGAGATACAGTTGCCACAAAATTTTGTCACACACACACACACAGACAGACAGACAGACAGACAGACAGACATTTTCTAAAAATGGTAAAATCGTGTTCTACATCTCTCAAAACGTGTAAATCCATCAAAAACCCGAAATCGAAAATTTTTACGAATCCAATACTTTCTTCTATTGAAGATAGAAGAAAGTAAAAATTTGATACTAACACTTAACAGTCATATAAATATTTAAAACGAACATTTAGTATTTATATAATAAATAAATAAATCCATATAAAGTAGAAAGTAATTTGCAACTATAACAAACTTTGTTGTCTTATAGGGTTGATATACCACTCACAGCATACTGTAATACTATTTTTGGCATGAAATTGCTTTCACATTAGGTTAACCAGATATTGTGCATTCATCAGGAGTTGAGACTTGGCTCTGCCTTAGTCACGTGGTATCGGACGATTCTATTTCGTACTTTTTGGCAAGAGAGGAAATGAATTCTTGAGAAAGGTTACCAGTTTAAGATCTTTAGCTTTTTTTTTTTTCTACTTAATTCAGCTAAAATTCTTTTTTTTTTTTTTTTTTTTTTTAAAGAATGTGTGCTGAAATTCATGTATTCAAAATTTAAAGTTTCAAGAAAGATTTGAAAATAAAGAATTTTGTATAATATTTCAAGACTTAATAAGTATTCTTCGCTTTAATTTAAATTTTTACGCTGGCTTTAATTTAGGACGAATTAACGTGTCATACAAATATAATCTACTCATTAAAAAATAAATAATTTAAAAATTGCAATACAGATATTAATTATGTAAACACACATAATAAAATTTAATGAAAGAAACTGTAACATATTATTCTTTAAATAGAGGTTACTATCATATTAAAAAAATGGATAAAGTTTTTTATTTGTCTGATATATGTGTAATAAAAGTCTTATAAGTATGTAATATTTAAGTCTCATAACTATGACTATGACTTTTCTTTAAAAAAAAAAAAAAAAACCTAAAAACTTACTTTTATTTCTTGCACAGCTATCATTTTATTTCAACTATAGTTGGTTAAAATTTATAGATTACAAATGGGTAGCAATACATAGATAAAAATATATAATTTTATTCAAAAAGTTTAAGCAAAGTTAAAATCAGAGTCATCACTTTCGCTACTAGAATTACAATCAGTATCAGAATCTGAATTTATACTGAAAGAAATAGTTTCTATAACTTCTTCGATAAGTCCATCTGTTTCCCAATATTTCTTTTCAATATTTTCCACATATTGACAGTATCTTTTCCATTTCTTGCTTCCAATACTCTGTATAGCTTCTGAAGCAAGTTTTTGGAGGCATGTTAAGCTCAGATCAGCTGTCACATTTCTTTCTCTTACATATCGCTTAATATCGGCCCAGACCAATTCAACGGGATTTAGGTCACAGTGATATGATGGGAGTCTCAATACATCATGGCCATAGCCTTTTAAAAGTTCATCAATACAGTATTTGTTTTCGCGAGGTGCATTTGTACTAATTAATTCAAATAATTCAACTTTACGCATTTTTTTTATCATGGTTGATTTTATTGTCCTCTAACCACGAACACATTTTACCCTTTGTCTTTGTGGAATTTTTTGTGGGCACAGGGTTCTGTACTTTTGTGTGGTAAGCTGCATTATCCATACATATAACTGAATTTGGCAGAATGTTTGGTAAAACTTTCTCAGTAATCCACTTTTTAAAGTTTTCAAAGTTCATCTGGCCATGGTAATCGCAAGAAGCATATCCAGCTTTAAATAGAAGGTCAGCGTTCGGAACAAATCCGAATTCTGACCCAGCATGAACCACTATCAAACGAAAGCCTGCGCGTTCTTTGACGAAAGCTCCAAGTTTTTCATCAGTCCAGCATTTTTCAAAGGAAAGATTACTGTCCAACCACGTTTCATCTAAATAAACAATGGACCTATTGTTTTCTCGAAATTTTTTCATTTCTGTGAGAAAACGAAACCGCCATGTCACAATATGAGGGCGTACAATTAAAATCTGTCGCTGATTTCGGCAAAAGCCCGCAAGATATAGAAATTTCCATAGAGTTCCTCTTTTTCATGGAAAATTTATTCGTTCTTTCACAACAGGTAATAGCCGTGTAAGTGATGGAATTTTCTTATTTGCATAAAATTCATTTACTATGTTTCGAAGAGTGCAAAGATCGAAGTTATCTAAAGTAGCATTCCGATTATCAGGACGTTTAGGGTGTTTTCCAGGGGTACATAACTGACCAAGAGTGCTAACAGCTTCTTTTTTTATTCTCTTTATCGTGCTAAGTGAAACACCAGTAGCTGCTGCAGCACGCTTTTGGGCTTGCGTAATAGGAATTAAAAGTTCTCAAGCTTTAGCCTCATTTTCGAAAAATTCTGTCACACTATTGACTAAATTTCTCTCTTTCGAGTGAATAGTCTTGCCTTTTAAAGACATTGCTATGAAAACAGCAGTTTAAAAGAATATAGAGATAGTTAATCGTAAATAGATAAATTTCGTATTTAAAAAAGATAGATAATCGTAAATAGCACACAACGAGGCGAAAAACTCAAGTGGAGGGTTTTGGCGCGCGAAACCTAGCGTCGGCCTTGGGGTTACTTCATTTACTGGAATAGGGTGTTCTTTCCGTCTCCCCCGCGGTGAAATGAACTCTACCCCCGAAGAGGTTGGGCCAAGTCTCTTCTCGTCATGAACGCACTTTAATACACAAGTAAAAAAAAAAAAAATCTTATGTTCAATTAGCTAATTGTAGTAAATAATATTTTCCTGAAATAAATAGTTATTTCATCTTTAATTGACAAAAATCCCACTTTTTCCAAAAGAAGTTCCTTAACACATAATACTACATCTCTTCAAAACATTTTGCCAAAATTGAAATGTTCAGTAGATACTGTGATACAGCATTAAAAAAAAGTAGTTCTTGAATAATAGAAGTGCTACTTGTTATCAAATAAGCACTGAAATCAAAATGTCTGGTTAAAGTGGAAATGCAAGCAGTGGGGACTCAGAAACAATATTAACGTGGATGAGTGAGATGCTACTGAAGGCACCAGAGGACTGAATCAAGGTTTTAAACAATTTCAATAGAATATATATCTATATATATTTAATAAAGTGATATAAAATATAGTGATTATTTTTTTTAAAAATAATTTCTTTAATTATAGTGACTAGAGAAGCGGGCAAAGCTTTCTAGTTTTAAATATAAAAATAATACATAGGGGGCACCCATTAATTACGTGAGGCGGTTTTGATGATATTTTTAACCCCCCCTCCTCCTTGGTGAGATTTCATGAGATTTGTCTCAACCCCTTACCCCATCTCCTAATCTCACGTGAGATTTTTCAGAATTCGTACTTTTATTGTAAATGCGTTCGATTTATTTCAAAAAACACAATTTGCTGTATTTTTAAGATTGCATAAATTGTAGTCTAGAATCACAGTGTAATCAAACTGAAAAATAAAATACTTAAATAGAAACTACTAAAATTAATAAAAGAATATTTATTCTAATTCAGTTTGCGGGGAAAAAAATTACGTGATATTTGCCGAGACCCCCCCTCCCCTACGTGAGATTGGGTGAGATTCAGCTCAACCTCCTCCCCCCTGAACACCTCACGTAATTAATGGATGCCCCCATATGTAAAAGACATAAACAAAGTAATAAAGTGGAAACTAACTTATTTATAAAAAAAAAAAAAAAAAAAAAAAAACTACCATGCTTAAAAGTGAAAATTTAATTTGAATGCGAGACCTACCAGCCACAGATTTTTGGCAGACGACTCTAAAAAAATGTTTTTAACAAATTATTTCCCAAATGTTTAAGATGTATGCTTCAATATTGAACAAGATTTTAATAACTTAGAATTGCTTTGTGACTTTCATATACTGTGATCTGTGAAAAATGCTTATATCTTGACTTTTTTTTTTTTTTTTTACTTGTAATCAATTAAAGTAACTAAGTTTAGAATTTTAAGCATAATTTTCCACTTTATTCCTTGCATGTATCTTTTATGTTAAAAAAAAAAGAAAGAAAGAAAAAAGTGGAAGATAGGTGAACAGATGTTTAATTAAGGAAATAGAGTGGTGTTGTTTGGCTTAGCTGTTTGAGTGGGTTGTTAAACTTAATAAAAAGAAAATAAAAATTGCATACTTTCTCCGGTCATAACAGCTTGGGTGTAACGAGCAGGTAACATACTTGTATAACCATAAAAACTGGATTGCTGAACTAGAAATAGAAAATATAAAGCTGTTAAAATTCAAATTATGGAAAAATGAACACAATATTTATATAACAAAGCAAGTTACTCCCCCTACCGTTTTATAATCTTGGTTCATGTTTAAATATTTCAACATAAGACAATGTTTGTTTTTGTTTTGATAGCATTTCTTTATAGTTTTTATTCTTTATTATTCAAGAGCAGTTTTTTTTCAATGCTTTTTACTGTAAATCTACCTCAGTAGAAGATCTTCATAACACACATTTTGAGACTATAGGTAATACATTTAAAAAAGTTTTTCATTATATGGATCAGTTTACACATAGTAAAATTTATCCTTAGTAAATAAAAACAAATATGAAACTAATAAGAATTATTTGTTTAATTAGTTGAATGAACACTATTAAGATCACTTCCTGGTAAAATATCTTCAACACTAACAAATAATCTAGTCTTATCTGTATTGTGTTGACATATTGCCAGTAGGTATTATATAGCATGAGGACTGATGATTATATAAAATACTAGCAGGCTACGCCCGCTTTGCTGGTCACTATTTTTAAATGAATCACAATAATTAATGAATTCTCAAAATTGCATTAATTTTTATCATGTGATAAAAAAAGAGAAAAAGAATTTCTGATCGGGAAAAATGTCGCACCGGGTCCCCACTGCCTTTGGCAGCGTAGACCTGTACGCTGCGCGCACGTATTCCTTCACCATCCTTATGACTTCTCAAAATTCCATGTTATTACTCATAAACTTTCATTCTTAAGAAAAGGAATTTAAAAATATATCATTTAGCATCGGGTAAAAACTCACACCGGGATCCCACTGCCTTCGGCAGCGCAGACCCGTGTGCGCGCATATGTTAAGATATACGTGCGGTGAGCGCACATATTCCTTCTGAAATCAAACTCTTATTCTAAAGAAAAGAAAATTTAAAAAATCATTTCTCATCAGGTAAATTGTCGGACCGGGTCCCCACTGCCTTCGGCAGCGTAGTCTCGTGTGCGCCTATTCCTTCCCCACCCTTCCAGCCCCTCCTAATTAACTTACATATACCAATTTTGAACGGTCTTACTCAATTAGCTGAGATGCAAAAGAAAACCTGATCAGGACACCTTAAATTTGTAAATCAGGTGAAATCTCGAATTCCACATTTGATAATATAAAAGAGCTTTAAAATATCTTTCGAATGCTGTATTAAAAATAATTTAATCATAATTAGAATTTGAAATTTAAAAATATTACAGCACCATCTGGCGGTAGAAATTTCTGTAATCTATTGTTCCATTCCAGATCAACAAAGCTTTCAAATGATGTATTACTCATGAAATTATTTTAATTAGTAGATGAGATACAAAAGAAAACCTAATCAGGATACCTCAAAACGTGTAAATCGGGTGAAATCTCGAATTCCATTTTCGATAATGTAAAAGTACTTTAAAATGTGTATCAACTCAACAAAGCTTTCAAATGATGTATTACTTATGAACTTTTTCAAATTAATAACTGAGATACAAAAAAAAAAAAAAAAAAAAAAAAAACTGATTCAGGACACCTCAAAACATGTAAATCTGGTGAAAACTTTCGATAATTTAAAAGAACTTTAAAATATCTTTCGAATGATGTATTAAAAATAATTTAATCATAATTAGAAATTGAAATATTGAAATTTTAAAATATTACAGCGCCATCTGGCGGTAGAAATTTCTGCAATCCACTGTTTGATTCCAAATCAAAAAAGCTTTCTAATGATGTATTACGTATGAAATTATTTTAATTAGTAGCTGAGATACAAAAGAAAACCTAATCAGGACACCTCAAAACGTGTAAATCGGGTGAAATCTCGAATTCCATTTTCGATAATGTAAAATTACTTTAAAATGTGTATCAACTCAACAAAGCTTTCAAATGATGTATTACTTATGAAATTTATTTACTTAATAACTGAGATATAAAAGAAAACTGATTCAGGACACCTCAAAACATGTAAATCTGGTGAAAACTTTCGATAATATAAAAGAACTTTAAAATATCTTTCGAATGATGTATTAAAAATAATTTAATCATAATTAGAAATTGAAATATTGAAATTTGAAAATATTACAGCGCCATCTGGCGGTACAAATTTCTGTATTCCACTGTTCGATTCCAAATCAAAAAAGCTTTCTAATGATGTATTACTTATGAAATTATTTTAATTAGTAGCTGAGATACAAAAGAAAACTGATTCAGGAAACCTCAAAACGTGTAAATCTAGTGAAAACTTTCGATAATTTAAAAGAACTTTAAAATATCTTTCGAATGATGTATTAAAAATAATTTAATTAGAATTCGAAATATCGAAATTTTAAAATATCTGGCAGTAGAAATTTATGTAATCTACTGTTCAATTCCAAATCAACAAAGCTTTCAAATAATGTGTTACTTATGAAATTATTTTAATTAGTAGCTAAGATACAAAAGAAATCTAATCAGGACAATTCCAAAACCTATATATACCACGGTAGTCGGGTAATGGAAGTAAAAAGAAAAAGTATTTTTTAGTTCCACCTTCAAATGTATTTTGTTGCTATGGAAACTCCTATCGTCTATTGAAAGATAGATTACGTGTTGGAATAAAATTTAATTTGCAATTAAAATGTAACTGCTTTGTTTATTAATGGAAATTGATGAAATTTTAACTGCAGGTTGGTTTTGTGCTGAATATGTTGTATATTAAGTGTTGTGTACGAAAAAGAAAATTTGAAGCACTTTGAAATTTGCAATTTTTAACCCCAGTTAAAGATCATGTGACATTAATGATTTTCACATGCTTTTTTTTCCATTAGAGACAGCCGTTAAAATCGTCTGCTGAATGCTGACGTAATTGCAGTGAATTCTCAGTCATTGAGATCGCTTTCAGATTAGACATGAGTGGACATTTTAATTAATATCTCCAAAACTAATTAAGTTACAACTTTCATTTTTGCGGCGTTGTCTTTCTCGGGTCGTAAACATTAACCGTGCCGAATTTGGTCCCGCTCGGTGAAACGGCCTAGGATTCTATAGCGGACAGACACACACACAGACTCTGCTCTTTTATATATATAGATGTCCAATCTTTTATAATGACTCTTTCTTTTTTTTGTTTCTATGACTTTTCCAAAAATTACTAAAAATCAGAAAAAAATATTTAAATACCATTATAACTAAAGTTGTTGATTGCATGATATGGATTTTATATTCAATGCTTGTTGAAAATTATTGTAAAATATATCTGTGTCCCACAGAACCTTTCTAACACTAAAACTGCAGCACTTTTGATGCATCTTAAACCACAGATGAGGTTAGTTTGATCCTGATTTATAATTTTTATTTTGTACTGCAAAAGTAATACTATATTTGAACCATAATGACATTTAGGGGAGAAGGGGGTACATTGGGACACGGGGCACATTGGGACAAAGGCTTTTATCCCTTTATAATTGCAAAATAAAATTTGTAAAAAATTACACTAGACGGCACTTAGTAGTACATCTTCATATTTGTGATTTCAACTCAATCATTCAAGTCTGCTGCTTGTGAACAAGGTTAGTTTATTTTATCATATGAAAAGTAATTTTTTTCAAGTAAATTAATGTTGATTTTTTAGGTAATATGAAATAAATATTTTAATTTTTAAAAGTACTATGTGTTTTTATAAACATTAAGCTTTCATTTTTACTATAGATCATTAGCCCATGTGCTCTAGAAAATTAGGCCAAAACATTTGTTTTGAAAATGACCTGATGGGGTACATTGGGACACCAATGCATGGGGCACATTGGGACTGCTCCAATGGCCCATTCAATTCTAACACCAATATATTTTTATTTATTTATTTATTTTTTGCACATATAAGCTAATTGTATTCATTTTTTTTTTTCTAGGTATTCTTTAAATAAATAGAAAAAAATGATTAGAAATTATAAGCCAAAAACTGAAAGAACTAAAATTTCAGAAGAAAATATAGAAAAGGCAATAAATAAAATAATCAAAGATAAACTTTCTGTGAGGGAAGTTGCAATTAAATGTTATATACCAAAATCTACTTTATTTAATAGATTGAAAAAAAATGAGAGAAAATAAGATTGAGTGTGTACTACAAATATAAATTATAAGTTTCAATCCAAATATACTTCTCAACAAATATTCACAGCTGAACAAGAACTCTTGTTGAAAGACTATTTAATATCATGTTCTCAAATTAACTATGCCATCAACACGATCCTACATAACATTAAAGTTTTGTGTAGACTTGCAGGGTTTTGATGTGCGTTAAGATATGAATATGCAGTAGGGGAAGAGGGGGGACATTGGGACACTTTTTATAAAAGCATATTATTTTCCAATTTATAAAAGTTTTGATGCTTTAGTGCATTTTTATTTAAATACTTGTGTTATTGGTCACCTTTTAAATGTGTAATGAGCGTCGTTAAATGTGTTTTGCAAACAGAAATAATTAAAACATAACTTATGCAAAAGTGTCCCAATGTTCCCCGTGCAGGGGCAGATTGGGACAACACTGATTTAATGATGGGGCACTTTGGGACAACCATCTTTTTATTTATCTAATTACAATATTGTAAAATATTTTGCTAAAGTAAATGAAAGGCTTTCAAAACAATGAATTTGATACAATAACAAATAATAATAAAGTAGGTAATTATGAAAAAATGAAATTGTTATGAAGCATTACTGCATATTCATATCTTAACGCACATCAAAACCCTGCAAGTCTACACAAAACTTTAATGTTATGTAGGATCGTGTTGATAGCATAGTTAAGTTGAGAACATGATATTAAATAATCTTTCACCAAGAGTTCTTGTTCAGCTGTGAATATTTGTTGAGATGTATATTTGGATTGAAACTTAAAATTTATATTTGTAGTACACACTCAATCTTATTTTCTCTCATTTTTTTCAATCTATTAAATAATGTAGATTTTGGTATATAATATTTAATTGCAACTTCCCTCACAGAAAGTTTATCTTTGATTATTTCATTTATTGCCTTTTCTATATTTTCTTCTGAAATTTTAGTTCTTTCAGTTTTTGGCTTATAATTTCTAATCATTTTCTATTTATTTAAAGAATACCTAGAAAAAAAAATTAATACAATTAGCTTATATGTGCAAAAAATAAGTAAATAAATAAAAATATAGTGGTGTTAGAAATGAATGGGCCATTGGAGCAGTCCCAATGTGCCCCATGCATTGGTGTCCCAATGTACCCCATCAGGTCATTTTCAAAACAAATGTGTAGGTCTAATTTTCTAGAGCACATGGGCTCATGATCTATAGTGGAAATGAAAGCTTAATGTTTATAAAAACACATAGTACTTTTAAAATTAAAATATTTATTTCCTATTACCTAAAAAATCAACATTAGTTTACTTGAAAAAAATTACTTTTCATATGATAAAATAAACTAACCTTGTTCACAGGCAGCAGACTTGAATGATTGAGTTGAAATCACAAATATGAAGATGTACTACTAAGTGCCATCTATTGTGATTTTTTACAAATTTTATTTTGCAATTATAAAGGGATAAAAGCCTTTGTCCCAATGTGCCCCGTGTCCCAATGTACCTCCTTCTCCCCTAATGCTTCATAACAGTTTCATTTTTTTCATAATTACCTACTTTATTATTATTTGTTATTGTATCAAATTCATTGTTTTGAAAGCCTTTCATTTACTTTAGCAAAATGTTTTGCAATATTGTAATTAGATAAATAAAAAGATGGTTGTCCCAAAGTGCCCCATCATTAAATCAGTGTTGTCCCAATCTGCCCCTGCACGGGGAACATTGGGACACTTTTGTGTAAGTTATGTTTTAATTATTTCTGTTTGCAAAACACATTAAACAATGCTCATTACACATTTAAAAGGTGACCAATAACACAAGTATTTAAATAAAAATGCACAAAAGCATTAAAACTTTTATAAATTGGAAAATAATATGCTTTTATAAAAAGTGTCCCAATTTCCCCCCTCTTCCCCTACTTTAACATTGGTATTAAGGTCAATGTTGTACTTAAGGACAAATATTATTACATTAGGAATCATATTTAACAAGGATTTTGAGAGAGAGAGAAAAAAAAAGAATATTTAACTGAATGCCACTGGTGGGATAGTTATACTATACATAAATGGAAATATACGACATAAGAGAATGTACTTCATTATAGGATCATTTCTACAGTATTTATGAATATCTTTACATAAATATAAATTTCAAATTAACTGCATACCAGTGATTAATCACTGACATGCATTTAATACAAAAGTACTAAAATCCGAATTCAAGTTTATATAAAAAATGTTATAGTTACATAAAAAAAAAAATAATAATAATAACAACAATAATAATAAAAACACTTATGTAAATTGTTTGATAAACTTCATTGAAATGTATAAAATTATTTAACCAAAATTATTTAACCTTTTAAGCTGTTTTAAATTACAATATTTACAATTTTTAATTTTCATTGTAAAATATTTGCTGTATTAAATATTTGGCTCAGATGTAGTATTTTCCACTGTTTTAATAATTTATTTTAAAATTTTGTAATGACTCTGCAGCACAAACACATGTCTGCATTTTAATTAAGTATAATCTCCTATTATTCAGAGTCATTACACCCACTCTCTCTTTTTTTTCCCCTGTTTCTCAGCATTTACTATTTCCAAGATAATATCTTCAGTGGAGGCAATTTTTACTATTTTAAGACATTGTCATCAACATTGTTGTACTCATCCAATGTAGTTAAAGAATGTTTATTGTTTCTTCACATATATTAATGAGGATATTTTAGGGAAACTGTGTAATTTTTATTTTCAAAAAATTATATTTCAATACTTCTGTAATTATTCACTGTTTCTATGTATAATTTTCTCATTGCATCTGAACAAAGTAAAAAAGTTTGTTCATTAAACTATACTCCAATTCATTTATAACTATAACTTACTCCAAACAAAATATTTCATTTCTTCAAGAAATCCCTCTTTAAATATAACAACTTCGAGCTTTAATCTTTTACAAATAATTTATGAACAAAATTAGGAAAAAATAACTTTTTTGTGATTGTTCCAATTGTAACATTTTCAGAAAAAGAGAAACAAAACTGATTTAAGTTAAAAATAACCCATTCAGTTTTAGATATAGATGTGGAGATTAAAAAATTAATGAAAGCTTCATTATTTTCTGATATTAACTGACATAAAATTAGGATTGTGTCAGTTACTATCCGATACATTCCTAATTTTGTGTCATATATTACATATATAAAAGCTGTTCCCCAAACAGTACATTTAAACATGATTAAAATAAACAACAACAAAGCTGAAACTTTACCTGTACATCCAAAAGCTACCACAGCAACAGCTAGTAAGTTGACAAAATAACCAGTATCATGGTCAAATACTTCAAAACAAATTTCAAAGACAGCAACAAACAATAAAGTGAAAAATGCAATAATGTATCCAAATATTATTCGAACATTTAATGACAGAGTTTCAACAAGAATATTGTTGATAATTACGGCCACAAAAGCAACAAGAATATAAATCAAGCTCATGTCAAACACAATGGTGGTTGCGGGGTATCGGGATTGAAAATAATCAACAGCTATGATAAAACTATTATATGGTAAAAGAAAGCCAACACCAGCAAGTAACAAAGCTAAATATATACAATGACATGGATCACTCGGTGGACGAGTATGAAGACCAACTCTTTTCAAAATTAACCTGTCAGTTTTAGACTCATGTCCGAGTTGAATATATCCCCGACTAATATTTTCGTCCATTTTAAAATAATTAGTAATCTTTATAAATGTATTACCGAAATATTACAGACAAAGTAATTAATCAAATAATTAAACTTTAAACAATAAAACAAGAAGAGGACAATATACAAATGTAAACAACTTTTCAATTATCAACTCTTGTGACTAATAAATTAGTTAACAAATATACTGTGAAAAAATCTACTATTTTTTCAAGCATGTTCAAAACAATAATTAACAATTAATGAACCAAATGCTTTAAAAATAAAACAAACAAATATTTTCAGCAATTCATGGTGAGCGAACAGAATATAGATTTTTGGACAGAGGAGTTAGCATATGAAAGGAATTTACGAATGACCTAAAACCATTTTGTTTTCGAAAATTAGACAAATAGTTGAGAAAATCTGCATTTAACAATTTTCTACAAAAATAATTAAAAGCCGATTTAAATCCGAAACGTCATATTGAAAACTGTAAACATTGACGATAGTCGCAATTACAGTTAAGAGAAACAGATCGTCTTTTGCTTATCAGGTTTCTTATCGACTATAATTAAAATAATATCTCATGCTTCAACTTAAGAATATTCTCAAATATAACTGTATTTTTTTTTCTTTGTTTTCAAATGTATCAGTAACATTATTTTAGACAGTAACAAACGTAACAACAACATTAGGGCATTTGCCATAACTTCTACTTCTACTTCGTTGCGGGAAACTGAATCAGAAGTAAAATCTGTGTATTGTTTGAATTTATTCACTGATTGAATATATAATAGGCTGTCTGGCTATAGTTCAGTGCTATATCAGTAATTTTAGCCATGACTTTAAATCCCCAGTACGATCCATTAGCTAAACAATTTGTGCAAGAATTTTATGGAATGTTTGATGATCCTGCGCGGCGTGCCAGCCTTGCCTCCTTTTATAATGTGAGTATTATGAAACATGTTTATTTGTTGTCATTTTTTAGAAAACCATCTTAATGGCACTTTGAATTTGTAGTATTATTTAGCATAAGTTATGCTATAGATTGATTTCACAAATTTGAGGAGTAAGTTGTGTTTGTAAATTGACAAGTTGTTGAGATATGAATTGTCAAATTATCATGATAAAATCAATGACTATTCAGAAAAAATATGGGCGGATAAAACGACCATTTAGTTATGTTCTATGCAATATTAAATACCTGAGCTACCCATAACAAGGTAAAAATATTACTTCTTGTTTCACTTAATAATGTTTTCTACTCTGTACTATAATCATAGGGGAAACTTTTCAGGGGCAACCCCTGAATTCAGGGTTTTTGAAAATTTTCTGTCACTGAATTTCATATTAATTTATTTTGTATTTTTACAAATTTCTCATTTTGAATGTTTAACTTGCCTTATAATGTAATAATAATAACTCTTCAAATATATCATAGTCAGAAATATCATTAATAAGTTTTCCCTGTCTGCATGCAAGTAGCAGTTTTCAGGGTTTTTGCAAGTTGGCAATTTCAGCCCTGTGTAATTCCTTCTTCTTCCTTTATTAATGAAGCTTTACATCACTAAATTAGAATTTAGTGAAGTTTTAATCATTGCTTATAAAAATTACAGAATATTTTTCTACAGATGATAATGAATGGGTTCTTTACAAACAGCAATTATGCAGCTCTGGATTTTAGAAGTTTAATTTATTGTTTATATATTATTTCTAAACTAATTCTGATAATTCCTCATCCTTAGAGTAAAGCATAAGCCAGAAATAATGATCTTAGGAAATTGATTATAAAAATTATGAAATATTTATATGATAAAATATTGTGCAATAATAAGCTAATGTTGGTGAAAACCTAGTGTGCGGTACCCCTTGGCGACTTTTGCTGTTGCTATCCCCTCCAGCTCGTACGTGTGATTTACTTTCCAAGATGGCAGCTGTTGACGTTGACAATCGTTTTTACGTACAGATTAAACTGAAGAATTCAATCATCACTGAAATTTTAAATCTTAACGCCATTTTAAAATGTAAATCACACAAAGAGCTAACGTGGATTGCATCAACAAAAGTCGCATTCAATATAATAGAACTAGCAAACAATATAATTTTTTAAAAGAAAAAAATTAAGGCCTTTTTTTTTCCTTCTCGAGATTGCAGTGGTTGGTATTAAGAAGTATGCTCGCTTCACAAACATTAAAACTGAAAAAAAAAAACTTGCTAGATACCACTGATTTGTCGTGTATGAAAATCTGAGCACATGAAAATTAGTTCAGCCGCGGTCATTAAAAATATATAAATAAATAATAATCACTGAATGCACCTAAATCACAGTGCATGAATTAAAAAGTCGGAACAGATGCTGTATAATCCACCGCTTGGCGACTTTATTCAAAATGGTGCTGAAATCACGCCAAAATGTCGTTTTCCAAAATCGACGCCATTTTTTTATCACCCATGATTACCGAAGTATTTTTTTTTAACCACAACATAAATTTCAACCAAAAATAATGGTTTAAAAATGCAATTGTAATACAAAATACGCGAACTTACAGTTTTTTTTTTTTTTTTTTTCCATGAAATATATATATTTAAAACCAATATTTGCAGAGTAAAATCGCATATTTTGTATTACAGTTGCTTTTTTAACCCTTATTTTTTCTTTAAATTTGTGAAGTGGTTAAAAAAAAAACTCCGGAAATCACGGATGATAAAAAACTACATCGATTTTGAAAAACGCTATTAATTAAAAAAAAAAAAAAAAAAAAAAAAAAGGAATTTGAATTTAAAAAAGAAAAAAAAAAAAACTTTTTACAATATAATAAAGCTTTAATAAGAATTAAATCAAAAATATAAAATCAAACACCTAACAAAATTATGCAAATTATTTTAGTTTTTCAGGGGGGGGACCCTTGTTGAAAATTTAATATCTCTCTTAACATGTCAGTTGTAAACATTAAAAAAAAAAAAAAAAAAAAGGGAATATTAAATAAAAATTATCGCATCTATGAAAATTGATATATATTTTTTAAATATATAAATTTAAAACTAATATTTGCTTATATATCATGAAATTCTGGAAAAAAAAAAAAAAAAAAGGTAAAATCGCGTATTTTGTATTACAGTTGCTTTTTTTAACCCTTATTTTTTCTTCAAATTTATGAAGTGGTTTAAAAAAAAAACTCCGGAAATTATGGATGATAAAAAAACGACATTAATTTCGAAAAACGCTATTAATTTACAATTAAACACATAAAAAAATAATGCAAATTATTTCTTCTTTTTTAAAACCAAAATTTTACAATCGAACACATAACAAAATTTTGCAAATTTAAACTATTCTTTAAACCATTTTTTATTTGGCCATCTGGTTTCATGAGATTTATCTCATGTTTTTTCGCCATTTTCTATATTTTTGAACCTATTTGCCCTCAAAAATATAAACGAAAATCACTCTTTATCTTATACATTTTGATAAAGCCATAATAAATAATAATCAAACCAAAAATAATAAACAATAACATCAAAAAGAAAACATACACAATAAAATAAAAAAGAATTATACAACCTGACCACGTGCTCCAAAACAGCTCCAAAAACTACGTGCTTCACACACAAGATCGTAGCAGCAAATGAATCGCCGCTAACGGAACGGTCACCCTATTGGCAGAAACACAGGTGTTGCCACAAATAAAAATGTGCCACATTTGGCGAAAAATCGCTTTCGCTTGGCAGTGAAAAACGAACTTGGCGACGGTAGATTATACAGCATCTGCGCCAAAAAATCTTGCGCATAATAATAAGGTGCAGAAAATGCATGAAAAATTACAGCAATGACTATCATGTCCCCCCCCCCTTTTTTTTTTTACTTTCCGAACATACATATGTAAGGAATGTATTGTAATTATGTCAAAAATCCGAATTTGAGATTTTGATGTCTCTATACGTTTTGAGGTTCCCTGAATCCGTTTTCACTATTTTTGCAATAATGTGTGTATGCAGAGATATTTTTAACGCCTCCAAGTGTATTTCACGCATTAAAATCTAAAAATACTTATTAAAATATTAACTATGAGTATTTTCATGCTTTGTATTTTTAGATTAAATATAGTTTATTTTATTAAATGTGTCTGAAAAAGTTTATATTCTTTCTACAATTAAGTGCACTGCATACTTTTTTTTAAAAATCAATGAATATCTTCTCTTAAAATGGATAAAAAGTTTTTATAATTAAATTTTTTTTTAGTAAAACTGTAAACATTTGCATTAATAATAGATTTTCTCAGATTCACATATGCCTTATCTTTCAATGTTGATTGTAATTTATAAACTGAGTCACATTATGTTCATTTTCTGAGTTCTAACATTATATTGTACAAATTATGCTGAAAGAAATATTAGGTATCAACCCAAGGATTTGTAGGTATCAACCCAACAGCAGAATTTTTTCTGTCAATCTGCGACGATTTAGGCATTAGAAAATAATCTGCAACACTATAAATAACAGAAAAAAAAAAAAAAAAAAAATGCGTGTCAGATTTAGTAAGTATTTCTGTCAGAAGTTTGCATTTATTTAATACTAGCAGGCTTCACTGGTCACTATAATTAAATGAATCTTCAAAAAATTTGAATCACTATTTTTTTTTTTTTTTATCATTTTTATTTAAAAAAAAAAAAATCATTTAAAATCATTCTTTACCTCACCTTGGGTACTCGTGGCCTACCATAGCATCTTCAATGGGCATTTTAATTTGGGTATTTATCAGACGACAAAAGCTGCTTTTATTCAAGAACTAAGATTATTAAGATAGTTGTATCTCAGCATTTATTAAATATTTCAGTTTTGGCACCATGTATTATAGCTCTTGCTCTTTCTACTGTATTATAATTTGATTTCGACTAATACAATAATAATAATAATAATAATAAAAACTATTTCTTTCAAATGAATTAATTATATAAGCCAAAAAATAAAATGGATTTTAATTAAACTTAAATTTTAATCAGTTTAGTCCTTTCTACTATATTACCAGTTTTTTCAATAAATACATTAAAAAAAATAATAATAAAGATTTCCTTTCATGTGAATTAATTAAATGAAAAATAATCTGGTGTGCCACTCACACGACTTTACATAAGTGAAAAATATTGAATAATTCTACCCCTTTGTAGGTTCCAGAATCTAATAAAGTGTATTTGAAATGAACATTGGCATTTATGCTGTGGATGAAGAAAGATTCAAAATTACAATATTTCTGACCAAAATCAGGAGACTTAAAAATTCTACACAATACTTTTTTAAAAATAATCTGCAGACTAAAGAAAAATCTGTGACGTACATCACACGTCTCGCATTTTCTGCTATGGGGGGTGGGGGGTATCAAAAACATCCATGTACCAATTTTGAGCGACCTAACTCTATTTTTATTTTTTGCCCTTCTGCCCCACCTTCCCACCCCTCCTAATAACTTTACAAATTCGAAAATATCTGTAATTGTTTTGTCTTGTAAGTATCAAAAACCTCTGTGTACCAATTTTGTACGGTCTAACTCCATTTTTATTTTTTTGCCCCTCTGCCCCCCCTTTCTGACCCTCCTAATATCTTTACACTTGCGAAAATATCCTCATTCGACTTGCAGACCTCAAAAACTTATTTGTTGCAATTTTTAATGGTTTAACTTTATTTCTATTTTTTTTTTTTGCCCCATAGCCCCCCTTTCCTGCCCCACCTGGGATGAATTTCTAAAATTAAAACAATTAGTTTTTATGTATTTATGGGAGTTATATTTTAGAGCAAAAATCTCACATATCTTTTTTCTTGTTTGCAATATAAAGGACTATTTCAAATCATGTTTTGCCCCTTCTACCCCCCCCCCCTCTCTCTCTCTCTCTCTTGGGGGCTGAATTTCTAAAATTCCAGAAATTGGTTTTTAGGTATTTGTATTAGCTATATATTAGAGCAAAACTTTCACGTATATCTGTTTTTTTTTTGTTGTTGTTGTTTGAGGTATATAAGGAATATGTGAAACCACGTTTTGCACATGTGAAATCACATTTTGCCTCCTTTCCTCCCTTGGGGACCGAATTTCTAAAATTCCAGAAATTGGTTTTTAGGTATTTGTGTTAACTATATTTTAAAGCAAAAATTTTACGGATATCAGTTTTTTTTCTTTGAGATATGAAATTTTTTGTTAAATCACATTTTGCCCCCCACTCCCCCTTGGGGGGCGAATTTCGCAAAATCGCTTCTTAGGGGGTGCTTACACTATATGTTCTATAATCTGACCTAGTTTCGAGTCAGTGGCTCCAGTAGATTTTGCTGTGCGTTGATGAGTGAGTGAGTGAGCGAAAGTACTCTTTTATATGTATAGATTAGCCAGTTCGTATATTATAACTTGAACTCATAATTGAAACTTATAATGTCAGTTCTGTTCATATACATATAACAGGGCCCGAAATTTCAACTCTGATCACACTCGCCGAAAAAATAGTTTTACTCGCCACAAAATAAGGTTGTCTTTTTTTTTTTTTTTTTTTCATTTTTACACATTTTTTTTTTTTTTTCTCCCTAACTATTTATAATGTAAATTAAAAAATATAGCTTTTACAAATATGTCTAAAATTATATATATTAAAAGTGTGTCTATATTATTATGTTTCATAATCATCTATAATTAAAAATCATTATAATTTGAGATTTGAAAAAGATTAGAACATCTAATACCACAAATGCAAAGAGTCCAAAAAAAAAAAAAAAAAAATAGAAGAAGAAAATTTTTTTTTCAAACAATAGCCTGTGAAAATCTTTTTATTGTGAAAAATTAAGCTTCCTTATTTATCCATTTATTTATTTAACTTTTTATATTAGAAAAGTCTTTTTCGTCCATTTAATGTTTTTAATCAGATGGAATGTCGATGTAATTTGTTTATTGTTGTCATATGAAATAGCCATTTCGGAATAGCTTTTTCGATAAAATCGTTGCTTACAAATCATTACAAGCACAAATCATTGGCACTTCAGTAAAAAACTGGAAATTATGAACTGTTTTTTGATAATTATTAAATAAAATAAAGATAGGTAGTATCTTTGAAGGGGCTTGGGTTCATTTCCATGTGATAATATCGCATAGGCAAACTTTCGCATATCTCTTCTCTCGGATAGTGAGCGACATGCAAAGAGGCTCTCTGCTCATGTATTCTCACTCTGCTTGGAGAAATAACAGTGAGAGAAACGAAACTGTCGAAGGAAACAGAACTTTTATGCATGCACTAGGCATTTTTCCTTTCCCAAGTTGGAGTGATCTCGGACAGCACATACACAGACTAGGCTCTCAGAGAATCTAAAAAGGAGAGGTTAAATATGAGGTTATAAGATGGCAAGATCTTGCCATATTTAAATATATAAAAAGAATGTTTTCTGTCAGCGTATCGTGTAAGAATTCTAGTAAGATCTATAACTAGAGCAAATTTTTACTCGCCACAGTAAAAATTCCACTCACCACTGGCGAGCGGAAATTTCGCACCCTGCATATATTTTATTTTTTAACTTATTAAGGAAGAAGTGAAATTTAGCATGAATTCACGAAAGATAAACTTTTTTCTCTTCCACTTTTTTTGTACTCCTAGTATAGCCAAATTCACTCCTTCTAAAACGATCAAGGAGTATTTTCACTCCTAGGAAAAAATCCTAGCAATATCTTTGTGTGTGTGTGTGAGTCAGGGTTGGCAGGTTTTTGATGCATGACAGTTTTTGACGGTTTAAACTGTCACGTCAAAAACCTTAATATTTACACTTCTTGGTATATTTTAACAACGAAATAGTCATATTTAGAGAAATAAAAAGTTGTAATAAAAAAAGTGCTTAGATTATATGTCTCCCGTGGTTAAAAATAATTCTTAGAAGCATATTATCTGTTTCTTATGAATGCTAATAATTTCTATTTACGTACAAAAAACATATATTTATTATCTTTACCAAAAAGAAAAATCAAATATAGGAATTTGTATATTCTAAGGTGAACTATTTTAAGTTATAAAAATTTTACAGAGTCTTATTTAAAAATAAAATAAAAATAAGCTCTATTATATTAAATATATACTGATTGATAATTAAAAGATGCCACAAGTATTTTTCCCCAATGATTAAAATTACTGTGCTATTGAATATTGCATTATGTTCTTTCATTTTGGGTTGTAGTCAATAGCGTATCCTAATGTTGTACGATTAAAAATTTGAGGTATTGCATGACTAGTCGAACTAAATTTTAATATGAATTACATAATGCAATTTACTTTTTTTAATTAAGACGGTGATGGACAATATATTATCTCTTTTGTAAATTACTGAATACTGCCTTAAAGGTATGAAAATTTGCATGTATATGCATTGAATTTTAATATAAAATACATTAAAATTTCAAGTGGAGTTACTCCAGATTTTTTTTTTTTTTAATTATGTTTGATTGCTAAAAAGTTTCATTGAAATTTTAGCATTTAGCATAATTTTAAAAATTATTAATTCAATTATGGTTTAAAAATATATTAAATGCATTAGGTTAATGGTAACCTAATACTTTTAATATATTTTTAAACCATAATAATGCTAAAGTGAAGAAAAAAAATTTAATATTTAACTGGAAAATTTTCAAAAAAATTGTTTATTTATTTATTTATTTTAATTTAGTTAGTTTTAAAGAATTTTTAATATACTTAATTGTATTACTATAATTCACCATCTATATATGCAAATTTTAATAGCTCTAAGACAATTTAAGACTAGTATGTTGTGGCCACCACAAGACTTTCTTCTATATTTTCCTATACATATTCAATCAGTAACAATATTTAAAAAAAAAAAAAAAAAAGATTCCTTTTTTTTTTTTTTTTTTTGTGAAAATTAATACATATTCAATCACTAACAATATTAAAAAAAAAAAAAAAAAAAAAAAAAAAATAGAATTTTTTTCTAAGTGTTTTTTTTTTTTTTTTGGTTAAAAGTAAAAAAAAATCGATAACTTTGTTTTAAATTATCACAGATTTATAGTTCAACCATTCGTTTTAAAGGTATTGACGAGACCTTTCGAATGATACCCATCTTCAAAATTTACCCCCCCCCCCCCCCCCCCCCGGGGGGAAGCGATGCCCCCCCATGCACAAAATTTTTTTCCTAGTTACGTACTACTATTATCAATAATTCATATTAATTTTACAAACACAAGTGTAAAATAACTCTTATTATGCACATTTATACGAATTTTTGTCCTATGCTGCCATGTTAAAAATTTAGATAAAATGCTATCACAGCGCCACCTGTTGAGCTATTGATCCCCAAATATAATCAGCAACAGTTTATGTCGGGGACCAACTAAATACCAAGTTTGGTAAAATTTCGTTAAAAAAAAAAAAAAATAAATAAGATTATTTTTCTAAGTTTTTTTTTTTTG
The DNA here is from genome assembly GCA_963930645.1 of Salticus scenicus. Lineage (NCBI taxonomy): Eukaryota > Metazoa > Arthropoda > Arachnida > Araneae > Salticidae > Salticus > Salticus scenicus. The sequence continues at coordinate 293,302,628 of OZ005648.1, forward strand.
TTAAAAGTAAAAAAAATCGATAACTTTGTTTTAAATTATCACAGATTTATGGTTCAACCATTCGTTTTAAAGGTATTGACGAGATCTTTCGAATGATACCCATCTTCAAAATTTAACCCTCCCGGGGGGGTACTTCCCCCCCAGGGGGGGAACCGATGCCTCCCCATGCACAATTTTTTTTTCCTAGTTAACTACTACTATCATCAATAATTCAAATTCATTTTACAATCACAAGTTTAAAATAACTCTCATTATGCCCATTTATACGGAATTTTGTCCTATGCTGCCATGTTAAAAATTTGCATAAAATGCGATTACAGCGCCACCTGTTGAGCTATTGATCCCCAAATCTAATGGGCACCAGTTCATGTCAGGGTGCAACTAAATACCAAGTTTGGTTAAATTTCATTCATATGTTCGTGAGATACAGCGTCCACAAAAAAATGATACAGACAGACAGACAGACAGACACACAGACAGACATTTTCTAAAAACTATCAATTCGTGTTCAGGACATCCCAAAACGTGTAGATCCGTCAAAAAACGGAGGTCGAAAATTTTCGCGAATCCAATACTTTCTCTATATTACATATAGAAGAAAGTAAAAAAGATTTATGATTTTCACTAAGACGATGCATTAATATGTTTCCTAACATAAAAGGTTCTTTCTTTTTTCAGGAAAGGAAAGAAAAACATACATACATATATAATGAATGTTTGTTTATATACTTAGTACACTGCAATTTAAAAATATGCATAAAATCATTTAACATTATAGTTTCCATTATTCACATATGGTTTTAGACAGTTTTTGATGGTTTAAACCAGTTTTTGTCACATGTCATGTCAAAAACCAAACTTGAAGTGAGTGAACACGCTAGCGTCTAAATGCTTTGCTCGAATGAGCTGAAAGTTGGTACGTATGTTGTATGTTATATGTCACTGTCGCACAAATCCTATTGATTTTGGTAAATCTAGCACTTATAGTTTTTTTACAGTGACACCAAGAAAAATTCTTTATCATTATGGCCTATGGGGCCAAATTTTATATATTTTCCAAATTCATAGTAAAAAATTTAGATTTATTGTAGGGGGATGGGGAAAAGGTACTTACATGTTAACCAGTTTATATTTAATGTATTGCAGCAATTACCAATATGTATTATGTATGTATATACACTTCATGTAGGGGAGAGTGGGGAGGGATGGAACACCTGAAATTATGCTTAAATAAACACTGTTTTTAATCTCTGACTTTTCTTCCAGGTGAAGAAACTACAGCACCATACTTGATGCTATGAATTATTTTAATTACAGAGTTCTGCATGTTTATGTAACAAAAAAGCTATTTTACAACACCAAAAGTAAATAACCACTTTATTTTCGAGACAAGTTTTTAATCTGTTTCACTTATGTTAGCATAATTGTTTTTATTGTTTTACATATCTAATGATATAACTTTTATGAATTAGAAGCTAAGTTAAGTTTATTGTACCACATTTCTAAAAATCCGCAATTTTATTGAAATGCCTAAAAGGAGGGATGGGACAGTAGGGCTCAGGGAGGGATGGGGCACATGAAAGAAGAAAGAATAAAGACTTTAATTTATATCCCTGAAAAAGTGGAAATCAAAAAGACAAACAAAGAAAAAATGAAGAATATGCATAAAACAAAATCCAAACCACACACACACAAAAAAAAAAATGATTGTGTAAATAGATGAATATAGAAAATTTTTTATTTGATGTGAACTTTTTAAAGTATAATATTGGATAAAATAGATGTTAACATAAACATATATGTATAAGTGGTACACTGTCTTTGTTATTTTTCATGTTTGTCTAAATATTATGTGTATGTATTTCAACTTTCAAAAACATGTCCAATCCCTAATATTTTAATTACATCAAATTTATGTTTTTCAAGCATGTTAAAATTTTTCAAATTGCTACCCTGAAACTTATAATGTTGTACCAATAGAAAATAACTTGTAAGAAATATTTTTGTAAAAACTGTCGCATCCATCCCTACTCTCCCCTACATGTAAACCAGGATTTAAAAGAAATGCAGTAATGAAATTATTATTTTGTTTGTAAACATTATACCACATGCATATATTCTAAATGTTTTCAATTTCAGGAAGAAAGATCTATGATGACTTTTGAAGGAGAACAGTTCTTTGGTTGTTCAAAGATCATGCAGAAAATTCAAGTAATATATTTTCATTAAGAATTTCACAAAAAATCAGATGGTATATTAATGAGTTAAATTAGGAAACTTTAATACATATATTAAGTAAAATTGTCTAACATCAAGTTTGTCATATTTTTTGTTATGAGTGTAAAAATCAGCTTGGCATAATATGCTAGTGCTGTACCAAATAACCCACCTGAGCAATTATCTGACCAGCAATAATTAACTAATAACTTTTACAAAAAAATGAAAATTTTCATCTGTTCTATGAATATATAGGTATATAGTCTCACCAGGGTTAGAAATAAGCGGTCGTTAGTCATATTTTGCGACCAGTTTTTTCATTTGATGCCTAGAATTCCAATCATAGGTGCCATATTTGACGCCTGGATTTTTCCTCATCATATCTAATAATTTTCCCAATCCCATCAGACAGCAAACAAGTCTATTTTACCTAACCTAATAAAAACCTAATTTAAACCTAATAAAAATTGATTTAAGAAATCATTTCTCTATGAAAGTAGTTGACGATTTGTTAATGATTAAATTAAATAGCCCTAAATTTGAAGATTTCTGTCCAGAAAATGCTATTAAATTGTAGTGGAATGATGTATCTTCTGGGTGAAGAATGAATTTGTGATTTTAAATATGTACGTTTAGTATTGTCAATGTAATTACATTCATTACATAAATATTTTTTATATAATCTTGCATATATTATTTACAAGTTGATGCTTTATTATTAATATTATTTTTAAATATACATATTTAATTATAGATGGCACCTAGATTTTTAATTTGGAAGCCTAAAAAATTTAATCCAGGCGTTATTTTGACGCCTAGTTTCAAAATTCTTATTTCTACCACTGAGTCTCACCAAGGAAGTTTATTTTCATTTTATTTAACTCTATTTTTGCTAGAAGGTTAAAAATACTTTAAAATTTCAAATAATCTTCATTCATAAATAATCTAAAATTAAATCTTTCTATAAAAAATGATTCTGATACTTATGGGAGTTAAAGTTATCAGCAAAAGTGTAGTTAAATGAAATAAAAATAACTTTCATTTATAAAACACTGTCTGTTTTATTTATAGGACATGAAAAATTAATTTTACATCAAGTGATTATGTAGCTCAGATATTAACCCAAGTAGCTTAGAATATAAATAACTCCTTAAATTCATCCTTTTTAGTTTTGCATATATATTTCAGGTGCTATCGTGCCTGTCACTGATGCTCGTTGTGGCTTTGCCTCTTCTGTCCAGACTGTAGACTGTAGTCCAGAAGAGGCAAAGTCACAACGTGCATCGATGACGGGTGCGATAGCACCTGAAATATATATGCACAGCTAAAAAGGATTGAATTTAAGGTAGTTATTTATATTCTAAGTTACTTAATTCTTTGCATTTGCATAAGTTTAACCAAGTAGTTTTCCCATTAAATAATTATTGGGAAAATGACACAAGTCTTATCTGTATCTAGGAAAAATTTAAGACAAGGCAAAAAAATCGACATTCTTGAAAATGATTTTTCAAATGGTTCATATTTAATAATTTAAAAATCGGTGTACATTAAAAAAAGTACCCCCCCCCCCCCCAAAAAAAAAAAAAAATATATATATATATGTGTGTGTGTGTGTATATATATAACAGACCCTACATAGAAATCGGTTTCAAAAGTTTCTTCAAAAAAATTTTTTTTGTTTTCATAATCAGCTGAAAAATTTGCAAAACAAAAAACAAAGTGACGAGTAAGCAAAAAAGGGATTTACCACGACTAACCACTTGCAAGTAACTTAAATTTTTAATTTTTCAGATCTATGGCCTGATCACTTTTCTCCACTCTTGCTAAATTAATTCAAGTTTCCGTCAAAAATAGCTTAATATTTAACTTCAAAATTAAAATTTATATATGAATAGTCAGTATTTACAGGGCTCAGAGTGTTCCTATATATTTAAAAAAATCTTGAAAAAGTCCTATATGAATCTTTCCAAAATATCATACATAGCAAAAATAGCTTTTTCTTATTGATATGCAATTATTTTTTCTGTTTCTTTTCTGTTTTTCAATAAATTATAAAATATTGAAAAGTAGGTAAGAAAAGAAAATTGATAATAATCAGTTTCGAAATGGACAGTATCGAAAAAGTTGAAGAAGCCCTTTTTTTAGACAAAAATATATAATTTATGCAATTATTGCTTTTGTTTCTTAGTTTCTTTCTTTTTTTAAAAAATAATTTATAATTTATTTATATTTTTGATGCGCTACTTGGCTTAAAGTGGCTTTTGCGAAAGTAGAGTCCTTGGCAAAAAATGTCTGATCTATTTCAGCATCAAAATTTTAAAAATTACCCAGAATTATCAATAAGTAAAGCTGTTTAATACAATGCTGAATTAGCTTTCGTGCCAAGAGTGATTCATGCCAAAAACATACCGTAATTTCGCACACATAGTCCACACCATCATATAGTCTGCAGGCGAAGTTTTATGTAAAAATTATTTTAAAAACCATCAGATTGTCCGCACTACCGTATAGTCCGCAGGAGAAAAATATAACCCCAAGAAAACAGCAAGTAAAACAGGGTTGGCAAAGTGGGCCCAGCCCAGAAAAACCCGCCCGGGTTTTTCTGGGCGGGCCCACCAACAAAAACCCACTGGGTTTTTGCAAATAAGCGGGTTTTTGTTAAAAATTATTTATAATTTACAAATCCCATCTATAAAGTATAGAAAACACCTTACCTTTAAAGAAAACTCTTTTATTTTCTATAAAATAGTATTAAACATAAAAAGTAACTACAGTTATAAATATAATAAAAGCAAGTTTATCTTCTATAATTGGTTCAATTTTCCTTTTCCTGTAAAACCGAATGATATTTTTGTTTAACAGTGGACATAAATGTTGTCCAGAATCAATATTTAACTAATTAAATTGCTTAGTTTTAAAACTTTATAATAATTTTATTTTAATTTTAGTACCAACATAATTATAAATCTAATAAAATAAAATTTTCTTCTATAACCGTTTCAACTACTAAAATACTTGAAAAAAAAAAAAAAAAAGGATAAAGCAGTGCAACTTATTTTTATAATTAAAACTAGTTAGCATAAGTGGACTCTGCTCAGTTCCCCATCATATATATGTTCTCATAAATTTCTAGTACAGGACATTCTCTTAACATGATTATCATGTTAAGAGAAATTAATCTTACCAAACACTTGACACAGAGGCAGAATGAAATCCCCACCTAATAGGCTATCCACTGTACACTTTGATACATTTATCTTATTCTAATCTATTAATTTATTTTATTAGGATCAATTTTGTAGTTTTGTTTTCATGCTACAATTTCCAATTCAACAATCCTCAAAATGCATATTTATATGGGATATCCCGCCCATTTTGCTATGTTGATAAAATCTTAAATTATGAGTAACTTGCAAAATTTTCCTATTAGAATATTTGTAGTCAATTATGTTCAAACAAGTATCATAAATGTTATTTTGAAGTTGTCTGATATATTTATGATACTCAAAATGGACATTTATGCTCAATTTTACCCTATTCTGCCATTTTAAGTAAATCGTAAATTCCAAATAATTTATGAATTTTTTAAATTGAAAAATTTATGCTCTATGATATTCATGCCAGTACCTTAAATAATATTTCAAAAGTGGTCTGACATCTTTACGATGAAAATGTTCCTCAAAATTGACATTTATGTGAAATTTCGCCCTATACTGCCACGCTAAGAAATTCGTAAATTTCCATTAACTTGCGAAATTTTCAAAGTAGCATGTTTCTAGTTACTGATGTTCATTCCGACCTAAAAACTCATATTTTAAAACTGGTCTCGCATTTTTTCAGTAAAAATTTTCCATTTAATACACGTTTAAGTAAAATTTTGCCCTATCCTCCCATGTTAAGAAAAGCATACATTTTTAATAACTTACAAAGTTTTTTAGTTCGAATGTTGCAAATGAATAGGGTTCTTGCCAGTGTCGAAAATAATATTTTAAAACTGATCTGACTTCTCTGTGGCAATTTGTTCTTGAGATATCGTGTACACAGACTAACGGACTAACAAACACCATACAAATTTTGTCATTTTTCGGATTCCTCACACATGAAAATGTGTAAAAAAGTAAAAAAAAAAGGTTGAAAATTTTCACGATTACCTAAGTTCTCCCTCTATAGCATGATGGGGAATTAAAAAATTTAAATGATATGTATTGTATTTAAGAATTTAAATTCTTTTATTTTATCAGTTATTGTCATTAAGAATATTTATTTTGAATAAGCATACATTAAAATAAAATATAGCTTAATCTTACTAATTAACACTATTTTAATATTAGAATCAAACCAATTTTTATTTCTAAGATAAATATTAGATTAATTATTAATTAGTAGCTTAATATAATTAGGTGTATTACAACTAATATGCTAAATAACATATATCTAACATTGCAATACAAATATATTCAAACAAAAACCCAGAAAAACCCAAGTGGGTTGGGTTTTTCTAGAAAAACCCGGGTTTTTGCCAACCCTGAGTAAAACACTATTATGTAGTTTTATATGAAAATATTAAAGCATTCCCACTATTAAAATAAATAGTATAAAGAAAAGAAGTACTTGTTATTAATAAACCATATTTTAAAAATTATACATTAAAAGAAACCTTTAAAGTTGATGTTTATATTTTCTATCAGAATTCCCAGTTGAATGGTTGAGTCATTGAGTGAGTTTTACTTTCCTACTAGAAATGCACTATGGCTGATTGATTCAGCTCTAGGAGATGTATTTTTTGGAAGTTTATCTCAAAGTTTGTCATTGGTATTGCTCAGCAGTAAAACTTCGACGATATTTTGCAAACATAATTTAAAAAATAACAGTACAGGAATATTCAGTAACGTGCTATCCTAATAGTAATCTTTTGCTTTATGCTCCATGGTTTGCTACCGATACGATGTTTTCTTTGTGTCTTATTCTTTTGTTTATGTTTATATTTGATCGGCAGTTCGTAGTATGCGCATGTTTAATTCTGATTTTGAGGATTTGAACTGTGAATAACTAGCAGATAATCCACACCCCCGTATAGTCCGCGGGTGAAAAAATTGCTTTTTTAAACACACATAAAATTACGGTACTATTTAGACAAAAAAAAATGATAATAATAATTAAAATTTAGGTACATTAAAAAAGGTTATAAGACAAAATTCTGAAGAATCATGCTAGATTTTTATTTCTATAAAAAAACATTAAAAAACTTTTTCAGCTTCAGTAAAATTTTAGTGAAGTACTTTCTTGATTAGGGAGTTCCCCCTCATTGTCAACACCAAACTTGACAGTGGTACTTGGCTGCGGCAAAATACGAAACTGTTGTTTACACTTCTCTTTCTCCTTTAGGAGGTGGTGTCAGACTGGATCCAAGTCGGCTTTTAATTCGCTGCTGTTGCATGCCTCTGAGTGGTTCAAAATTTCAAAGGTTTCATGCAGTAAAAATTATTAAAATGCGGAATTTTCGTAACATTTTCAAAATCAATTGTAATTTCTTCATATTGGTAGGTTTGGGCTAAGACTTTTACCTAGAGGTCAAGACTTAAAATTTTTAGAAGTGGCCACTCATGAGTCGTCTTCGTTATACATTGGATTCATACACACAATATATATATATATGATATATAAGTGTATGTGCATAAAAGCATAAAAACACAAATGATATGGTCGGAAAATTAAATTAAGAAATAGTGCTCTTTATTGTATTATTTTAATAATAATACAATAGTCATTATTATTAAATGACTATTGTATTAGTAGTCATTTAATAATACAATAAATGTGAGCATCAAGTCATTAAGCACTTCTATCGCTTTGTTTCTAGAATTGATCATTTATCACTATCTAGAAATGGGGAAAGGAGGGGGGGGATTAAAAAAAATAATTGCATTAATAAGAAATATTAAATTCTCAATTTTACTTCTAAAATCTAATAAAACAAATTTAAAATGAATATTGCCATTCATATTATGGATGAAGAAAGACTGAGAAACAACTGCAGAACATTTGATCGGCGATCGCTAGTTGGAAATAAGAAAAGGGGGAGAGGGGCAGAAAATAATTACGCAAACAAGAAATATTTAACAATTCTATTTCATTCTAGATTCTAGAATCTCATAAAGCAAGTTTTAAATGAATATTGACATTTATGTTGTGGATGGAGAAAGATTGGAAATCGGAAGGCGCGATCATCATCGAAATCCCATTCAACAATCGCCGGTCATTAACGTGATTTCTTTTTTTTATTTTATTTTACGAATGATATCCGCGATATTTCTAAAAATGGAAGAAATATTTTTGCGAATTTGCGGAAAAAATGGCGATCATACTAATTTTTTTTATTGCCACTTTTTCAAATTAAATCGCCATGTGACGAGTGGCGACTGTGAGTCTTGACCTCTACTTTTACCATATTTTATATCATTAATGTGTTGTTTTTTTTTTAAATATTTTTTATAGTAATTATAAATGCTTCAAGTGCAATTTAAATTAAAAGTAGATTATTGTTTTATTTTAAAATCATAAAGACGTCATTTTTTCATATGCATGAGCAAATTTAATTTTTTTTTTTTTTTTTGCGTGAAAGTATATTTATTTAATTTTATGCTAAAGGGGGGAAAAAATGTAATGTGACGGTGACCTCTAACATGTTCATGTATATAAATTTTCAGTTTATTTGAATAAGGTGTTTGGAAGCTATCGCACCTTTAAACAATTTGAGCCCATAGGCCATAAGGATACAGAATTTTTCATTGTGCCCCTGTAAAAATCTACAAATACTTGAGTCACCAAAATCTATATCGTACATGTGATGGTGACCTACAATATGTGTATAAATTTTCATTTCAATCGAATAAGGCATTTAGACACCATCTCAATTTAAAACGTATGGGACCATAGGCCATAATAAAGAATTTTTTCTTGTGTCCCTGTAAAAGAACTAAACTATCAATGCAAAATTCATTAAAATCTATATAGTCTGTGTGACAGTGACCTATAACATGTGTATAAATTTTCAGTTTATTTGAATAGGGCTATTAGATGCTTCTGCACTTTAAATAATTTGAGCCCATTTACTGTAATGATAAAGAATTTTTTGTTGTGTTCCTGTAAAAGAACTGTGAGTGCTAGATTCACCAAAATCTGTAGTGCTAGTGTTATGGTGACCAACAAATACATATAGTGCCAACTTTCAACTCTTTAGAACAAAGCCTTTAAACGCTATCGTGTTCACTCGCACACAACACACACACACACACACACATCATAGTAAAAACAACAAAAATGAACTCAAAGGACCTCTAAACCAGGCCCTGATTAATACCAGGGCAACTCCCCTTCTGGAAGGGCCCCCCCAACAGGCATAAGCAGAAATTTTGCAACCTAAAGACCTCTTATGCCACTGCAAGGGGGGGGGGCAGAATAAGCTTGCCCCAGGGTTCGAGGTAGTGTAAGTCGGGCTCTGCTCAAAACATATAGATACAACAAAATCTCAAAGTCGAATTTTCATCATGATTACAATACTTTCATTACATAATATGTCCGTTCGGAAAGTAAAAATATAATGTGAATTGATGTTAAATGGTATAAACTGGCATGAAAGCCAAACAAACAAGTGATCATAAATTTGAAAAATTCTTTTCTAAATATGCATGAACAATAATAGATCTGTTCATTCATTTTATCTGTTAAATTAGATGAGATTAAATAAGGGTGTTTTATTCACAAAGTCATTTAATCATTGCGAGATTACAAAATAATGTTAAAGAATGTTTGTTTTTACTGACTCTCTTAATTTTTTCTTAAAATTATTTTCCTATATTTCTATAAAAAAAAAATTCCTATATTTTCATAATTGATTGCTTTGACCCCTGTATTTATATATAAATCAAGTCATGAGCAGTGTACATTTTAACAAGTTTAGTCAAATTTTAAATAATAGTAATTATTTAAGTAGCAGAGCTATTTTGAAAATTAACAAATGATGTTTCAAAAAAATTTATGTGCAGAAGTGATATTGAAATTTATAGCATTTACTTAGTCATTTATTTATTAAATTATTATTTGAACTGAATAAAGTTAACATATAAATATGTTTCAAAGAAAATTTTTTTGAAAATTAAAAATTCTTATTTATAATGAGCTATGTGTCTAAAAGCCAATTTTAAAATTAGCTTAAAAGTTTTCTAAAGAAAGTGTGTAGTGAACATTAAAGAGTGAAAACACTTTCAAATTACATCTATAATTTCCTCATCATAATTTATATTATAAAATTCAAAATTCCAAAGAGTATGTATGGTGAATCAATCATAAATTACAACTTACAATTGAAAATTTTGAAAAATATCTTTTAATAGTAAGTAACACTATTTGCTTTACTGCTAATAATGTAATATAATGTGTATAATGTATTTAAACATGTGTGATTATATACAAAACTTTACAGTGCTTCTCTACCATTTATGAGTATTGGCTCCGATCCACTTGCTCTGTAAAAAATATAAGATGATAAATAGCTTTCATTCAAATATAATGTAGACTGTAACATTATGATCAATTTGCATGTATTTTATTGAGAAAGTATCCTATTTATGAAATGATTTTCTTAGTTAATTAAAAACTGTTTACTTGTTTATTTATGGTTTATTTATTGTAAATTATCATTTCATTTATGCTTTCAGAGTTTAACATTCCAGAAAATTGCACATAATATAACAGCTGTTGATGCACAACCTATGTTTGATGGAGGAATTTTAATATCTGTTTTAGGTCAACTTAAAGTAAGTTTGTGTTTCAAATAATTATAATCTGAAAAAAAAATCTTTATGCAAGTTTAGAAAGATTGCATCCATTTTGAATCTCTTTTTTCGGAACCATTAAATTTCCAATAATAATGTTCTTCAGTCCCAATTCTCAATTAAATTCACTGACAAAATAATTTTAAAATCAGAATTATAATAAAAAATGACATTGAAAATGCATTTTGTTTTATGTGAGAAATTTTTTAAAGCATCTGTTTATAAAGTGAAGTGAAAAGGAAAATACAATATTTTTATTGGAAACAAATGTATTATAGTTTTTAAGTCTTAAAATAAATTTAAATAATTCATTAAAAAGGTTCTTTGAATCAACGGGAAACATGACTATCAAAGTATGAATTTTGTAATTAGAATATTAAAATTAGGGATTTACCGAATGCTTAATTTTTGGCCAGATACTGAATTTACAGCAAACCAAATAGTGGCTATTCATCTAACTAATTACTATTATATTCATATATAATATGCTAATTTTTATTTTTATTTCTACTCTTTCAGTATCGCCATTTACATTTAATATTTTTTTTTACCTCCATTACCCTACTACCACACAGGTAATGAGAGTATTGTATTCGGTCGAAAAATTTGATGTGGAGTTTTCACCTGATTTTTGTTTTAAGGTCTGGTCTGCTGAGTCTGAAAAAGTGGTTTTTGGTAGTTGGTCAGTATGTAGGGTTGTTAGCAGGGGCGGACTGGCCTACCCGGCGATCGCCGGGTGGGCCAACTGTCAAATTATGTAGGCTGTGGACTAGATGAACAGGAAAAAAATATTGCGGTATTGGTACTAAATTTTAATTATTCAGGAAAAAATAGTGAGAAGGTGTACATATGATGAAAATTAACATTCATCTAAACAAATGATAGAAAAGTACGGTACACAATTTGACCCAGAAAAATCTCAAAATATTGCTTAACTTTTGGTCTATATTTTTTTGTGTTTCAGTTGAGGCTACATTCTGAATTGCGGAAGCATAGATCGCGAGTTTGCACCTAGTTGAACATCGCACTTTTCATGTCGGGTGCTTTGCATTTGAAATCTCTGAGCTCTCAATTTTTCCTGACTAGTGATTTGCCATAAATACATGGAAATTTCTGCATTAAGGATACTTATATCAGAACGTTTTATTCTCCCAATTCATCGAAACATTTTTTTTGGCAAGTAATTAAAAATAATCTTTACAATAGTGGAACAAGAGTAGGGGGTAGTACAGTACCCTGAATGCTATGTGTAAATTGCCGGCTTATTCTAGTTAACAGCGAAACATTTACTAAAACCCCCTCTTTTTTTAATGGGTAGGGTTGAGTTGGGTTGGGTTGTGGGGGATTAACAGCCAGTTGATCGCACTAGGGTCCCACGCCCGAGGAGGAGTGCCCTCGATGTCTTTCTAAGGGGATCCCAGCCCATATTTATGCAAGTGTCGGAGAAAACCACAGAACATTTCGAACGCTAGGCGACGAGCACAGCCTGGGTTTGAGCCCGACACTTCACATCTATCAGCATTGAGCGTAGAACCGCTTGGCTGCTGGTAGGCCCCTATTTCTTAAGGGAAAATATTTTTTTCTTTTTCTTTCTTTCTTTTTCTTTTTTATTTTCTCTTACCCATGTATCGCAGTAAAAATGTTTTTTGGTCACATTTTTGAAATGGTATTTTTAACATATTTGAATGTTTTGAGGTCTTCTGAATTCGAAAATAAGGTTTATAGTGGTTGTTTTGTGTGTGTCTGCGTATCTTATCAGCATATTTGAAGAATAAAGCTAAAAGAAAATGTGCAACATGTATGAGGTGTGCTCTAGAGTTACTACTCAAACTTAACTCTTATGGTCCAATGTATATCCCATTATATATATAGCTTACAAGTATGTATAAATCCTCTCATGTACGCAAGTGCCCTGTGAAAAAAAATTTCAGTTATGAAAATAATTAAGTCGGTTGTGTTCTTAATTTAGGCAAAAACACTTAAAAGATTTTATTTATTTATTTTTGTACATTGAAAGGTGTTTAATATTTGGTTATGATAAAATAACAGACAACCTAGCTTCCTCTTCTAAATATTTAAGTCTGTATTTAAATATATAAAGAAAAAACTAAAAACAGTTCAAAAATCATGAATTTTTTTTTTAATTGATTGTCAGTTTTTCATGGTGCATGCGATTAAGATGACAGATATTGGTTATAGCTGCCAATTTAATTTGGAACATAAATAATTTTCATATCATTATTTAGAAATAATGATATGAAATCTTCATCTTATTTAATTCCATATAAATATTACAAAAGAGTACTATTAAAAAGTAATGATATACAGAATGGACAATTCATAATAAACTGACACCTATAATCTTTGTTGTACCTCCTTTGTTGATACATAATTTATAATTAACTTTCAGACATTATTTATTCAAGTGAAATTTCCTGTGGACCCATATAAAATGCTTCAAATTTGTGATATAAAGTGTGTCGAAAAATTTAAAATTGTATTTATCTTTTAAATGTTCTTTAAATGTCTTTTTCTTCTACTTCTCTCTCTCTTCTTTTTTTTTTTTTTAAGGCTTATGTTCAAAATTATAAAAGTTTTTGTATCATTTGAATTTTTCACAAATCTCATCCATATTTAACATGCTAAGCTTTAAAAAAAATATTAAAACTTATTTTATGTTACTAAATTACTATAATACTTTTTTTTTTTTTTTTTTTGGAAATGCAAATTTTGATTATTATATGAGTTGTTATTACTTATAACAGTAGTAAATTTGCACAAACATTTTTATGTCCCAGCTAAATTTCATTTCACTGCAGATTAGTATAGAAAATTTTGCTATTGGGCATATCATGTAGTATATGACATGTAATTGTAACTGTTGTTTTGGCCTAAGTTTCCAATTTTATATGCTGTCTGGTAAGATTTTTGGTGAATTCCCCACCTCGTTATATATGTATCTAATGTCTAATTAAAAATTATTTTACATACAGGTAACATACATGCTATTCTTATTTTAGTTTCAGGAATTAGAATCTAGCAGTATCTGTGTTGCATTTTAATTTAGAACTTCCATAGAACAATTCTGTAATCATTTTAGATTCTATAAGGTTTAGCATATACCTGTAATTTTGGTATTGCTATAAATTTTGTTACAAAGATAATTTTTCTTATATATGATGCAAGCTGATATTCAGTTGTGTACACAATACATTATAGATTATAATTATTATTTTTTTCATTAAAAAAAAAAGAAAAAGAAAAAAAAAAAAAACATTCTAGAGGCAGACTTACAACTCTCAATGCTTGGGTTGAAATTCTCACAGGGGGGCCCCCTTATTGGAGCCCCTCCTATATTAAGCCCCCCTTGTGTTCTTCACTAAAATTTTTTACTACAAAAAGTCATTGAACTAAGTTTTAAGATTGATTCAGAAGCCAAGCTCAATAAGGTCAGGGGCATAGAGCATGTTTGCCCTGCCTTACAAGGAAAGTATGGATCAGTAAAATTGCTATTGAAGCCAAACCACGCTTAAATTAAAAAGCATGCTCAAAAACATTGGGTACAGTACAAATTTGCTGCAACAACCCCCATGGGGACGAGATATGACCCTCTAATAGTTTTAGTTATTTCTATAAAAGCCAACAAAACACACACCATAATAAGAACGGATGGTGTAGTAGTAGCGTGCTTGACTTCTGATATGTAGGTCGTGGGATTGAGTCCCCGCAAGGACGTTTTATATTTAAATTTTATTATTTCAACTGAAATAATTATTTTTTACATTTTTAACTAAATTAAATCATTATTTTAAGAGAAAATATTAATTATATTAAAACAAGCTTTTTTTTTTTTTTTTTTTCCCCAGCGCAGGCAATTTAATATTTTTTTATTTTTAACTAATTTATTTATTTATTTATTATACTTAAAAAAATTTATAATTTAGCGGGAAATAATTTTCTATTACATTTAGATAAGATTTTGTTAATTATTACATTCTGATAAAATTTTGTTAATGATTATCTATGTTTTATGCAAATTTTTAATTACTACAGTGGAGCACCGTTTATACGTTTTTCAAGGGACCGTTCCTAAAAAACGTATAACTGAAAAAAACGTACAACTGAAATTTCGTTTTAACATTAATACACAATAAAGTATCATATTAATAATTAAAGTCTAACCAATTTTCATGATTTCCTTTACATTTATTTGAATAAGATATATTTTTAATTATATTTAAAATATTTTTAAAATGTTGAATAACGTAAATTAAAATTAAAAATATGGAAATTCAGAAAAAATTTTCAAGATTTCAATTTTAACCTTTAAAGACAAAGCCTTTTGTTCTCTAAACGAAGATGACATTTTTGCAAACGATTAAAAGGAAGGAAAGGAAATAAAAAATGTTTCTCCAACCGTAATGTCAAATAAACACGATAAGAAAATCTTCCAAGTCGCCCAATGGAAGTGAGTAATAAATCTTCAAGTTTACAAAATGCCTATAAAGTTGTGGGCTTTTTTCCTTTCATACCCATTCATGGGGTTCCATCTTTTAATTGATTCCATTCCAGGAATCAATTAAAAGAGAAAGTGGGAGGTCTTCAAGTGGTCACTGGCTACTTGTATACCAAACATTCAACCCAGTCGCCAGCTGATTATCTCTGAAAATTTCTCTAACCCCCCTTCCACCAGGCTATCGAGGCAAGTCGCACTTTGTTCTATAGCCGCACTTTGTTATCATAATTCTAAGAAAAATTAATCGAAAAAAATAAATAAGAATAAAACATAAAGAGCATTCATCTTTCTTTTTTTTTTTTTTTTAAATCCTGGAATGAAACTCAAACTTGGGATTCTACAAGGAGAAAACAAAAACGTATAAGTGAAATTAAGAATTTACTTGTGTCGTATAAACGAAATATTTTAACATTAGAATTCAATGGAATGATTTGGGACCGAAGTCGAAAAACGTATAAATGAGAAAAACGTATAAATGAGAAACGTATAAAAGGTGCTCCACTGTATATTTTAACGACGACATTAATAGCAAGCGTTAATCGCCTGCTCTTAACTGTATTATTTATTCATGCAATTTTTTGCATGAAAAATCCTGAAGGAACAACAGCTGTTGCTTAACTATTTTAAGTTGCATTTAACTTTTATTTCAAATACATTTCATTAAACAACTGTCAAATTTGGTGATGTCGGAAGAACTGATGATAATATTGAACTTGAACACAATGACAAATTTTCTCAAAATGATTTTACTAATTTTATAATTAGTTTATATATGAAAAAAATTCAAAATCTGGGTAAATATGAATTTTACAAATCTAGTAATCTCTACAAAAAGGCAAATATTTAACAAAATGTTTGTGACGAACAATAATTGACGGTCAACAAAATTGTAATTCAAATAACTGTGATCAATCTTTTTATATTTCTTGTTCTAATTGTGAAAAATACTTATTGTTTCATGATTTTTCTACTTTTAATCATAATTGTTATGAATTAGAAACTATATTCGTAGCTTTAAATATGATTTTCTCTTTTATAAATTAAAATATATATATATATATATTTCTTGAATTCATGGTCAATATTTTATTAATTGGAATACTCAAAAAAAAAAAAAAAAAAAAACTTCTTAATGTAATAAATATTTCATCTTAAATTAGTAATTTAATGTAATTAAAAACGTAAAGAAAAAAATTGAAAAAATAAACAAATTACAAAATGCCCTTGTGGGGACTCTATCTCAGGACTGCCGAATCAGAAGTCAAGCAAGCTACCATACACCATCCATTCTTGCTACGATTCATGGTTTGTTGGTTTTTATAGAAATAACTGAAACTATTAGGGGGTCATATCTTGCCGCCATGGGGGTTGTTGCAGCAAATTTGTACTGTACCCTATGTTTTCGACCATGCTCTTTAATTTAAGCTTGGTTTGGTTTCAATAGCAATTTTACTGATTCATACTTCCCTTGTTAGTCAGGATTTGCATAAATATAAATGAGGTTTTTTTTTGGGGGGGGGGGGGGTTGTTGCTCTATGGTCACATTTTGCACATTAAAGTTTAGACGGGAACCTATGACTTTAAGTGGAATTGAAGTGAATAAAATAATGGCATGACAGCTTCACTAGATATAGTGTTGGACCTTGAAAGTCTGCAATCGGATGAACCACAGCGATTCCGGATTTCGGAATTTTACGGATTTTAGAGATTTATTAAAAATAAATTTTTTATGATATTATAATTACATACAAAATGCAATTTTTATGCTAGTGAAAACAAACGACGACCGAATTGGCAAATTAAATTATAAAATAGAAATACAATAGATTTAAATTAGAATTAAAATATAAACACATTAAACTAAAATATTAGATAACTGATGATACCCGCTAAATAAGTGCTAATAAACTATTTATTCATTAAAAAATACTCAAGTAAAACTACAGAAAACAAAGTAATTTTTGTGATGATTTTTTTAAAAACATTTCAGCTATTTAAAGCTATTTTACTCTAATGGGATTTTTTTTTTTTTTAATTCCATTTTTAACTTACCTGTTCTTAAAAAACAAATACTTTAATTAACAATTAAGCAGTATAAAAATATGTAAAATTATGACTATATTTTATGTATTCAGTGTTCAATAAATAGGATTTTAAATTGCATTCCACAAGAAATGTGGAAATTAGGTAGTACAGCAAAATCTTATGGATTTTGGATGTCTGAATTTTCGAGGTTCAACTGTATATACTTAAAGATTTTCTTTGGAGACCCGCTCAAGATCAGAGGCTCGGGATGGCCCACCCCCTCTGCCCTACCCTTGGTATGGCACTGCAGTATATACATTAGTTTCACATCTTAGTTCATAATATTCATTTATAAGGAAAAAACTTGTGTCTTTTTTAAACATTTTAGTCTCTTTTCTCTCTTTTTCAAGAGTGTTTTACCACTCGTAGGCCTGTAAATGCGTTTTGGCTGTTGCACATGATTAATAGGATTTTTCTCATTATCTGTATAATTTTTTATGAGGCTACCTTATATATTCATGGAGATATGAAGTTTTTGTTTTTAATTGCAAAACAATTTCTACTTTTAATTATAACATGCGAAGCAATTTTTAGAAAATTTGGCATACTACATTAGACGCTGCAGTCAGAATGCAAAAAAGTTAAAATATCTTACAAAATATGACCATTTTTACTAAATAATTTAACTTTGCATTCGCTAGCTTAAAAAAAAATTCATTTGCATAATTTAATAGCCCAGAGTATTGAGCAACTTATATGACACATACCCCCCCCCCCCCAAAAAAAAATAATAATAATAATAATAATAATAATAATAAATTAAAAAAAAAATCGTGTAAATTCAAAACGTTATGAGAGATAGAATGAATAGGATTTTAGTTTTATTCACATTTTTATTTTTGATTCAATCAATGCCCAATGGTAATACAGTGTTCGTTAATTGTAAATAAACATTGATAACCCCCCCCCCCTACCCCCCCAATCATCTTCCTTTTTTTTTTTTTTTTTGAGAAAAAAAGGAAATTCTGTTCATTCTATCTCAGAACTTTTTGAATTTACACGATACTTTGTTGGAGATTTCATATAAGTTGCTTAACACTTTTTTTTAGTTTATAAATTATGCAAATGAATTTTTTCTTTAAAGCTAGCGCATGCATAGTTAAAAATTATTTAGCAAAAATGCTCATATTTCGCAAAGTATTTTTTTTCCCCCCCTCCACTGTACATGGTTTGTTTCTTTTTAATGTAAATTTTAAAAAAGAATAGAATCGTGTTTCATCTGCAGTTTTCATCTGTTTGTTTGGCATTTAGAAAAGTAACTCTAATGAGACATGAAGTTTATCATACAAATATATTGGATGATTTCACTGGGCAAGTTGTTTTGCCGTTTTGAAGTCGCAGCCACTTAGACTGCCACTTGAAAATTTGCCATAATAATAACTTTTGAAACACGGCACGGATTTGAACCACAGTTGGACAGTGAACCTGTGCTTCAAATATCTTGGATGTTTTTGCTGGGCAACTTGTTCCACTGTATTGTTTCCAAGTGGCAGCCATTTGTTATGGATTTATCATTTAAACAACAAAAATCTAGAAATTTCATGTAACTCGTGAATCAATCACGTTATTGCGTCCATCTTTGGTATATCAATCATAAGTATTTTCTCGCCAAAAGTCGCGAAATTTGGTGCCAAATCCTTACCTGCCTTATTGGAGCTTTTTAATGCGTTTTTAAGGGAAAATTAGGCTATTTTAATGCTAAAACAAACTAGAAATGCAGAAAACTAACATTTTTATCAACTTACTAAGCCTCTTTGAAAGAATTTCTAAAAAAAAAAAAAAAAAAAAAAATTCAAATTTGCAATCATATCTTAGATGAGCTACTTTTTCTGCCATTTTGATCCAAGTGGCAGCCAAAATTTTTCAGCACGATGACTTTTGATATTTTGAATTAATTCGAACTATATGTGTACAGTAGACTTATCTCACAAATGCATTTGATATATTTGTCAACTTAATCCACCACTTTGTTTCCAAGCGCCAGCCACTTGAAAATTTTAAATTTACATAAAAAGGTATTTATGAACTGATTTGCTTAAAACTCCATATGTGCATAGCTTACATCAATATTTCTACCAAATCCATTAATAATTTGGAGCTGCCATTTTGAAACAAAATGACGGCTACTTGATAAGGAAAAAGAAATCAACCTACCCTTCCTAATAAGCCGGAAGGACTTGTTTTATGTTTATCTCAAATCAGATAATAAAACGTTGCGAAATTAGGCAGAATATCACATTATTACAATTGAAGAAAAAAAAAAATAATAAGACAGCATTATACAATCTCTAATAAATTTTGTTGAATGTGTAACAAAAAAGTATAGAAATAATTAACTCAGTGGGAGTTTTATTTTAATATTTGAGTATATACACTTATTAATAACGGCTTTTTATTACTGTCCCCAAATCCAACCAAGTTTGCTTTTAAGATATTTAATATTTCTTTCTTTTTCAGACTGATGATGATCCTCCCCATAGTTTTAATCAGGTATTCATCCTGAAACCTCAGCCAGAAACAGGAAGATTCTATGTAGCTCACGATTCTTTTAGACTTTCTCTGCACTCCATTTGAAGTGATATCAAATTCTTGCTATACATTTTTTTAAAACTTGTCCAAGCTGTTTTTGCTTAAAGTAATTTGTTTATAAATATGAAATAATAAAATATGAGCTTTACTATTTCTTATCTAAGTGCAATGTTTCTTATTTTTCAAACTTACACATTCAGTCTGAAAAATTAATAATTCATACATGAAATCTTATAAATTTATAAATATAAGTTCATATCTAATGATTTTATAGCATTCACACTTTCTTATATGTTCTCTAATTGTTTGTATGTTTTTTCTTTCTACATATAGCATAGCTGCCAATTCCTACTGAAGTTTTTCTCAAATCTCTTAAATGTAGACTAAACATCTGAAGGAAAAATATTCAGTAATTATAAAATTTTGTACCTGTAGAATTAAAATTTTGTCTGATATTACATATTTTAAAAAATCTAAATTTCTCTAAAGTATTTAACGGAATGCAATACCTATTCTTGCCCATTTTATTTCCAATATTATTTACTTTAAACCCCATTGTAATTAAAGAAATTTGTTTATAGAATTACTCATTTTCTAATATTTTTATTTTATTTATTAATTTTTTAACAAATTAACAATTGGTTTTTTTTTTTTTTTTTCAAGTGTAAAGATGGGATTTAAAAAAAAAAAAAAAATAAGTAATGAGTTTTATAAACCAGCGATGAGCCTTCAAACTTTTGTAAGAATTTTTGATTTTTAGAATTTTGGTGAATTTATTTCGTTTTCAGATTTTTGTAGGATAGTAAAATTATTTTAACAATTCTATAATCTGTCAGAAAACTTTTAAAAATTTCTTTTGTTTTCTTATTGTTTTATTTTTTTTCTTCTGATGCATATGTATTTGTGCTTTCGTGTATTTTCCAGTTTATTTTTGGAAAATATAGTATTTAATTTTGTGTATGATTTTTTAAAAATCTATTTAACAGAATGGCCACTAGTCAGGGAATCATGTAAAAGTCGGGGAATTTTTAGTGAGTCTGGTAAAGTCTTGGAATAGTCAGGGAATTCTGACAAATCTATTGGAAATAAGCCATATTTAAAAGCTCATTATTGTAAATTGCTAAATTGTTGGCTAATTTTATGAATTTTTTTGGGAAAAATAAAGTGTAAGTCAGGGAAAAGACAGAGAAAATGTTGAAAAATAGTTATAGGAATTCGGAAAAGTTCTAAATTAGCCACCCTGATTTAATTTTAAAATTCTTGATTTCATTGAGAGTATTGCAGAAGTCATATATGTTTTAATTTTGTGCATATTTTTACACTTTTTACCCGTTTCTTACTCTTAATAAACAAATTTCACCTTTGGAGTTTATTGTTTCTGAGGATAGGTATTGTGTCCTCTTAAGAGGCCTCTCCACTTATCGTCCCCAGAAGCCAGAGCTAATGTTGGAGAAAATTCGCCCCGTTATAACTTATTAACTAATATGTATTTTTAAATTCTGTTTTAACATTCAGAAACTTCACAACTATTAAACAACAAAAAACAACAACTATTAAACAACTTTCTAAAAATAATTTTTTTAAATTTTATATTTTATTTTGAGGTTGTAAAATGCGAATTTTCCCAATGTGAATTTTTTCATTTTTGAGCTTAAAAATAAAATCCTAAAAATAAAAAAAAATCAATGTTTAGAAAGCGATAAATTGTTTAATAGTTGTGAATTTTCAGAAAGTGAAAACGGAATTTAAAAATATGCATTAGTTAAGGAATTATAATGGGACAAAATTTCCCATAGAATAACATTGGCTTCGGCTTTCAGAGACGATAGGTAGAGAGTCCCCTTAAGGAGATGCATCACAGCCCTCTAAAGCCCATGTTAACCTGTGAGAAAATAATCCCTATTATTACTCATTTTTAATATTCAGTTTTTACATTTAAAAAAATTCACAATCTTAAATGAAAAATCTTTTTATCAAATCATAATTTTCCAATTATAAATAAATATATAATATCATACTTGCCAACTTTTCCGGTTTTCCCGGAAGACTTCCGGTTTTTTAACGTGTCTTCCGGGCAGATGGTTAAATCTTCCGTTTTTTAAAAAGTCGCGGATATCGTTCGTTTTAAAAAGAAAACCCAAATGTTCTACGAAAATTCCTGATTCCCAATCTTTCTTCATCCATAACATAAATGTCAATATTCATTTCCAACTTGCTTTATGAGATTCTAGAACATATAAAGAAAAATATTTCTAGCTGATGTAATTACTTTTTGCCCCCCCCCCCCTCTTTCATTTATCTTTAACTAATGATCAGCAATCAAATGTTCTGCAGAAATCTTTTGTTTCCTAATCTTTATCCATCAGCAATACAAATGATAATATTAATTTTAAACTTCTTTCATAGATTCTAGAAGTAGAGTTCAAAGAATTTAACATTTCTTACTCAGTAATTATTTTCTTATTCCCCCCCCCCCCCTTCTCCAGATTGTGATCAATTCTAGAAACAATAAAGCAATGGAAGTGCTCAATATTTCTCACATATGTAATTATTTTTAGATCTTTATTGCTGAATTTAATGAATCTGTCTATTTTTCCTCAATTAAATTAAATATTTGTATGTCATATTTATACCAAATGTGTAAACATGGGGGAAAAAAAAAAAAAAATGAAAAATAATTTTTTTCAGGTAGGAAAATTTTTTCTAAATCAATTTAAGAAAATTAATACTCAGTTTTATGCACGTTTGAAACTGATAATTAGCTACTGCTACTTTTTTTATATGTATGATTAATGTACATACACAAAAATCATATTCTATTTATTTAAAAAATTAGTTATACTTTAACTTAACTAAGTTTTTTGTCTATTGTTAAATAAATTTCTTACGGATTCTGTTTTGTAGATATTTATATGTTGAAGAGGAATAACTTCACTTAAAACTTTTATATATTTAGTATAATCAATCTATAGTAAAACATTTTTATAGATTGCTTCTAAATATTAAAATTGTAAAACTGTATTTATTACGTCAAAGAGAAAAAAAAAAATCTTCCCTTTTTTTATGAAATCTTCTGGTTTTTCAACAAAAATTTTCCCTTTTTTTTATGAAAATTGGTTGGCAAGTATGTAATATATATTTTATTCTGAAGTTATTAAATACTACAAAATTTCACTTACAAGGAGAGGTCGCAACATGGAAAATTCAGATCAGGACAAAATTGTGCAGGATTGTAGTATACTATGAAGGTAACAACATATTAAAGCAGTAGCACCCACTAGCCATAGAATTTTGAGAAAAAAGCGTTTAAAGTTTCAGTAATCTTTAAATACAAGTTATTTCACAGTTCAGACAAAGTTCCAGTGAGGTGGTCAGTAGAGTAAATGGTTGCCACCACCATCTTTAAATGTAGATTTTAAATATTAATCAATATACGTTTTTCTTCGATAATCTGTTTTTTTATTCTTCTGTGCACAAAATAAAATTTCAGCGGCACTCTAATATTAACAACCTCAAAACAGTTATACATATTAAAACCATATCAGGAAGTTTAAACCAAGAATTAAACACAGCTGCTGTTTTACACTTCTGTTTATTTTTTTAATTATTTATTTATTTTTTGTCTATTTTTTCTTTATATTTGCTATTCAGGGTTTTGCTTGTATATTTATTATTTATTTTTATTTGATTATTTCATCCATTTACTTATTTTGCTATTAAAGCTGCATTTGAATGAACATAAGGACGAATGATTGTAAAATTTAATCTTTTGAATAATTAAACCTGGAAATTAAAAAATTTAATGAACAGTAGTTATTGAATTTTTGTGATTTAAAAAATATGTAGGTTTTTCATTTATAATTTTATGTATGTTTTATTTATTATTTTCTATAGCTTA
The DNA here is from genome assembly GCA_963930645.1 of Salticus scenicus. NCBI lineage: Eukaryota > Metazoa > Arthropoda > Arachnida > Araneae > Salticidae > Salticus > Salticus scenicus. The sequence continues at coordinate 293,326,707 of OZ005648.1, forward strand.
AAAAATTAAATTTTAGCTTGTTTTAATTATAAAATAAAATAAAAATAAAATAAAATGCTTTGATAAATAAATATATATGCATATATATATATTTCAGAGGTTAATCCAGAACAAATTTAGTGCCGCATTGAGGTACTTTCACAAAGTCAACTTTTGGCAATGAGGTACCTTCACAAAATCAATTTTCAGCTGAGAGGCACCTTCACAAAGTCAATCCTCAGCAATATAGCAACACACAAAAATTTTTTATCAGCTTCGCTACATTGAACACATAAAAATACCCTCAGTTTGAATATTTACTGGAGACAATGGTAAATATCTAAGTAAACACCTTCTTATCTTACACATAAGAAATAACTCGCATACATATATATTTATTTTAAAACTCCTCCATTTTATTTTTTAAATGTAATTTAAAATTTAAAAAATATGCTTTGCGCATTTCGGTTAATTGTTCTAAAGCATTATTAATTTTCACAAACTTATTTGATTTTTTCACAAATTATTTAAAAATTTCACAAATGGGGTACCATTTTTAAAAAGCTGGATTAAACTCTGTATTTTAAATAAAAGGTTCCCTTTATTTTTACTTTATTTTATAATTGAAACAAAGCTAAAATTTATTTAAGTTAAAATTTTAAAAACTACATTTTTTTTCTATTTTAAATTCAATGAGGAAAAATAAGTAATTTATTTGCTAAAATTTTCAAATTTTGAATTGAATTATAAGAGAAAGTAACAGTAAAATAAAATGTTTAGATTAAAACCCTGTTAAATAAATAAAAGGGGAAAACAACATTCCTGTCGGTAGCATTGAACCTGAGCTGTCAGCATGGAAACCATGTACTCTACTGGCCATGCCACTAGGACGTTGTCTGAACTGTGAAATAACTTGTATTTAAAAATTACTAAAACTTTAAACGTTTTTTTTTTAAATTAAAATAAAAAACGAAGTATATTAATATAACATATTAAATATATAAAGACCTAACTTTACTTCGTGGTCGTTTAAGATCTTTCGGTACCGGGCACCCGGTCCTCATCAGAAACGTTGCTTCTGTGGTGGAAAACTTGAGACTGTTGACTCCTCTGCTGATTTCTCATCAGGTGGCTCCAAGCTCTATTTGGGGCTACTGCGCTGCTATCGTTGCATACGTCGCTATTGGTTAATATTTCAATTGACTCACGGTACATGGCATAATTGTAATTATCGTAATCTGCTAATTTTACGGTTTTATCAAAGTTTATTTTAATATTGTTTTTACTATATGTTTTGGCTAACGCGGTATTATATTTTCCGGTTTTAATGTCGTTTTCATGTTCTTTGATCCTAGTTTTTATTTTTCTTTTAGTGACACCAATATATGAGCTCATATATTGGTCTTATACATACCAATATATGAGCTCATATATTGGTGTCACTAAAAGAAAAATAAAAACTAGGATCAAAGAACATGAAAACGACATTAAAACCGGAAAATATAATACCGCGTTAGCCAAAACATATAGTAAAAACAATATTAAAATAAACTTTGATAAAACCGTAAAATTAGCAGATTACGATAATTACAATTATGCCATGTACCGTGAGTCAATTGAAATATTAACCAATAGCGACGTATGCAACGATAGCAGCGCAGTAGCCCCAAATAGAGCTTGGAGCCACCTGATGAGAAATCAGCAGAGGAGTCAACAGTCTCAAGTTTTCCACCACAGAAGCAACGTTTCTGATGAGGACCGGGTGCCCGGTACCGAAAGATCTTAAACGACCACGAAGTAAAGTTAGGTCTTTATATATTTAATGTTTTTTTTTTTTTTCCCCTCAAAATTCTGTGGCTAGTGGGTAGATGTCAAGATTCGCGGTCGCCACTATAACTTATTAACTAATACATATTTTTAAATTCTGTTTTCACATTCTGAAAATTCCCAGCTGTTAAATTGACGGACTATTTTTAAAAAATTATTTTTTTATTTTATTTTGAAGCTGCAAAATACGAATTTTCAATATGTGAATTTTTTTCATTTTGCAATTTCAAAATATTAAAAATTTAAAAAATTCATTTTTAAAAAAGGTCCGTCACTTTAACAGATGGAATTTTTCTGAATGTGAAAACAGAATTTAAAAATATGTATTAGTTAATAAGTTATTTGTAAAGAAAATTTCCCCATAGAATAACATTGGCTTGTGCTTCTGGCGACGGTAAGTGAAGAGGGCAGTTAACGATCTCCGATTAAATTCGCTACAAAAGCCACCCTATTCATAATCTTTCTCCATCCACAACATAAATGTCAATATTCATTTTAAACTTGCTTCATGAGATTCTAGAACGTATAAAGAAATAGAATTGTTAAATATTTCTAGCTCATGTAATTGAGCGATTCCGTACCAACTCACCTAATGAGGGTTGCATGACCGACTTGGATTTTCTTTAAATTTGGTACACAGATTGATGATATAGAGGCATGAAAAAGTCCAAATTTTTAGCTACCTGCTCCACTTATTTATAGATATACAGGTCCTCCAAGTTTGTCCGTTCCCTCAAAATACCAAAAAAAATGATGTTATTTAATTTTTTTTTCTTAAAAATTGTACTCATGCAATATGAAAGTGTTATGTATCTATGGAAACTAGTTATTCCAGGCATTCAGAAAAAAAATACTACAATGTTTATAATGAAAATCTTTAAGGTACAGTACTCTTAGAAGTTGCAACCACAAAAATTTTATTTTCCCGATTTTGTTAAAATTGAGACATCAATTCCAAAATAAGGAAAATAAAACCAAAGGTTTACTCACTTTCTGGTAGAGTACAGGTGTTCATCATAAATTACTACACAATAAATTACTTGGGTTTCTCGCTCCTTCTTGGAAATATTTAATCTTAAAGAGAAACCATAGGACAAAAACATGCAATTTCGGCCATCTTGGCAGCCATTTTACTCCTAAAGGGGGAGCACTAGAAACTTTTTTATTTTTTAAAAATAAGCTACTGATGTGTTAGCTATTCACAGGAAAGAGTATACTTTTGGTTATTATTTGCATAAAGATATATCCTGCTGATAGTATATGCATGTTTTTCTCTAATACCATATGCTTGTGTTCCCCCTCTCATAGACTTAACATTAATAAAAAGGAAAAATAATAATGCATATGTTACCGCTAAAGTGCAGAAATCAGTTAATCTGCAGATTTGCTAGGTAATCTGCACATTAACTTGGGTGATCCGTTAAAGTGAGGAAAATTGTTTTATTTCTCAAATTACCTAGGTAATCTGCGAATTACCTAGATAATCTGCACATTACCTACTAGGCACTCGTTAAAGTGAAAATAAGATATCTGGTGTTGTAATTTTACAGCACGCTGTGTTGTATTTGTTTTTTTCATTCGAAAAAAAAAAAAAAGTGTTCTTTTCTTTTTTATTTCTTTCTTTACTAATTTTAATCTGTATGTGTTTTAATTTTTATATCTTTTAAAGTTATATTTGTTTTATTTTTTATTTATTTCATCTTTTTTATTCTGTCAATATAAGTTTGAAGATATTATGCATTTTTAATATGAAATATAATAGCTTTAATAGCTTTCAATAAATTCTATTTTATAAATGAATGTTAGAATTGTAATACAGTAACGATTCCTGTTCAAAATAAAAATATTTAACAATTTAAAATAAAAATAAAAAGTTTTATTAACAACTTATATTGCTATTACTATTTAAATACTAGAAACATTAAATTACATAAAATATTACTAGAAATATTAAATTAGACAAATCAGAAGCATTATTTAAGAAGTACTTCAAATAATTAAAACTGCTTTAACATTTTTTAGAATGCATGAAAATTAAAATGACAGTTTTCAATGCTTTATTAAACTATATTTTGCAGCATACATATATCTGCACAAGTTTAGCAAATATATTAATTTTACAAAAAAAAAAAAACCTTTATTAACATTTTTTATGTGATAAACTACAACGAAATTATCTGAAAAAGCGAACAAAATTAAATAAATAAATAAAAATATAATCATGGTATATAAAATATTTACAGGGAACTTGAAACTGAAAGAGAGAAAAAAAAAAAAAATGTAAGGAAATGCTAAAAAATTTACAAAAATTTCATATTAAGTATTTATTAAATGCCATAATATTTTTCAAAGTTAATAATTAATATCTTTTTCTTTTTTTTTTTTTTTTTTCCAGTGAGTAATAGTAATTTAAATCAATTTTAAAATAAATTAGTTTTAAAAAGTTATGGTTTAATAGTTTTAGTTCGGAAGGAAATAATTACTGTAATGTAAATCTAATATTCATAATTCAAAATGGAGTTTCACGAGAGACAGCTTTTAATTAAGATTAAATTTCATTAATAAAATACAGACCCTTATCAAACTTATATTGACAGAATTGAAAAAGATAGAAATAAAATCAAAATTAAAACAGTTATAACTTACTTGTTACTTTAATTTTTGTGTAGTCATAATAATAAACCTAATCATGGCTTCCATCCTCTTCATTTTGCGTTTGCCGTTTATCGGTTTAGCATCATAGCGTAGCGGAAGTAAAGGGGTAAAAGTTTTAGTTATGTTTGAAGGTCATTCGCGTATATGTATCACATGGCTGTTTGACGTCATAGTAAATGTAAAAAAAACTAAGGCTCGAAACAAACATTTGAACTTTAACGATGCTGAAACCGTTAATCTGCAGATTACCTAGTTAAAATGCGGAAAACTCTTTATTCAGCACTTTAACGGGTCATTTTAGTTAATCTGCAGATTAGCTAGGTAATCTGCAGATTAACGGATTTCGCGTTTTAACGGTAACACATATATTAATAGCTGCACTATTTATACAAGAATTCAAGAAATTTAATATATTAAATTATTTAATAATAATTTAAAAAAAAAATAATTTCTACATTTTATAGCAAAATTAGATATTTGATGAAAACAAGAAATAGAATTTTTCCAAAACTGGACGTTGTCCATCTATAATTATTAAATAATTTCTTGAAAAATCAATCAAAATAAAGGAGCTATAAATAGTTATTTTATAAGCAAATATATTTGAAATACAGCAATATATTAAAAATTGATGTGTACAGAATTTTATTCAATTGCAAACATAAGTTCCTGTATTTTTTTCACAGTATCATTTGATATTAAAAACATGCATCCTGTGGCTGCTGCTGCTGATGGCATTGGTACTATATCTAACAGGTGCTTGTATGAAATCCAGCATGTATCTGGTTTCTCTGGCAGTAAAAGTTTTGGCAGGGGCCATGAGGATGCATAAATTGTAATTGAACATCACCTTTTTCAAAACAGTTTTCTAAGACAGCTCCTAATCGCCATTTCTTATCGTACATGCAAGCAACATAAAAACCTTTAGAAAAAGACTAAATTTAGACTAAATTTTTGACATGTTGCTTACCTACTGCAGATACTTCAATCTGATTCGATATGTTTGTAATGTAGATACAATGGAAACTAAAAGCACAGATTTACTGATAGGAATAAGTTTATGATAATCCCTGATACCCTCAATTCTTACAGCGAAAGTTAGTCTTTCAGAAAGCAATGCTCTTGTTTCTGCTACATATTCTTCAGATGCAAAGAAAAACTTAATATTTTTTAAATTACCTGTACAATAATGAAACAAATCACATGGAGAAATTATCTGATCCTTGTAAGGACGTTGCAAGCTGGTTCTGTAAGCAGACCTTTTACCTGTGCCTCCAGTGGCATCACAGGGACTTTTGCCATGGGAAGTGGCAAAAAAATTTCACTCAGCATTTAGTTTGAAATCATCTTTATGTTAGCATAAATTAAAAAAGTTTTTCTTGTTTTTGTACTGCGCTGAGCTACCACCACTGAAATAAATTATTTTCTATATGTCTGGATATTGTGATGTTAAATATGGAATTACAGGCCTTTAAAAAGAAACTACTGCCACTGTATCATGTGTCGAACAGTCACTGATAATACACATAGAAATAACTTTTAGGTTATCATTTGGCCGAACATACGCTAAAAAAGGATGGAGTGTAGCTTGCGTGTTTTCCCAGTGATATCCCTGTATTGCATCCTGTACAATAAAAGTAAAATTTTCAGGAAAATCAAGTAATAAAATGCACTCATCTGGTTTTAGTTCTGCTTTTCTTGTTTTTAAATACTCTGATTGAGATTTTGCAATGTAATGGTGTTTTGCCTAAGACTTCATTTTCAATAAAAGTTCCGATTTAAAATCAGGTGCAGGCAAAGTAATTTAATGAGTGTTGAATGGACTGTAGTTATCCGCCGTTGAAACATCACTTCAGATTCTTCATCATAATTATCCATTAACATATCTAAAATTTCTTCAAATGCAGTTTGGAGTGGACACTGTGAACAAAATCCTAACATACATGCTTCATTGTTAAAGTCACACGCAAAATGAGACAAAAAAAATTACCGATAGATGGTTTAATAGATTATTTAGAGATGCCATCATTAGCCTGTCATTTTAGTGAATCATACAGACAGACTGAATGAATTCCTGTACTACCAGCTAACACACACCACTTCGGTCGCAAATCAGTAAATTTAGATAATCCAATCTTGTGATTGGGATATTCCTGTTTAAAAAGTGTGTACGCTTCTTTGAGATTACATAAAATGAAGTGTTTCTGTTTTGTAAATATTTTATTTCTTCACTAAATACTAACTTGAATTTTTAAAAAAATAAAAGGTTTCCTACATCTTTCTTTAAAATATCACAAAAATAGAGTACACATTAGTTTTAATACCAGAATATAATAAAATCAGAATGTTGCACCCTTATTCAATGCTTCATTCACCTAATAACACTATTTCTAAAAGTAACTAAGTAACGTTCAGAGGGTAAATAAAGTCTTATACATGTATTAAATCAATATGTATATAATATTCAATAAGTTTTGTTTTTTTTACATCTTTTTTTATCAATGTTAAGTCTGTGAGAGGGGAAACACAAGCATATGGTATTAGAGAAAAACATGCATATACTATCAGCAAGATATCTCTTTATGCAAATAATAACCAAAAGTAAACTCTTTTCCTGTGAATAGCTAACACATCAGTAGCGTATTTAAAAAATAAATAAAAAAGTTTCTAGTGCTCCCCCTTTAGGAGAAAAATGGCTGCCAAGATGGCCAAAATTGCATGTTTTTGCCCTATGGTTTGTCTTTAAGCTGAAATATTTCCAAGAAGGAGTGAGAAACCCAAGTAATTTATTGTGTAGTAATTTATGGTGAACACCTGTACTCTACCAGAAAGTTAGTAAACCTTTGGTTTTATTTTCCTTTTTTTGGAATTGATGTCTCAATTTTAGCAAAATCAGGAAAATCAAATTTTTGTGGTTGCAACTTCTAAAAGTACTGTACCTTAACGATTTTCATTATAAACACTGTAGTATTTTTTTTCTGAATGCCTGGGATAACTAGTTTCCGTAGATACCTAACACTTTCATATTACATGAGCACAATTTTTAAGAAAAAAAAATTAAATAACATCAATTTCTTGGTATTTTGAGGGGGCGGACAAACTTCGAGGACCTGTATATCTATAAATAAGTGGAGCAGGTAGCTAAAATTTTGGACTTTTTCATGCCTCTATATCATCAATCTGTGTACCAAATTTAAAGAAAATCTGAGTCGGTCATGCAACCAACTTTTATTTTTTTAGGTGAGTTGGTATGGAATCACTCAATTATTTTTTCTCCTCCATTTTCTTATCTCCAACTAGGGATCGGCAATCATATGTTCTGCAGAATTTTTTTGTTTCCCAATCTTTCTCCATCCACAACATAAATGTCAATATTCATTTTAAACTTGTTTTTTTAGATTCTAGAAGCAGAACTGAAAGAGCTTAATATTTCCTACCCATGCAATTAATTTTTACTCCCCCCCCCCTACACACACACATCTCCAGATAGTGATCATTGATTAATTCTACAAACAATAAAGAGATAGAAGGGCTCAATATTTCTACATATGGAATTATTTTTAAACTTCATTACTGAACTTGATAAATCTACTTATTTTTTCTCAATTAAACTAAATATTTATATTTAAATATCTATTCCAAATGTTTAAAAAAAAGGGGGGAAATGTAGACTAAATTTTTCAGGTAGGAAGATTTTTTCTAAATCAATTTAAGAAAATTAATACTCTGTTGGTTTTATGCATATTAGAAACTGATAATTAACTACTGTAGCTTTTTTTAATATGTATGATTAACGTGCACAAATAAAAATCATATTTTATATTTGTTTGATTTTTTTTTCTTTTTTTTTTCTTCTTGTTGACATGGAATTTTAATAAGGTTTTATGTGGATATAAAACTTATTGCAATAATATTAAAGAATTGTTTTGTGGTAATGAAAAATAGCCTGAAATTTTTAATGTAAATAGAAAGCTATAAATAAATATATATATAACTGTTTAGGGAGCTAGGTAGTTAATTTATTAAAAGTGACATAATCAATGTTCCATGAATTAACCAAACAATCATGTTAGCAAAAAATTTTCAGCTAATTTCTAATTTTAGCAATCGCATGCTTGTTAATATAATTAAATCTCGGATAATATGCCAAAAAAGATTTTTTCCATGTCCCCCCCCCCCCCCCCCCCTTTCCTTGCAGACTCAAAATAATTTTGTTTTCTTCTAATGCTAATCACATCTACTTTCCGTATGGAGATGAGATGTCGCACTAGGTGAAATTTTTTAAATGATTCAAATTTTTGTATTTCTCTTTCAATAAGACAAAGTGAATATTCTTGCAAAACACGAATTGTGTGGGAGAAATAACATTATTTTGTTAGTGCTCATCATTATAGCCTGCAGTTTTCTGAATCAAAATGAAATTAATACTTAACTATGAAAGTCCATATATTTTTCCTCATTACTAAAACTTTAAAATCTTCTTTGTAATACTGTAGTTATTAATAGCATGTAAAAGTTGCATTATATGCTACTATAACTACCCTATATGTTTATAAAACTCACTCTTAAAATACTAATAAGAATAAAATCATAAACACTCAAAGGAAATTCGAGCGAGATCATACCTTCTCTCAAAAGTCAAATCATTTTTCAATGATTTGATTTCTCAGCCAATTTTGTCTTTCTCCCACCTGCTTTCATTTCAGATATTGAAAATTTTAAGCTTGAGAAGTATGAAAGTTTAAAAAAATATATTTATTTTCAAACAATATTTAAAGAGTTTTTTTTTTAAATTAAACTAATACAATAAAGGCTGCTATTTCTTAATTTTCCGACCATATCATCTGTGTTTTATGCCTTTATATGTATATAGATATATATATTTTTTAATTATGTTAGTGAATATCAGGTATAACGTCGACTCTAATATGTTGTTACCTTCATAGTATACTACAGTCCTGCGCAATTGCATCTTGATCTGAATTTTCCATGTTGTGACCTCTCCTTGTTAGTGAAATTTCTCATTTTACAAAAAAATAAAATATTTGAAGAAGATAGACTTTTGGAAAACAGAATTTAAAAATGTGCAAAATTTTATAAATAAAAATGGAGATTATTTTCTTCGTAGATTAACATGGGCTTAGCTGCTAACCTTGACACATTCTGATGCATCCCTTTAAGGCTGTGCATCAATCAGATAGCTCCCTTTCTCCATTCCCGTGCTATCCTGCAGGATTTTTGTTGCTTGTTTTATAAGGATATCTTATTCAAAAATGAAGTTTTTGAATATTACTCTTTGAATATGTTGCCTTTTAGCTTAGTGAGCATATCCTTGAAAAAATAAATTTAAATATTTTGTTTAGAGATCAAAGTCAAGGACTCATTGAAATGAAATATTTACATTTTTTCAAAAATTGCTCACTAAGCTAAAAGGTGACATATTCAAAGAGTAATATTTGAAAAACTTCATTTTTGAATGAGATATCCTTAGAAAAGAGGCAACAATAATCTTGTTGGATAACAGTGGCCGAGCAGATCACGCTCATAGCTGGCATATAGAAAGTGCCAAGTTCAATCCCAGGTCGCACTCATTGACCTAGCCTTTAGGAGTTTTCTACGAAACTTGCATAAATATGAGCTAGGACCCCTTAGAAAAAAAACTCATGAAGGGTATAGATGATCTATGAATCCATAGGCCCATCCATGAACCCATCGGTTCTAGGACCCTAGTGTAGTCAATCAGCCTGAAGGGGACTCTATACTTATCTCCGAAAGCCGAAGCCAATGTTCTTTTATGGTGAATTTTGCCCGTTATAATTCATTAACTAATGCATATTTTTAAATTCCGTTTTCATATTCAGAAGATTCACAACTGTTAAACAGGTTCTCGCTTTTTAAAAATCTATTTTCTTAAATTTTAAGATTACATTTGTAAGCTAAAGAATGCAAAATTTCACATTGTGAAAATTCACATTTTACAATTTCAAAATAAAATATTAAAAATTGAAAAAATCAATTTTTAGATAGCGATAATCTGTTTAACAGTTGTGAATTTTCTGAATATGAAAACATAATTTAAAAATATGCATTAGTTAATGAGATATAATGGGGCAAAATTCTCCATAGGATAACATTAGCTTTAGCTTCCGTGAACATTAAATAGAGAGGCCTCTTAAACCGTACAACCAACACCCCATGTTATTCTACAGAGAAATTAATTTTAAAAATTCCTCATTACCTAATGTATTCCTTTAAATTATGTTTTCACTTTAAAAGAATTCAGCCATTTAATTAATTCTCATTTTCTGAAAATTAATTTAAAAATTTTTTAATATTTCATTTTGAAGCTTTAAAGTTCAAAAAATGCTCTTGGTTATTTTAAAATCAATTAAAAAATGTTTTACTTTTGTCCTTTGTAAAAAACAAATCATGGAAAAAATATTTAAAATAATCATACTATTTTAACTATGATTTACAGCTAAAAGCAATTTGTTGCCAGTCGACAAACATGAGGTATTAGCTTCAGTGTTATTCTAATAATATTTTAGAAGACAAAATCGGGTATGCTGCCGAAAGGCAACACTCGGCATTTAAGGATTAAAATGAAACATGAAAATTAAATTAAATTCATTTCTGTTTTTAAAAAATATTTTTTACAGTTGAGAATTTTTCTAAATACATAGCTGCCAAGTTTCTTGATTTCTAAGAAGACTTCTTGATTTTTGTATTGTCTTCTTGCTTCTTGCTAGAAAATGAAATCTTCCTGATTTTGAAATTTAAATTTGATTTTTAATTTAATAATTTCATTTTAATCTCAAAAAAAAAAAAAAAAAAAAAAAAAAAAAAAACTTCTATAATGTTTTTAAATTATCCACAAAAATCTTATGTGTTAATCAGTTTTAATTGAAATAGCATGATGTGGTTAGATTTTTTCCAAAATACCAATCACATTTTGAAACAGCTTTCTGCCAACCAGATCATAACATTGCATGGCATACATCATAGCCTTGTCTTTGAGAAAACAAAACATTATCCTTGATAAAGCTGGGAGAGTATGAATCTGCGACTTAGTTTATTTTACATTCATGTGTTTACTTATGAGAACAAACTTTTTGTGTATTTGCTGTCCTGCATGAAATATTAGCATACTTTTATTTGAATTTAAAAATATTCATTTAAAAAGTGACTAGTGCTAATAAAGAGAAATTATATAACAGGCATTTTCTGATGCATATACAATAGAATTTCCTTTTTTAAAGTATTCAACGATCTTGGTAGAATCAATGATTAAAGTTTTTCCTTTTTTTTTTTCTGCTTTTTTTCCAAATTTCTCATAAGTACAATTTTTAGGATCAGATTAGTAAAAAATGGTTATATCAGCTATGACTATTATATAAAAAAAATCTTCTTGGTTTTAAAAGAATTTTTTCTTGTTTTTTTAGCTTAATCTTCTTGATTCTTTGCACGAGAAGTTGGCAGTATGTAAATATGAAAATGGCATTTTAAAAAATAGATCAGGTACCCACAAAATAACATTGAGGAAGGGGGGGGGGGGGGGGGAGGTTGCCGTCCACATTAGGTGTATTACACAGATTATCATACAGATAGGACAGTGAAGCTAAAACGCGAACCGGAAATATAGTAGCACCACTAGTGTCAACAGAGGGGAACTACATGTGTTACGTCTACATGAATAGCATCTTTGATCGAAAATTGTTTTTTTATTTCGCGAGTAGTTAGTAGTAGGTTAGTATGGGAAGTTTTTTTTTTCTTCACTTTCTATTGTTTTTGAATTCACAAAATTATCCTCAAAACATTCACAGCTATTCTTCTAAGAAATAAAAATTATTTTTTACAATGTTTAAAAATATGCTTTGTGAAACATATTCATATTCAAGTACAAATTAAAATTACAAACTGTAATTCTGAAATAGCAGTATGAAATCATTAAATATTTAACGTTGCTTGGTTTAAATAATACAAAATGCCTTAAAATGAAAAAAAAAATGTTTTTATTTTATGTATATTTTCTTAATATTTAGTACTTGCTTCTTAAAATAAATTGCTTTTGACAATCAAGTTTGTAAACAATAATAAAGTTGCCAACGTAAACGTATGTGCAGTTTCCTTCCTTCACTTTTTCTACTACTTTTAAATTTACAAAATCATAACATTCACAGCTATTTTCTAAGAAATAAAACTAATTTTTATTATGTTTGAAAATAAATTTTTCCAAACACATTCGTGTTCAAGAGTACACATTAATATAACAAACTGTAATGCTGAAATAGCAGTATGGTATGAAATCTTAAATATTTAACATTGCTTGGTGTAAATAATTCAAAATGCTTTAAAATGAAAAAAATATTTCTGGTTTTTGTATATTTTCGAAATTTATTTGCTTAATATTTAGTACTTGCTTCTTAAAATAAATTGCTTTCGACAATCAAATTCGTAAACAATAACAAAGTCCAAACGTAAACAAACATCAATAAATGGTTAGTCGGTTGGATGTTGGGTTTACCGTTGCACTAATATTACGATATGAACATAGATACAATAAAAATAAGACGAGTGATTGCGTGAGCTGGAGAGCTCGAGAAACTTACAGCCGTTGACAATAGGGTCGCTGCAGTCAAATTCCGGTTACAGAAGAATATACAGGAGTGTCCTATCTGTATAATAATCTGTGGTGTAGTATCCCCTTAATGGGAAACAGCAGTGCTATTTTAATTTTGCGTGTTTCATATTTCATAATTGAAATTTTAACCTTTCTTAGGTTTTTTTGTTAAACAATGAAAAAAAATACTACAGTTAGATAAGTCTAAGGATATATATTCAAGATAAAAGACTGAAGTATAAAAGAACTCGAAAAGAATGAGTAATTTCAGATGAATGTGATGGGAGAGAGGTCATTATAATACTTAAATATTTCAGGATTACCATTTGATTATATGGTTAAACTTATTTTTGAAATATGAACATTATCAGAATCAGTGTTTTCATGTAAGGTACTGAACATGAAAAAATATTTCAAGAAAAAAGCATTGGAATATAAATATTATAAATTTCTGAATACATTATTTTATGGTAGAAATTTAAAAATTTTCAATTTTTCCGGATGGAAATAAAACCCTTCAAGGGGGAAAAAACTTTTTTTCCCCCCCAGAATTTCCGTTTTTTTTTTTTTGTCAGACTATTCCCTTCTCTAATCCTTACAGAAGGCTGATTTGCTAAAGTGTGAAGCATTTGTTGTTTGTTTTGACGAGGCCTTAAATAAAATAGCTCAAGAAGGACAAATGGATGTCCGTGTTCGCTTTTGGTGTGAATCAAAACAAGAAGTTTGTACGAGATATCTGAATTCTGCTTTCCTAGAAAAAGCTGCTGCTGGGAATGCTCTGGAAAGTTTTTGGAAATTATGAAACCATTTTCGCTTGAAAAAATACTTCAAGTTAGTATGGATGGTCCAGTTGTAAACTTTAAATTTTTAAGGTTATTGAAATCTCATATGGAATCGGTGAATGAAGATTCATCAAAGTTACTTGATATTGGATCATGTGGCTTGCATGTCATCCATGGTGCATTTCAAGCAGGTTACAATGAAACAGGATGGAAAGTTGTAAATTTTCTTAGAGGATTATATTATCTTTTTAAAGATAGTCCTTCCAGACGAGCAGAGTATTCTTTAGTAACTGAGAGTAATGTTTTCCCAAAAAAGTTTTGTTAAATTAGCTGGCTTGAAAATGCTTGTTGTGCTGAATGTGCTATGCTAATTTTTGAAAATATTAAAAAATATATGGATGAAAAAAAAATCTAATGGAAGTTTAGCAATATCAGTTCAAGAGTGCCTCAAAAATTGCTTATTATTATCACAATTGCATTTTAGTTCCCAATCATACTATAGGTATGGGGAACTTAGGTAATCGTGAAAAATTTCGACCTCAGTTTTTTTTTTTTATTTTTTTATACGTTTTCAGGTGTGAGGAATCCAAAAATGACAAAATTTGTATGGTGTCTGTCTGTAGGGTGTCCGTTAGTGTGTTAATCTGTTTACACGATATCTCACGAACAAATGATCGTTTAGAGGTCAGATCAGTTTTAAAATATTACTTTCAATACTGGCAAGAACCTTATTCATTTGCAACATTCGAATTAAGAAACTTCGTAAGTTATTAGAATTTTACGATTTTCTTAACATGGGAGAATAGGACAAAAATTCACTTAAATGTGCGTTAAATGGAAACTTTTTACTGTAAAAATGTCAGACCAGTTTTAAAATATCAGTTTTGATGCCGTAAGGAACATCAGAAACTATAAATATGCCACTTTGAAAATTTTGCAAGTTATTGGAAATTTACGAATTTCTTAACATGGCAGAATAGAGCAAAATTTCACATAAACGTCAATCTTGAGGGATATTTTCATCGTAAAGATGTCAAACCACTTTCGAAATATTATTTAGGATACTGGCATGAATATCATAGACTACAATTTTTTCAATTTAAAAAATTCGTAAATTATTTGAAATTTACGATTTACTTAACATGTCAGAATAAGGCAAAATTGAGTATAAACTTCCATTTTGAAGGTCATAAATACATCAGACAACTTCAAAATTACATTTATGATATTTGTTTGAACATGATTGAATACAAATATTCTAATAGGAAAATTTCGTAAATTATTTGTAATTTACGATTTTATCAACATACGAAATTATAATTATAAATCTGAATTTTCAGGATTATTGCATCGGAAATAGTAGCATGAAAACTAAACAACGGAATCGACCTTGATAAAATAAATTAATAGATTAGAATATGATAAATATATCGGAGTGAACGGTGGATAGCCTATTAGGCGGGGATTTCATTTTGTCACTGTATCAAGCTTTGGTCAAATTCATTTCTTTTAACATGATTATAATATGTCTCACACTAAAAATTTGTGAGAACATAAATATGATAGGGAACTGAGCAGAGTCCACCTATGCCAACTAGTTTCAAATTAGTATCAGAGGAGTTCCAGCCATTTTTAACCCAATTCCAAATTTCAGACCCCCTCAGCCCATATTTGTATTCTCACAACCTGGAATTAACACAAAATCTCATGAGGCATTTTGTAAAAAAGAAAGTCCTTGATGAAGCAACAATGGCGAAACAAATAGCTACTATAGACTTAAATATTAAAGAAAATCTGTTAAACATCAGTGAATTAAATATAGGATTTGCAATTACAAAGTATCTAAATAAATCAAAAGTAAGTGAGAAAGAAAAAGGCTACTTCAAAATGGAATGCAGGTCTTTTCTAGTAAAATCAGTAAACAAAATCCTGGAAATAAGTCCATTACTGTTTAGCCTGGCATGTGGCTTATCATGCTTAGTGCACAGTTTCATGATACCTAATCCATCTATTGTCCATAAATAAATAAATAAATAAAAACTTGCAAGGAAAGTGAGAGTGAGGAAAAAGAAAGAAAAAAAAAGTTGTCCTTTTTATGAAAAGTAAAAGAAGACCCAAAATTATTCTAAAGAAGAACAGAGTTATCTATCAGTTGATTCTATGTTTCTCAAGGTCTAGGGTAAAGTTGGTTGACAATCTACTGTTTCACATTAAAATGTGTTTCTATTTTGTTTTTGTGGATAAATGATCGGCATATATTTTCAAATTTTAAGTCCAAAAAAATTGTGGAAAACTAGTTCAAAGAAAAATAAAGAGAAAATGTGTACCGTCAACCGGGGTTACTTAAGCCGGCGAGGTAACAAAAGCCATTTTAATAGGTAAATTTTGAATACTGGTTTGGCAACACTGTGTAGATGTCTTGAAATTTGTTTTGATGCTATTGTTTGCATTATTTAACAGAGTTTTCACTTGTCTACAAATAGTTACTTAAGTTTTTAATGGTAAATTTACATAAATATTTTTGTTTTGATGTTAATTTTAGTGAAATTTTATAACCTATATAACTTCAATGATCCCAATTATATTTTTAATAGAATTTAGTAACAAATGTTGTTCAACCTAACCTCAAACAATACTTTTTCATCTTTGCCATTTCACAGGATGCATTTCCATTTAGTTTTATATATTATATATAAAAAACTAAAGCTGTTACTCCATACTACATTATACCATATAAAATGAAAAAAAAAAAAAAGTACTGGTTATTAACATATTACAGTAATTATTAAATAAATGATTTTTATGCTTTCCTTTGTTTCGGAACACAATATGCCTCGAAAGTATCAAAGGCCTGTTGGTTCTCGAAAATACAAAGATTACTCAGTACAAATACAGGATCTTACACCAAATGTATACATTATTGCAGAACTTATATTTAATGAAAATAGAAAAAAAGAAGTGAAAAAACAATTCTATGCTATTGTTCAAGAAACTAAAAACGAGGAAGTAACAGCAAAGGTAAATTTTTTTAGGAAAAGCTCCAAATCACTGGGAAATGATTATATGTTTCCAAATGTTGATGATGAGATGGACATAAAGATCACAGACATTATCACAATTGTTAAGCCTGTTAAAGTTAATAGAGGATGTCATACTTTCCCTTTTGCACTTAATAATTAAATGTTAGATTAAGTTAATATTAGTGCCATTATTGTATAATTTTTTACTAGTACATCAAATGTAAACTATTATAAATAAATTTATTTTGGCATTTTATGTGGATTTTGTTACCCTTTAGTGAATAATTGAAGTTAAACACTGATTTACAACCACTGGTTTTTGTTACCCATATCACGGGGTAACTAAAACCACCAAGTTTTTATTTTCTTATAATTAACATGCATGTTTCAAAAAAATTTCTTATATGTAATAATAAAGTAGAGCAATAGACCCAAGTTTTCCACAAATTAGTTAATCTCTAACATAAATAGCTTTTGAGTGATAGGTGTTTGAAGTTGAAAAGTGGTCTAAGTATTGGTTTACGGTATTGTCCAGAAATAGAAAATGTTAAACGCTTTTCAATTCTTAAATCATAAGGTTTTCTTTAGATAACCTCCCCCACCTGCTAGATTTCGTTTTCCGATGCTGGTCATCCCAAAAATTCTAATGATTTGAGTACATTTTGATGAAAGTGGAAATAAAGGAATGAAGGATGAATTTTTCAATCTATTTTATTCAGGAAGTGACAATTTTCACTTTGATGGCTTTGTTTAAATTTTGAAAAAAAAAGGATAATATTGAATAAATAATTCTTTAACAATTATCTTTATAATTTTATGAAGAGGGTTATGGAAGTTTGCGATTGCGAATTTAAAGTAAGATCGTTTTTCTATTATCTTTATTGAATAACTTAAACAATTATTTATTATTATTAATAGTTATTTTAATTTAAAATGACGAGAAACATTACGTTGGTGAACATTGTTGTAAAAAATCATGCGGCGTATCTGATGGTGTGGCATATATGACGACTTTTTTTTTTTAAATCAATTTTCACCGATGCAGCATATATGCAGGCGCAGTTTATCTCCCCAAAATTACGGTACTCTAATACAATAGATTTTGTCATCAAAATTCTAGTATTTTATTTCAATGTCTTGTCCAGTTTCAACTTTTTTGAATTTTTGCTGATCTCATCCCTGTAATTAGCTTCGATTTTGAAGAAGGTGTTTTAGTAATTTCCAACAGCAACGTCTGTTTTTTTTTTGTTTTTTTTTTAAGGACTGTATAAGGACTATCCAGTTATACTGTATCTTGGAAGAGAATCCTTTATGTCAAACAGGGTTCCACAATCAAATTTTATCTTCTTCCTTGAATTAGTGATGTGATGTGTAGGCTTTAAGTTGTATCTTGTCTTCATTCCCTCCATTGTCATCCTGAGCTAAGCTGTATATATCTTCAATTCAAGCTTGGAGATCTTAGATGTACTCCTCTGGCACTGAAGGTGCATCCGGTGAACAACCAAACAGGAGATTTTATGGAAGAAGTTCACATCCAAACAGCATCTGTGCTGGAGTAAAGCTGGTAGTTTAATGGACAGCACTTCGATACACCAATAGGAACAACGGCAGCTTCAAGTCCCAATCTTGCTGGTTCCTAGATACTAAAAGAGAGATTTTTCAGGATGATGCAGTTAAACCTATTAACCATGCCGTTTGACTGGAGATGTAGGGGGCGTTGTCTGAGATTTGTCAATGCCGAATAATTGACACACTCCTTTGAATACAGCAGAGGTGAAGTTCATACCTTGATCGGTATAAAGCTGTAGGGGTGTGCCATACTTTGACACTGCACTAGAACCTCTCCAACTGTGCATGGCTCTTGATTGGAAATAGGATACACTTCAGGCCATTTGGTAAAATTATCCATCACAACAAAGGTGTACATATTGTCTCTGGAGGTCCATGGCAAAAATCTATAATCAACAAATAATCTCGAAACAATCCAATAAAACAGTTATCTATATATATAAAAATGAATGTTTGTCTGTATGTTATTTATAAAATCGTAAACGGCTTGACCGATTTCGATCATTCTTTTTTTGTTTTTTTCCTTATAGGTCAGGGATGGTTTAGGAAAAAAAAAATTGAAAAAATCTTTAAAATTAATTAAAATATGAAAATAATAAACTTATTGACTTATATTGACTTAATATAAGCCATTTAAATTTTTAATTGTTGCCAAAAAAAGTTTACGAGATATATTTATTTATTGTTTTCAGCATAAAATGAAATATGCTTTCATGCGAAAAATAAGAAATTACTAAATGTTAAATTGGTCGATGAGAAAATGACACATTTTAATTTTAAAATAAAATAGTAATATTACAAATCTAACATATTTATTCTGAATTTTATTTCACAGCATTTTTTTTATATACCTCAACTTCAGATTTTTTTTTTTTTTTTTTTTTTATTATGACGGATGAAACACGCTTGGCATAAAAGTTAATTCAGCATTATGGTAAACGTATTTTCTTATTGATAATTCTTGACAATTTTTTATAATTTTGATGCTGAAGTAGATCGTACATTTCTCGCCAAGGAAAAGATAGAAAGAAATACGCAAGCGAAGTGATGACGTCACTGGCAGTTCGTGGATGCAAGAAAAATATTTCCTATGTTAAACGCCCATTGGATTTTTTGTAAAAACTTATTAAAAATCGAGAAAAAATATTTCCCGATTTTAATCCGCATATTTAGGTATAGATATGTATTAGTTATCATGTCCATGCATTAGATTAAGTTATTTTTGTTGTAAAATTGACAAAATTTGAATTTTAATTTCAAAACTCTAGAAAAAAAAAAAAAAATGGCAAACTTCCATATTCGATTGAAAACACAAACGTTTAATTTCAAAGGATGATATTAACACAATAAATATCCAACTAATATACTGATTAAAAGGGAAATGATAAATATTCTATCATAATTTGAAGTCAAATTTGTTTTCAAATGTCTAAATAAAGTATCTGATATAAGATACTAATATGTTGTAGCGGAATAGATTTGATATCGGTCATCCTTGGTAGAAAAATAAAATATCGCCAAATTATTTGGCGAACATAATTTAATTCCTTTCAAAAATCATGGTTATTTTAACAACTTATTTTAAGACAGTAATGAATAATATGAAACAATATTTCGTACAATGAATATTACGAAAATATACATCTGGCATGTTTATTTTCGTATTACGTTTTTGATCACCAAATACAATAAGCGCCAAGAACGACAGAGTTTTGAAATTTAAAATTAAAAGTTTGTCAATTTGACAGCAAAATAACTCAGTCTAACAGATGCACATGATAACTAATACATATGTGTACCCAAATATGGGGATTAAAATCGGGAAATAATTTTCTTCGATTTTTAATCATTTTTTACAAAAAATCCAATGGGCGATTGACATAGGAAATCATTTTCTTGCATCCACGGACAGTCAGTGACGTCACACTTCGCTTGCGTATAGGAACAATAATCGCATAAATTATATTTTGGTCTAAAACGGCAACAAAAATTTAAAAGTCGCCAAGGGCATTAAGGCTGTACCATGATCAAGTTTACATACTAATTTATTTATTTTTCTATATACCAACTACTATTAACTAAGCATGAAGTATATATAATCACAAAATAATAATTGTCTCATGCGATAGAATTTGCCGATCATAGCATATTGTAGTATTATATGTGGCTTGAAATTGCTGTCATTCTATGGTTGATTGATTAAATCAAATAAATATAGGAAATAACTTGAGAGCAAATATTATGTACATCACATATAATGTTGTTCATATGTAACTGGGATTCAGTTAGAAAAGAGCTACTTCAAATTTTTCGGTACTGTCCGTATCGAAACTGTTATGTATGATAAGCAACCAAATGGAAGCCCACGGGTAAGTCATTGTCGCAGGCAATAGGGACAGGCACCGGAGATTGCAAGGACGAACAAGGCGCTGCCTAAGGCAGCGGGAACCCAAAGCAAGCTTTTGACCGATTTCAGTTTTTTTTTTTTTTTTTTTTTTTTTTCATAAAGCATATAGAAAAGAGTTTGCCAGCGAAGCGGGCAAAGCCGTCCAAAATTGTTTAAGAACTAAAATATTATTCAACAATTCGCCGGGAAATAAAAAAAAAAAAAAAAAAAAAAAACATTTATTTGTAAAAAAAAAAAAAAAATTTGAAACGCATAAATATTATATGAATTTCACAACATAGTTAAAATTTTAATTAACCAGTCACCAAGTTATTATTAGAACCAGATTAATATTCTGCAATAGTGAACTAAAATCATACAAAGAAAGGTTTCGAAATAAAATTCATAATTGACGACCCAGTTTTTATACTTCCACAACGCAGTACTGTTTTAGTACAGAATCCCTATAGACGAATTTTAAATTTTTTTCGCCATGTTGGCAATAACTTTTTATTTATTTATTTTGGCATTTTATTTTGGCTTTCAATGAGTTGCAAATTTTTTTGAGTGTACTTTATCAGACTCCGTTTTGCACAGCACCACAATGATAAGGTTTCATTTCATTACATATTATGATCAAACCGTCAGTTCCCACACATACACATCAAAATTTCCACGTGAACGAAGTCGCGGGTAACAGCTAGTTTGTACCATAAAAGTCAAATGAACAGCATTAAGCACACTAAAGTGCACAAATTTCACAAACAATGATCAACTGCTCAGTTCAGTCTAAATTAGACTTTGAATTTATCGAGAGCCTTATCTGTGGTTTACAGAATTTTTAAAGTATGAAGTTAAAGTTTGACAACTCTAAACTACAATTTTTTGCTAAATTGGACACTAAGACATAGATATGCATTGACGACAAATTTGCCATTGTAGCGAGATTAGTGATGAAATTTGTCACAAAATAGTAGTTCAGGGGTAATAGAATCAAGAAGCAGTTTCGCCATTTTAGCAGAGTAATTGTTTTGTTATAATGTATAATTACCCACCTCTACTTTTTGCCAGAGGATAAAAAAGTAGGCCAATGAGAAATTCTGTAATAAGCTGTGAAATACTATTCCTGAACAAGCAATATTTGCTCTCTGGATTGTATATATTCCTAATATCGTGACTTTTCTGGTTGGAATAATAACTTTCTTGGCTTGTTTTCGGGAATTTTTATGAACTAGAACCTGCTTGTATATTTATGAACCAGTTACCTCCCACAAAAAGTCAATGTTTTCGTAATATGTATACTTCAATGGGTGTATAAGGAAGTCATGTGGTGTGCATATCAGATTTTTTCCCCTTTGAAATATGAAAGATTTTGTGAAATTGCGTATTTCTCTCTTCCCCGAGCGATTTTTGTAAAATCTAGTCTTAGTGTGGGTGTCTACTTTACAGAAGACATGTTTTTACCAAGTTTCATGCCTCTTGGTGCAGGAGTTTGAATTGGGCGATGATGAAGCAGTGAGTCAGGACAAACGATTTTATACATATAGATTTAAAATCTGACAATGTTATAGAAAAATATTCTTTATAGAAAAGGAAGAGTTGAAAGTGAAATGTAGGGGAGAAGGGAGTACATTGGGACATGGGGCACATTGGGACAAAGGCTTTTATCCCTTTATAATTGCAAAATAAAATTTGTAAAAAATCACAATAGATGGCACTTAGTAGTACATCTTCATATTTGTGATTTCAACTCAATCATTCAAGTCTGCTGCCTGTGAACAAGGTTAGTTTATTTTATCATATGAAAAGTAATTTTTTTCAAGTAAACTAATGTTGATTTTTTAGGTAATAGGAAATAAATATTTTAATTTTAAAAGTACTATGTGTTTTTATAAACATTAAGCTTTCATTTCCACTATAGATCATTAGCCCATGTGCTCTAGAAAATTAGACCTACACATTTGTTTTGAAAATGACCTAATGGGGTACATTGGGACACCAATGCATGGGGCACATTGGGACTGCTCCAATGGCCCATTCATTTCTAACACCAATATATTTTTATTTATTTACTTATTTTTTGCACATATAAGCTAATTGTATTAATTTTTTTTCTAGGTATTCTTTAAATAAATAGAAAATGATTAGAAATTATAAGCCAAACACTGAAAGAACTAAAATTTCAGAAGAAAATATAGAAAAGGCAATAAATGAAATAATCAAAGATAAACTTTCTGTGAGGGAAGTTGCAATTAAATATTATATACCAAAATCTACATTATTTAATAGATTGAAAAAAATGAGAGAAAATAAGATTGAGTGTGTACTACAAATATAAATTTTAAGTTTCAATCCAAATATACATCTCAACAAATATTCACAGCTGAACAAGAACTCTTGTTGAAAGATTATTTAATATCATGTTCTCAAATTAACTATGCCATCAACACGATCCTACATAACATTAAAGTTTTGTGTAGACTTGCAGGGTTTTGATGTGCGTTAAGATATGAATATGCTGTAATGCTTCATAACAATTTCATTTTTTCATAATTACCTACTTTATTATTATTTGTTATTGTATCAAATTCATTGTTTTGAAAGCCTTTCATTTACTTTAGCAAAATATTTTGCAATATTGTAATTAGATAAATAAAAAGATGGTTGTCCCAAAGTGCCCCATCATTAAATCAGTGTTGTCCCAATCTGCCCCTGCACGGGGAACATTGGGACACTTTTGCATAAGTTATGTTTTAATTATTTCTCTTTGCAAAACACATTTAACGACGCTCATTACACATTTAAAAGGTGACCAATAACACAAGTATTTAAATAAAAATGCACAAAAGCATCAAAACTTTTATAAATTGGAAAATAATATGCTTTTATAAAAAGTGTCCCAATGTCCCCCCTCTTCCCCTATTATTATGGAAGTATTTATTTTGAATTCCACAAAAAGTATATATTATTAGATGCATTCTTCAGATTAAATCAATCATAACTGAGGCTAAATATTTTAAACTGTGGTCTTCAACATGGCAGAAGAAATAAGAAAAATATAAAAAAAATTATTTTTAAAATGTGTAGCTTCATAAATCTGGAAAAATAACTATGCAGCTGTAAAAGTATATATAACTAGTATCACCCAGTGATTGAAACTCAATCTATATTTTAAGTAAGCATTTAAATAATAAATGTAAAAATTGAAAATTTCGATGTAAGTAATGTTCTTAGGGCCATATTCACCAACTTCTTAACACTCGGATTAAACCTCGGATCAGTGGTAATCGCTGGATCATACGAAAATCGGTATTCTCCAACGAAAATCCGCAGTTCACCAGCTACTTTAACACTTAATTTTTTATCCTCGAATATCGGAGGATTAACAGAGATAATTCTCGTATCTTTTCGTAACGCATGCACACTCCGCAGCTCAGCTTCGTAAACAAATAACAAACATGGCTGACGTTGATGATCTATTCTCACTAGATGATATTGAAAGCTTAAAACTATTGGAAACATTTGAAAGAAGGAAAAAGACGGTGCATCAAATTAGAGTAAATGATTTGGATTCTTTGGATAATGTGGCATTTCGATATCGCTATGGATTAAATAAAGATTCTGTGGAATTTCTAATATGAATGTTTGATAATAGGCTGTCATCTGCCACAGAAAAGAATAATGCATTAACTTCGGCAGAAAAAAATTTAATAGCTTTAAGATTCTCTTAATCATAACAATCAAAATTTTAAATCGTAGCGTAAACAGTTGTCGTCTGCGTGATTATTCTTTTTAAAAATGTTCTAAAGTAAAATTGATTCTTAATCCATGTGTAAACAAAAGCGAAGTAAACAAGAGTATCAGTGCTGCCAATTTGCTTTTTACCCTTTCTAATCTTCTATTCCGATTGATTGAAGCCGAATGATGAATAAAGGCTATCTTCGTTCTTGGCCAATCAAAATGAAGCTTTTATTTCTCTTCCAGTTTATCCATGGATCACGTAATCGGCTGATGGTGAATACCATAGGAATGTAATCCAGTGTTAGCTTTGATTCTCGGATTTGCTGATCCGTGGTTTAATCCTCGATCAATGAAGTTTGGTGAATAACGGCCCTTAGTGATTAATCTATCCTTAAAAAAAAAAAAAAAGATTGGTAAATAATTATTATTGATATTTATATTTACATAACAATGCATATCTCTATGAACTTCTCAGTCTTTTTACCTCTCATTCTGATTGATAATTTTTTATGTATTAATTTTTTTTTTCTGGGCTCTTCACTAGCCAGGAACACTGCTTATGTCGAAATAATATAACTACTATTGCTGTACTTAGTAGCATTTAGGCAGCCGAGTACCAAGGCCAAGTAATTGTAAGAAAAAATAATTAATGCACATATGATGATTTTTGCCCCTCTTGAAATAAAAATAAAGAATTTTAAACAAATGTTTTGGAAAACATGTTTTTTATGAAGTATTTTAGAACTTTTGTAAGTAAGCCGTATGTATATATACATCAGAGTTTCCCCCTGCAGTTTCAGAGAGTGTTGCACCCTGCTTTCCCTTTAGGTTAAAAAATACCACCTTTCTTGCTCTTTATTAAAAAAAATTACTTCTTTTTGCCCCTCATTTAAAAAAAAAATCCACCCTCACTTTTTTTTATTGAAAATAACCTTCAAATGTCAAGTAAATGCTGTAAATACTATTGTGTATGACGATGAATATTCGTTCATACGTTTTAGTAACAACCAAAAGTAAAAAAAATCTTGTATGTGTACTTATAACTTAGTATTTTGAAATTAAATGTCTGTATTTGTTAAGTGTACACTTAAGAATCTAAAAACTGCTCTTTTTTACTAGCAGAACCCTGCTTTTTTTTTTTTTAACTTTGGAAAAACTTTGTTAGATGATTAGGTACATTGCTATATGACTTAATTTAAGATGCATGAAACATATATAATGGAATGGTAACTATGTGGTTTTGAGCTAAAATTTGCAAAACAACAAATATGATTATTAAAATATATTTTTAACTAGCCGCCTTCAGAGACCAGCTGGTTCACGATCCTTGAAAAATCCGACTTTACGAAACTTCTGCTCGTTGTTGCCTGCGGTGCTTTTTTCCCCGTTTCAGGTCCTACAACAGCTTATTGGCATATAGTGCAAATAGCTTTATTGAAAAATTTAACCATACTAAATTACTGCTCAGTAGCACCTGCAGTGCCCTCTTCCTGTTTCAATATCAGGAACAGCCTGTTCGCTCACCGTGTTATGATCTTTGAAAATCCTCACTTTAGCAAAGTTCTGCTCGGTGGTGCCGCAGAACTTTATGATTAGTTGATAGCGGTTGGTTTATAGAAATAATAGTAATAATAAATCTGTAAACGACATCATAGTATCTTTATTATAGTTGCCCTTGGTGACTTTTTAATTTTTAATAAAATGAAAAGGATCTCACCAACATGGGGACAAAAATTTAAAGTTCGGGTTCTTTATTAAAGCTGTCTTGCCAGTAGAGATGCCAACATGTCCAGAAATTCCGGAGTTGTTACGGAAATAAAGTATCAAATACATTAATACAGAAATGACATAAAAAAAAGTACGGAAATTGGTAGTTTCTCCTCTAATTTCGTCTCTTTGCCAGCAATCTGTTTTCGCGAGTCGCAGCAGCACGGATTTCCATACGCGGCAGCAAACGTAAACAACAGCGAGAGGTAGGTGCTAGATCTACCCTTACGGAGTGAAAAATCAGCGAATCAGCATGCAGTCTAGCGTAACTCCGATGATGTCAGTTAAATGCTCCGCCCTCCAGCGGTATGTATGGTAGATTTCTTCCTCCCTAGCTTGTATTAGAGGGAGAAAATTATATTTTATTCCTTGGCAATCGGTAATTTCACACTAACCGTAACGAGTATCTACTGCGTTTGTTTTGAACAACGAGATATATAAAGTAGAGTGATAAATGGTAACCCTTGAGAAGGTTTAAGATGAGTCATGTAACATGCTCTCCTTGCACCTGCGTATTCGGTGGTTCCCTTGGTAATAGCTTATTTTCAGTAAATTTTTATGGCAACGGTTTATAGATTGTTCTTCGCACAGTCATAACCGCCAATGTTTTTGTTTATTTACGTAGTTTAATATTCTTTTGTTCTAAATCATTTTGATTTTGATTTTACTTCTTTTTTATTTCGTGTAGTTGAACTTTAACCGACAAAATGCTTAAAAATAGTTGAAAAATTATTATTTGTTGTTAAATATAGCTCTTTAAAAGTTTAAATTTTCTTTTATAAACACTTTTAAACTTTGTTGGGAAACGATGAAAAAAAAGGTATTTTATTATTTATTAAAATGTGAATTATGTGTAAAATTATTTTAAAAACAATTTATTTCGGTCATAGGACTGCCATGTTACCTAATAATAATGATAATTTATCGAACTGATATTTTAAATGCCAAAACAGCGATAAAGGGCCAAACACAGCAACCTATTGGAGCATGTCACGTAATTCATCTTGAACCAAGGAAAGCTAATCCTTCATCCATTGAATCAGCACTCTAATATATATATATCGTTGGTTTTGAGGAGTGAGCGTCACATTCTGCTGCGCGCGTGATTCATGTTGTGATTTGTTATTATTTTTGTCTGCCACGTTATTGAATGTTATGACTCTTTAATAATAGTTGCCTTTAATATTTTTTTATGAAAATGTCAGATCATCATGATCAACCCAAAAAAACGCGTCGCAAATCAAAAGTTTATTGTAGATTATGCAAAAAAATGGCCGTGTTTGAAAGCCGGCAATGCACCATTTTCGGCATTTTGCACAATTTGCAATTCCGAATTTACTGTTGCGCATGATAGTAATGATGATTGTAAAAGGCATATAAATGGCCCACACCATCAGAAAGTGGCATCAGCTGTGAAAACAAGTTTCAGACTTTTTCGAAATCGGAAGTTCGTCTGTAGCTACTAAAGCGGAAGCTCTTTTTTCGAAATTTTTAACTGAACACAATTTACCCATTGCAGCCGCAGACCATGCTGGACCCCTTTTTAGGAGCATGTTCCCTGACGCGAAAATTGCTGGCAAATATAGTTCAGGAAGAACGAAAACAACAGCTATGATTTCTCTAATGTCTAGTGAGACTTCTCAAAATCTTTCGTCTGAACTTGCAAAATCACCATTTTCCTTTTCAACAGATGAAAGTAATGATGGACAGAGTAAACTTTATATCCTGTTATTATAAGGTATTTTGATGATAATAAGGGAGAAGTCATGTCTACCCTTTTGTCTGTCCTTTCTAATTCATCAGTTTCAACAGGAGTTAACATTTTTTCTTTAATTAATGATGAATTTTCCAAAAAAAAAAAAAAAAAAAAAAAAAATACCTTGGAAAAACTGCATTGCTTTTGGGTGCGACAATGCTTCAGTAATGACAGGAAAGCATAAAGGTGTTGCAAAATTTGTCAGAGATGAGCACTCTGAAGTATTTTTAATGGGATGCTATTGCCATCTCATACACATAGCTGCCCAAAATGCTGCTGCAAAATTACCTTACTCTTTAGATGATTTATTGCTAGATATTTACTATTACTTAAACAAAAGTACAAAGCGACAGCAGGCGTTGAAGACTTTTCAGTCATTGTGTGGCACTG
This sequence comes from Salticus scenicus, assembly GCA_963930645.1. Taxonomy (NCBI): domain Eukaryota; kingdom Metazoa; phylum Arthropoda; class Arachnida; order Araneae; family Salticidae; genus Salticus; species Salticus scenicus. Next base: position 293,355,199 of record OZ005648.1, read on the forward strand.
AAGCAAGGAAAGTGATGAAACATTCGGTGACTCGATGGTTGTCTTTAGAAAAATGTCTAAGAAGACTTTTAGAACAATGGGACTCCCTGAATGAATTTTTCAAGAGTGAAAAATTTCAATTAACAAATAATGACAAAAATCGCAAACCTTTAACAAATGCCAACTCCAACTCTAGCAGTGCAGCAAGTAGTTCATCTACTTCTATTAGTGCTGCCAGCTTTTCATCTACCTGTGTTAGCAGTGCAAGTACAGTGCGTATCGAAATGATAGGTCCACCTGCATGTTTCGAAATTTCGACACTTAATTGAGAATAAGAATCACTTTTTTGGTAGAGATAATTAATCAGTAATTGTTATAACTATTTATGAAGAAATTTCTTAAAAATAAATAATTCCTTTTTATTTTATGCAAATTTTCATTTTCAGACCGTTTCGAAAAGATAGGTCCACCTTCAGAAATTTTGCACCAATCACATTTATTTCCAAAAAAATTGCATAAATATCGTTGCTTAGTCTTACTGCGGGATTATGCTGGGCTACTGAGGAGGTATTTAAACATATTTGAACATGACTTTGTAATCAAACGAAATGGGTCGTAGTTGCAGCCTTTCGCTGGTTGAGCAAGGGAAAATTGATGCATTTAAAAACGTGTGGAAAATCGATTAGAGAAATAGGTAAACTTTTAAACAGATCACATAATGTTGTAAACAATTATTTGCGACTTAGAAATGCTTATGACAGTAAAAAATCATCTGGCCGCCCATCAAAAGCGACACCCCGACGAAGAAGAACTATCGTAAAGAAGTTAAAATCTGGAAATATGAGCTTATCCACTGTGGCCAGACAACAAAACCCTCCAATATCAAAATCTACAGTCCATAGAGTGGTAAAGAAGTTCGGCAATATAGTTTACGTGAAGAGGAAAGCGGCTCCGAAATTGACTAAAAAGCACAGAGAAAAGATATTGAAATTCGCACATGAATTGATGTCCTGGAAACAAGATTGGCATCGTGTGATATTCAGCGATGAAAAGGAATTCAACCTGGATGGTACAGATGGCTGGCAGTACTACTGGCACGATCTGCGTAACGATAGACAGATATTCTCGAAGAGGCAAGCTGGTGGTGGTTCCGTTATGGTGTGGCCCGGATTCAGAGGTGCAGGAAAAACTGATATAGCATTTGTAGACAATCGTTTGAATGCTGCAGGCTATCAACAGCTGCTTGAACAATATTTTCTTCCTCAAGCAGAGCACATTGGGGACCCGTTCTTCATGTTCCAACAGGACAATGCTCCTGTGCACACTGCAAAGTCCACATTCGAATGGTTTCTGGATAATGGTGTACATGTTATCGATTGGCCACCTTGCTGCCCCGATCTAAATCCGGTAGAAAACATGTTGGGTATACTACCAAGAGCGGTGTATGCAGGCGGAAGGCAGTACAACAGTACTGCCGACTTGAAAAAGGCTATTTCCTCCGAATGGTCAAAAATCAAGAAAAAGTGTTTGCAAAAACTTGTAGAAACCATGCCTAATAGGATTTATGAGCTTATTCTGAAACAAGGTGGAAAAATTTCTTATTAATTCAACATTAATTTGATGCTTGGTTCAGTGGACCTATCTTTTTGAAACAGCTTTTTCATGTAATTTTTGTTTTCCTTATTATTTCTATTATTTGTATATTATTCATGTATTATTTTACATTGAATGAAGTAATGTAGTTTATAAAATAGTACATTGTACACAATAAAACCTTTTTTACCAACATAATATTCATTTTTACTGGTGGACCTATCATTTCGACATGCACTGTAGTTCCTCTACCTCTATTAGTGTTCATTTATCTAATGATAAACAAAAACAAAAAAATCGCAAACGAAAATTAAGTGAACAACCAACAGACAACTGGGTTAGGGAACCTCCAAGTATGATTCCACCGAAAGACAGGTTAGATAGAGTGTTATTTTCTTTAAATGATGATGCTAAAGTTAAATTGTGTTGCTTCTTTCTTAAAAATTCCCTGCCTATTTTCACAAGAGTGAATGAAGTGTTACAATCTGGTGTACCGTTAGTACACAAACTTCGTAGAATTCTTTTGGAACTTTTGTCTGAAATCTATGCAAGATTTCTTAAACCTTCTGCCATTTCATCTGTTTTATGTGTTGACTTAAAATCAAAAAAGAATCATAGAGAGAAAGAAACAATAGTTATTGGCAGTGAAGCCAAATCTTACTTAAATGAGCTGAAAGCTGCAAGTAAACTTAATGATGATGATCTCAAATTGTTTTATAGAAAAGTGAAAGACTTCTACATTGCAGCTGCTTCATACATTGTTTCAAAATTTGATTTAACCAATCATTATTAGAATGTGCTGAAGTAGCGGATATAAATTTACAGAAAACTGTGCCATTTTCACATGTGAAATTTTTTTTAATGAAGTTTAGCCATTTCTTTAAAGAATCCCAATTTGATGAGATAGAATATCAATTTTTTTCGTTATCAGATGGACGACTTTTCTCAAGATACAGTCAACTCTCAAAAATCCGCAACTCTAAAATCCACAATTCTCTAAAATCCGCATATCATTTGCAATGTAAACAAACATTGTCACAACTAATTTGTTGATTAGTGGATTGCAAAAATTCAGCTGTATTAGGAGATAAATCAATTATTAACTTGTGCAGGTGAATCACCAATCACTCAACATGTTACAGAGGAGGAAATGATAAGTGTAATTATACATATTTATCAAAAAATAAATCATATTAATTTAGAGGAAGAAGGAGAAAGTTTTCGTGAAAGATTTTCTCTCATGAAGATAAATATTCAAACTTTCTTTTAGCACAAACTTATGTGATTGACCAAGAATTGCTGACTTTTTTGCAGGTTATAGGAAAATAAATATGTATTAATATTCTTATTTAAACTACTATTGATCAGACTTTTCAAAAATCTAGATAATTTGAAACTATAATATGATGTATAAAAATTGTTCTTTGAATTAAAATTTCATAAAACATTTGTACTTTCATTAGGCATACTTTAAATCAGCATTGTATGTATAACATATAAATTGTTTCTTAAAGATCTGTTACTCAAACAAGGTTCTAAGATATAAATAAAAGAAATTATTCTAAAATCTGCAAAATTCAGAAATCTGCAAAACACTTCGTTTTAAGCTGTGCGGATTTTTGAGAGTGTACTGTATAATCAATTGTGATCGTATTGATTTAGCTTGGCATAAAATTTCCCAACTGAAGAATTCCAGTGGTGAGTTCAAATATGATTTATTATCCAAAATTATCAAAATTATATTAGTTATACCACATAGTAATGCTGAAGATGAGAGATTCAGTATTATTAGAAAAAATCTTAATGATTATCGACCTAATTTGTCTAGTTCTTTATTGTCAGATTTAATGGTAGAGAAAGTAAGTTCTCTATCAAAAAGTGAAAAGTGCTATGATGCAAAATTTTCCAAAGAACTCCTTGTAAAAATGAAATCTTCCACATACAATTCTCTAAAGTAGTCTGAATATTTTTTGCTATGCAAATGAATGTGATTATGTTTAAAAGGTAATTTGAAAATAATTTATATTTTTTATGTGGTTAATGTACTAGTGCTAATAGATTTTTATCATTACAATCTTTAGAATTCGTATTTTTTATGCTGTAGAATATAATATTTTAAGTATTTTTTCCATCTTATAATCTTGACTGATAATTTCTGTATATTTGTTGAATGTAAATTTGTAAATAAATACTTTTTAATTTGTAAATAGATTCCTTTCTTAATTTCTTTTCTGTTCCTTTAATTTTTATCAATTTATTCAATAAAATTTTATCTGAATAGTAAAGAGGGGCTGCAAAAAAGTTGACTTGGGAAAAAAAAAAGACTTATCGGATTTTAATTAAGAAAGACCGGACTAGTCAGTTTTGATTAAAAAAGGACTGGAAATAATTATTTATTTATTTTTAACTTGTATATCTTACTACATTTAATTTAAAATCATACTCGTATTCTTGTTTATTATATAGCATCAAATAATGGAAGAATATAATAAAAATACCCATTATTATAGGTATAAGGGCATTTCGCATTATGATTTAAATAATTTTTCATATAGATCTATCTAATTGAGTCTGTAAAAGAATAAGTCAAGTTTTCTAAAAGAGCTATGAATTCTGCAAAAAATAGAAAAAATTTATTATCTAAAAACTCAGATGCTGAAAAAGCAAAAAATTTGTTAAAAGAATATTATTTAAAAACTGCCAAATGAATTTTTTCTTTATAAGTGTTACTGAATAATATTTTTTTTTTTTTTTTTTTTTTTTTTTTTTACAATTGAATTGAGTTGGTTCATTTTTCTAATGAAGAGTGCTTTTTTTTTTTTTTTTTTTAATGTGCAATTTAGAATTCTATTCATTGAATAGCTTTATTTACTCTTATTTCATTTACTTTTTTTACTACATGAATAAATAGAGTAATACTCGTGGTATCCATATCATTTATATATATATAAAAAAAAAAAAAGAATCTTAATGCTGACTTAAATTCATCCACTCTAATAAAGTGAACTTTTATTTCCATTATGTTTATGTGGCTGTGTGTAAAATATATGTATTTAAATTTTAAGGAGGGGAGAAGAGTGGGAAACACATATGAACATTGCAGAGTTTTCCCGAGTCAGTTTCAGGAGGATGGTGCACCTTGCCTGCCCTATGACTAGAAAAATAGCAAAAGTGCCTGGATTTTAAATGTTAAATGTGTCCCTAAGAATTCAAAACTGCCCTTGTGAATCTAGAAAAAAGCCTTTTTTTTTTTTTTTTTTTTTTTTTTTTTTTTTTAATTATTAGCAGCACCCTGCCCTTTTTTAAACCTGGGAGAAACTCTGACATTGTATTTTTAAATAGTATGGTTGTAAGATTGACTCCTGAAAAAACTCCTGAAATACGAATTTTTGACTCCTGAAGAAGGGTATAAAACTCCTGAAATTGAACTTACTCACTCCTGATGTAAGGTTTACAATGTTGGCGTCTCTGTAGCTAGGGGAAATATGAAATCTAAGTCGTCAAACATTAAATTTATTTTGAAAATTTTCTTTGAGTGATTTAGTTTAAGTATCATTAGCATTTCATCCCACAAAAACTAAAAGGTTTGAAAAAGAAAGAAACTGCGAAAATTTTGCATGGGTTTGCTAGTCTAAAAGTATATTAATTATTATTTAAATTTTAACGTCATAATAACATCATTTTTTCATGTGCATAAGCAAATTTAATTTTTGATAATTTCTTATTAATCGCGTGAAAAAAATGAACTGGAAAACTTTTTTGGCAACAATTAAATTTAAAACAAATATTTAAATGGCTAATTAATGGTTGACATTATTTTAATTAATATCTCAGCAACTAATTAAAATCTTTTAATTCTGTTTTCAGGAGACCGTCCGGAAGGGTCCTGAATATCCGTATGTCAATTTTTGTACTTCTGCGTTCAGTAGGGGCTAAACGTACAGAAGAACAAACAGACATACATTCGGACAAACCTTACCTTTTATTATTATAGATGACATTTTAGTGCAATTGTTTTTCCTACTTTTGTTTTTTAAATTTCAAATCAGTCTTTTTTTAGAGTTTTAAAAGTAGCTTACTTTCATTTGTACAAAGTATAACTAGAATTTTACATAACAATCTTTTTCTAAAATATTTTTGTCAATTTTATCAATACAATTTTATGTACTAAATTTTCATAAATTATTGCATTTATTACATGCAATATAATTATAATTTCTGCTCTAAATAACCTTCTATAGTTAAACAAACAAGTGCATTTCATGAATCGTCTCAATAACAAATTTGCGGTCAATCTACTTGCATGTATAAAGAGTCTGCATTTATATTTTCACAATTTTTTAGTTTAGTTGTTAATAAACATCTGTTATTCATAAATTTTTCTTCAACAATGCATAAAAATATTTTTACGAATACTCAGTATTGGCAGAGTAAATACAGAGTGCTCAATACAACTGTAATAAAAACAGTTAGGAAAAAAATGTTCATTTCTGTTGTCAAAAGATGAATGATGAAAGAACATTAGGGTCATTCCGTGTTGAATCAACACAAAAAAAGACCTGTATTTTTAACCTAGCAACCCCCTCAGATTTTTATGAAATTGGGCTCATTTATTTGTCTTACAAAGAAATGAATGTATACCAATTAATAAGTCTCTATCTCTTTTAGTTTTTGATATACAGGGCTGCAAAAGTGGGAAAGTGCAAATTTTCAAAATTCTTGTGTTACAAATGCTCTTATATCTTGTTCCCTAATTGTGTTAGAGATATAAGATTGGTATCGTTAGAAAACTTTCAATACAGGCTTTCAAATGATATAGTATCACATGCACATATTTTTAAAAATTATTTCAAGGACAAACATTTTTACCTTTGACCTTCAATATCCCAAAAAACATTTTTATTTTAAAAATTATGTCATTGTTACGTTTATTGTCTATAATTATTGTGAATTTCAAGGTGGGAAAGCCATGGGATGCTGAGTTATTAATTATTAGCAACCCTAAATCAGTATTTTCATACTAGCATAACGTAAGTTTTATCCATATGTTGTTCCCTAATTAACTTAGAGATATAAGATTGGTATCATTAGAAAGCTTATAATACAGGCTTTCAAATGATATCTCACATGTATGTATTTTTAAAAAATTCTTTTTCAGGTCAAACATTTTAACATTTGACCTTCAACATCTCAAAAAACGTTTATTTTTCTTTTTAAAAATTCTATGTTATTCTTACGTTTATTATCTATAATTATCATTTCAACATGGGACGGCCATGGGATACTAAGTTATAAAGTAAAATGCGATCTTCCATCAGTATGTTCACACTAACCTAACCTAAGTTTTACAAAATAATGGCCACCTCACAATGATACTTACAATAATTATAGATAATAAACGTAAGAATAACATATAAAATTAAATATTTCTGTATTAAATATCTATATTTTATTATTAAATACACTGCTTGACATAGAAAATGTAACAACAAGAAGGAATGATAATAACGGAATGAAATTTGTTGGACACATACATTATAGTAGTGGAGGGATTTTGAATAGAATTGTGGACTGTATGGTTTTAAAATAGCTGGTTTAAATTATATTAAATCATAAATCAGTTTAAAATGAATTTGAAGGACTCACCTTCCTTTCAATTGAATTAATAACATCATATTTAAGAAACAATGAATAAAAGCTTGAATAAATAAACCGAGTTGAATACAAACATAAATTATTGACTTTATTTCAGCTCATACGTTAGAATGAATTCTTCTAGCTTACCGCAAGAAAACGCAACCAAAAATTCACAACAAAAAGAACAAACTAGAATAGAACCGCAGAAAAGTAAAAACGGTTCATAGCAAATTGAAAAGAATTATTTAAAGTATAACTAACAATCAATTGAAAACATGAATAAAATAAATAATAATAAAAGAAAAAAGAATTAATTTAGCGTTTAAAACACATTAAAATATCAATAAAAAGAATGAATTTAATCAATGCTTTATATTCTAAAGAGTCATAAAATTGCATAGTGCTGCCATCTATTGTCAAAATTCAGAGTTATTAGAATTCTGAACATTCTCCCCCACCGGGAGAAGGAGTGTCACTTTAGTAATAGGGCGTTGAATTTCACCACTCTGAGTCCAAACGCTGACTACACGAACTCTATTATCAGGTCCTGGATAGGTACGAATAATTCTACCCAGCTTCCACTGAAGAGGAATAGATTGTGAATCATGAATAGCAACCAAGTCCCCAACTTGAAGATCAGTTCGTGGAGTGAACCATTTAGGTCGATTTTGCAGGTGATGTAGATAGTCTCTAGACCATCGCTTCCAGAAGTCTTGCTTCATTCGCTGGATTAGAGTCCAACGAGAAGATAAAGTGAGATTTGGTGAATTTCCACTTTCTGGAATCTCAAGGAGTGGAAGTCCTATCAGGAAATGTCCGGGAGTGAGGGCTCTAACATCGGATGGATCTGAAGAAAGTGGCGTTAATGGTCTGGAATTTAAGCAGGCTTCTATTTGACATAAAAGAGTAGTAAGCTCTTCAAAATTTAGAATGGTAGCCTTACAAGCTTTAATTAGATGACTTTTCGTCAATTTAATAGCAGATTCCCATAGTCCACCGAAATGAGGGGAATATGGTGGGATAAAATGCCAATTGATGAAGTTGCTGGTAGCAAAATTTTGAACATTTTCAGAACTAATGATTCGAATTAGTTGCTTAAGATAGTTAGCAACTCCTCTGAAATTTTTTCCGTTGTCACTGAATATGTCTGATGGCAGTCCTCTTCTAGAAACAAATCGTTTTAGGGATGCTAAGAAAGCTGATGAGGATAAATCTGAAACAGCCTCTAGGTGCACCGCTTTTGTGCACATGCAGACAAAAACACAAATATATGACTTCAATTTAACTTTAGATCGAGGCACATTTGATTTAGTGATGAGTGGGCCAGCAAAATCTAGTCCCACCTTTGAAAAAGGTCGAGTTGGTGTTATACGTTCGACTGGCAACTCACCCATAATTTGTTGGCAAGTTTGTTTCTTCAAACGTTTGCACAAAATACATTCATTTAGAATTCGACGAATGTAAGAGCGACCATTTAGTATCCAATACTTTTGTCTAATTAGGGAAAGAATCAGTTGTGCACCAGCATGAAAATGTTTTTTATGATATTGCTCAACAATTAATTTTGTAATGAAATGATTTCTCGATAAAAGCACTGGATATTTCTGATCTTGATTAAGTGACTGATGTCTGGACAACCGTCCGCCAACTCTGATTAAACCTTGATCATCTAGAAATATATTTAAGGATAAATATTTGTTGTTGGTTGGTAAAGGTTGATTTTTCCTGAGCAAATTCAGTTCTACCGAAAATTCTTGTTCCTGAATCAATTTAAGAATATGTGTAATAGCACTTGAAACTTCAGGCGTACTGACAAGTCCAATACGTCTAGAATTACGATTACAACTACGAATGTTATAAATGAATCTCAAACACAATGCAAGGATTCTGCAAAGTTTTGAAAAAGAAGAGAATTTGAGTAGAAAATCAGGAAAGGTTTTATGACTAGATGTTGCAACATGACTTAAATTTTCTTCAGAATTTTTTGACTTAACCTTTGAAGATTTGACTAGGAATAATGGTAACTTGACACTAGCACTAAGCCATTCAGGCCCAAGCCACCACAATTTGTGATGCAAAAGACTCTTCGGTAGAATGCCTCTTGAGGCACAGTCTGCCGGATTTGACGAACTCTCAACATAAGTCCACACTGCTTGTGGGACAAGTGATTTGATTTTGTTTGCTCGATTTGTTACGAACTGATTTCCTTTGGTTGGAGGAGATTCAATCCAATTTAAAGCAATTTGTGAATCGGACCACAAATAAATTTTATTTACATTAAAGGTTAAAGATTCTAATATTGTGGAACTTAATTGTGCAAGCAAGAATGCAGCACATAACTCAATTCTGGGAAGCGTGGCATGTTTTAAAGGATTAACTCTAGTTTTTGCAGCGACAAAGTTAACTGAAATCTCACCTAGAGAAGATAGTGTCCGAAGGTATACCACTGCAGCGTAGGCCTTGCCAGATCCATCACAAAACCCATGGATCTCTATGTGGTTCTCTGGAGATGTTTCACAGTTCAGATATCTTGGTATGCCAATGGACTTTAAGAGTTCAATTTGAGAATTAAATTCTTGCCAAGTTTTCAAAATGGAATCTGGGATTTGATCATCCCAAGCACACTTATCTTTCCAAAGCTCTTGCATCATGATTTTTAACATGATCGTGGTTGGAGCTAGAATCCCAAAAGGATCAAAGATTTGAGCTATCATCGATAGCAATTCTCGCTTGGTATGCACCGATTTGACGCCATTCAAATGAATTTTCAATAAGTCTTCTGCCGAATTCCAAACTAGGCCTAAGATTTTTTTGGGAGGAATCTTCGGAAAATTTTACATTTTGCCTAGTGGATTTAAGATCTTCTGGTAGATTTTCAATGACTGCGGATACATTGGAAGCCCATTTTCTAAGTGTAAAGCCTCCTTGATTTAAAACGTGATTTAGGTCTTTGACCAATTGTTTTGCTGCATCAATTGAATGCGACCCACCAAGATAATCATCCACATAAAAGTTCTCGAAAATTGACTGCGCAGCAATAGGAAATTCTGAACTATAATCTTTGGCTAGTTCGTGCAATGTCCTTATAGCCAGGAATGGGGCACAGGCTGTGCCATATGTTACAGTCAATAATCTGAAACTCGCAATAGATTCATGTGGCTGGAATCGCCAAAAGATTCGCTGAAAGTCAACATGTTTGGGGTTTACCAATATCTGTCTGTACATTTTGGCGATGTCTCCGGTTAAGGCTATTGAATATGTTCTAAACTTAAGAAGAAGTTTAAACAAATCTGGTTGCAACTTTGGACCTATTTCAAGAAAGTCGTTTAAAGAGTGGCCTGATGTTCCTTTAGCCGAGGCATCAAATACCACCCTCAATTTAGTAGTTGTACTATCTTCTTTCAAAACCCCATGATGAGGCATGTAAAAATAATCTTTAGAATCAATTTCAGAATTTGGGACTGGTTCCATATGATGTAAGTCAATATATTCTTGCATAAAGACATGGTATTGCTCCTTAAGCTCATGATTTTTATTAAGTTTGGATTCTAACAAATAAAACCGTTTTAAAGCATTTGATTGTGAGTCACCTAAATTTGGAGCTTCTTTAAAGGGAAGATCCACCATGTACCTTCCAGACTGAATTCGTCTAACAGTTTTTGTGTATTTTTCTTCAGAACTGTGAATTGGTGTTGCAGCAGGAAGGGACTCAATTTCCCAAAATTTCTGAAGATCATAAGTTAACTGAACTGTAGCATGGCAACTAAGGACAGTTTTAGAATGCTGAAAATTGTTTGCATGTATGACACCCGAGAGTAACCATCCCAATTTGGAATTTAAAGCACATGGAGTACCTTTAGGACCCAGAATAGATTGCCCTAAAATTATTAAGGGAAATAAATCTGCACCAAGCAAAATTTCAACTGGACTCGAAACATAAAATTTAGGATCTGCTAAAGATAGACCTTCCAAATGAGGCCATGAAGATTTTCGAACAACAAAATTAGGAAGATTTACTGTAACATTATTTACTATTAAAGCATTCACATCAAAGATTTCATTACTATAATAAGACTTTAAAATAATATTAACTTCAAAAAGCGCAGTTTCTGCAACAATATTATTTACACCCGAGATTCTATGATTTGTGGTTTTCATAGGTAACCCTAATTTTTTAGCACAAGAGCTGGAAATTAATGATTTTTGACTTCCTGAATCCACCATGACTCTACATGGCACAAACCTTCCAGTATTTGATTTTGCAAGAACCATAGCTGTCGATAACAAAGTTTGACAACTCTCTTGGGTACTGGTTAAACAACTAGAGTTGACAAAGGATTGACTTTCAATGTTGAGATTAGTATTTTCAATAACAGGTGGAGAATTAACTGTATTTTTCTCGAAATGGAGAAGTGTATGGTGCTTAGCATTACACTGTCGACATTTTGTCGAAATCAAACATTTATTAACGAAATGATTACGACGTAAACAATTTATGCATAGTTTTTTACCCTTCACAATATTCCATCTATCTTCAACAGATTTTTTAAGAAAGTGTGGGCACTTGAAAAGTGCATGAGATTCCGAGCATTCTGAACAGATAGAATTATTGGATTTTATATCTGAATTAGATATTACAGCATTAGACACAGATTTTTTAAATACTACTTTTTGTTTACTTTCAGATTTAGAATAAGTACTATCAGTAATATCTTGCAAGCTTCTCGCTTGTTTTTCAAGGAACAAAATAAATTCATCATAGGTGGGAAAAGAATCACTATCTAAAGATAATTCCCATTGCTTCTTTAAATTATCATCCAATTTTGTTTGCAAATTATAAACAAGAATTAAATCCACAAATAAATTAAATTCAAATCCTAAACATTTTAAGCTACGTATTGCTTCATTACAGCTATCTAATAAATCTAGCATTGATTTCCGACAATTTGGTTTCAAAGATTTCGAATTAAAGAATTTGTTTAACTGGGCATAAGCTAGATTTTTTTTATTATCGAATCTAGAAATTAGTGTTGCCCAAGCTTCCTTATAACTTGCTTCAGTTATTGGAAAGCCTTTTATTAACTTATTAGCAGATCCAATAACAGACGCTTTTAAATATTGTAATTTTTGCAAATCGGAAAGCTGAGTGTTCTCATGAATAGTGGTTAAGAATATTTGCTTGAAGCTTAACCAGTCTTCCAAATTGCCAGAGAAATGTGGCAAATCAAATTTTGGAAGGTGAATAGATTGCTTCGAAACAGAACAAGAATTTTCATTAACCTGTGTTACAACTTTAGTGTTCTGAAAACAAGAAAGTTCTAATCTTGACTCTATCTGATATTTTATACGAGTAAGTTTCTCTGTCCATTTTTCATTATCTTCAATTTCCTTTTTTAATTCATATAAATCAGAAATAACTTCCTCAACTTCATTATTAATTTGTTCTAATTGAGTTTGCCTTTCAAGCAAATGACCTTTCAAAATTTTTATTTCTAGAATGTCTAAAGGATCCGCTTCCAAACCTTTTATAGCTTTGTTCTCAAATTTAGTCACTGACGACCGAATAATAGTTCTTTTTGCTTTTAGTTTTTCAATTTTCGATTCCATTAGAACATTTTTTTTTTTCTCAAATTTGAAAAATATTAATTTTTACTAAAAGATTTCATAATTTAATATATCTCCGGCTCTAGACGGCCAAAAATATGGAGGGATTTTGAATAGAATTGTGGACTGTATGGTTTTAAAATAGCTGGTTTAAATTATATTAAATCATAAATCAGTTTAAAATGAATTTGAAGGACTCACCTTCCTTTCAATTGAATTAATAACATCATATTTAAGAAACAATGAATAAAAGCTTGAATAAATAAACCGAGTTGAATACAAACATAAATTATTGACTTTATTTCAGCTCATACGTTAGAATGAATTCTTCTAGCTTACCGCAAGAAAACGCAACCAAAAATTCACAACAAAAAGAACAAACTAGAATAGAACCGCAGAAAAGTAAAAACGGTTCACAGCAAATTGAAAAGAATTATTTAAAGTATAACTAACAATCAATTGAAAACATGAATAAAATAAATAATAATAAAAGAAAAAAGAATTAATTTAGCGTTTAAAACACATTAAAATATCAATAAAAAGAATGAATTTAATCAATGCTTTATATTCTAAAGAGTCATAAAATTGCATAGTGCTGCCATCTATTGTCAAAATTCAGAGTTATTAGAATTCTGAACAAGTAGGAAGAACAATTGATTAAAATTTCAGGAAATTTGGACTAATATGTACTGAGAAAACAGTACATAAAGCAGCAACCTCTGTGAGCAATAACAGCACTTATCTGCCTAGGCATTGAATCGAACAGCGATTGGATGACATGTACAGGTAGAGCACTTCATGAAGTTTTAACACGATGCCACAATTCATCGATCGAAGTTACTGGTGAGTGGTGGAGGGCCAGTCGCTTTTCAATGATTAAACTGTCATTTTCATTGGTGCGAGATCAGGAGAACGTGCTGGCCAGAGCAACAGTCGAACACATTCTGTATCAAAGAACAAAGGACAATACAAACAACTTGCGGTCGTGCATTATCTTACTTAAATTTTGCGCTACAGAGGCTCGAATGCAGGGCAGAGGGGTGGGCCTTAACTCATCAGAAATTTAATGGCCGCTCTTCAGAGTGCAAGGAATACGAACATGAAGTAATCGAGACGTGTATCCAATGGGAACCCATAACATCATTGGAAATGATGGACAGTATGATGATGTCGAATCCCAGCTGGCAATGTATATTATTCATAATGCCGTTAAATACGGATAAGGCAATCTTGATGCTGTAAACAGGATTGTGATTTGTCTGAAAAGTGATTTCACACCATTCCTGTGTCCAGGTTCGTCGTTGATCACACATTAATGGCGCCCATATCAATGATGCAGTTTTGAGGGTAATCAGAATTTTGGTAGCCGCATACTGAGTCACCACCTGGATGGATTGATGGTATGTTGTACCATTGGATACACGTCTCGGTCACCTCTTGTTTTCATTCCTGCCACTCTGAATAAAAGCCATTACATTTCTGACGAGTTAAGGCCCATAGCTCTGCCCTATGTTCAAGGCCTCTGAAGCGCAACATTTAAGCAGGACAATGCACAGCCGCAAGTTGTCCATATTGTCTGGACCTTCATTGATGCCGAACGTGTTCGACTGTTGCTCTGGCCAGTGCGTTCTCCTGATCTCGCACCAATGAAAATGACTGTTTAATCGTTGAAAAGCAACTGGCCCCCCACCACTCACCAGTAACTTCGATTGATGAAATGTGGCATCGTGTTAAAACTTCATGAAGTGCTCTACCCGTACATGTCATCCAATCACTGTTTGATTCAATGCCTAGTCAGATATGTGCTGTTATTGCTCACAGAGGTCGCTGCTTTATGTACTGTTTTCTCAGTACATATTACTCCAAATTTCCTGAAATTTTAATGAATTGTTCTTCCTACTATAATGTATGTGTCCAACAAATTTCATTCCGTTATTATTCCTCCTTGGTGGTGCATTTTCAATGTCGAGCAGTGTAATTATATTTTTAAAAGGAAATTAAATGTGTAGCTTTTTGAGATATTGATAGTGAAAAGTCAATCTTTCACCTTAAAATGAAAAATTTCAAAAATACATACATGTGATATATCATTTAAACGCCTGTATCATAAGCTTTCTAATGATACCAGTGTTATATTTCTAAGTTAATTTAGGAATAAAATATGGGTAACTTGCGTTATGTTAGCATAAAAATACTGATGGAAAGTTGCATTTTATTTATAACTCAGCATTCCATGGCCGTCCCATATTAATATTTTCAATAATTATACATTATAAACGTAAAAATAACATATAATTTTTAAAAGAAAAATAAATTTGTACTTTTCAAGATATTGAAGGTCAAAGATCAAAATGTTTGACCTTGAAATGAAAATTTTAAAAAATACATACATGTGAGATATTATTTGAAAGCCTGTATTATAAGCTTCCTAATGATATCAATCTTATAGGTCTAAGTTAATTAGAGAACAAAATATGGGTAAAACTTATGTTATGTTAGTATGAAAATACTGATTTAGGGTTGCTAATAATTTATGACTCAGCATCGCATGGTAGTCCCATCTTGAAATTCACAATAATTATAGACAACAAACGTATGAATAACATAATTTTTAAAAGAAAAAAAAAAAAAAAATGAGATATTGAAGGTCAAAATGTTTGACCTTGAAATGAAATTTTTTTAAAAAATGTGCATGCGATATATCATTTGAAAGCCTGTATTGACAGCTTTCTAACAATATCAATCTTATATCTCTAGGCCAATTAGGGAACAAGATATAAGAGCATTTGCAACACAAGAATTTTGAAAATTTGCACTTTTTACCCTCTTTTGCAGCCCTGTATATCAAACTAAAAGGGATGGGGACTTATTAATTGGTATACATTCATTTCTCTGTGAGATAAATAAATGAGCCCAATTTCATAAATATGTGAGGGAGGGGGGGGGGGGGTCAGGTTTTTAGCTGTATTGATTTGACATGAGTAGAAACCCATTAGAAAAAGAAAAAAAAAAAAATGTAAACCTGAAAATTTTCAACTTCCACTATTTGATAAGTTTACATGTTTTTAGGTGTTCTTAACACAAATCAACCATTTTAAGAAAATGTCTGTGTGCTTGTTTGCAAAATACACTACCTTTCCGTTTCCATAAATGTCCGGACACTTTCGATTTCAGATTTTTTCAAATATCTCAAAAAGTAGTAGATGAATCATCTTGAAACTTCAGGAGTGGGAATAACATGTTACACCTCATATATTTCAGTGAAAGTTTTGCTCCAAAAAGAAAAGGGGGACCAGTAAAAAATTAAGTAAAAAAGGAAAATGTTTGTGATCATCCTGTAAAAAGTAATGCTCAAAATGCAATTTAGCTATAGTATGTGATTATGAGACTCCTTATTCTCGGTATAAATTTTTATTAGGCTACCACATACATTTATGGAGTATAACCATTTCTTTAAAAAAATGCACTGTGATTGCCTCTCATTTCAGGAAAGGCTCAACATCTACAATGCAGCGGATTTAGATTATGACAAATACAATATGTAAAATTCTGCTGATTCAATTTGGGCCTATATTGACCAACAGGTAGCTCTGCTATGTTGCAATTTAATCCTGTTTTGGGAAAGACTATATCCAAGCTTCTATGGTATATAAATGTACAAAACTTGGCATGCAAGATGGATAAGGTAAAAACTGTGCTGATCCACTTTGGATGCATATCGGACGACAGGTGCTGCTGCTGTTCTGTAATATTTTCCATTTGCGGGAAAACCATATCTTAGCTTTTATGCTATATAAATGCACCAAACTTAGCGTGAGATATATACATGAAAAATTATTCATATTGAATTTTAGTGTATATAGGACGAAAGGGGGTGTTCCTATGACTTTGTTTTCTCTGATGGCTAAGAATCTATTTGTGAAAATTGCCCCAAATTGCATATGCAACATGCATAGTCTTGAGAAGATATGGTTAAATTTTTTCATGTTAACCAGTAGTTGTTATATTAAATAATGTAGAAGAAAGTATTGGAATGGTGACTACCAGTTTTCGATGATTTTACACATTTTAAAATGCCCTAAACTTGATTCGCCCATTTTTAGAAAATGATTATCTGCTTTTGTGTATGCATATGTTTGTGAAATTTTGTATCTCATGAACCAATGGATGGAATTTAAGGAAAATTGATGTATTTGGTTGAACCTTGACTATACAGTGGGTAAAAATAGTTTCTGTACGGAGCTGTGACTGTTAATGAAAGTTTAATTTTTGACACTTGTAATGAAAATTTGAAAATTGGTTTAACACAATTTCATTTATTATTTATAAATATTATAAAGAAAAAAATATGAAGAAAATTAAATACATAAATTTAAAGAAACAAAAAATGCCACTAATAAGGAACAAAAAAGTTTCTGTACGGTATTTACATAGTACATGAAAGATCTTTTTCATGCTGACCAACTTACATTTAATGATCAGTCGGCCCTCCTTTGGCCTTTATCACTTCTCTCAAGCATTGTGGCATAACCCCCACAAGTTTTTTTTTGTTGTTGTTTCTGGCAAAATGTTGCTCCAAATATCCTGAATGGCCCTTTTGAGTTTAACCTTATTCTTTGTTATATTTTTTTAGTTCATGACTGGTTTCTTCCCATAAATGTTCTATAGGTTTTAAATTGGGAGACTGGGGAGGGCTATGAAGCTGTTGTTTAATTTGATAGAGGCGGCACCACTCTTGACAAATCTTGGAGGTGGTGTGCTTAGAATAGCTGTTCTGTTGAAAGGTAAATTCAGTTTCAAGGGACAGTTTTTCTGCACTGGTTAAAATATTTTGTGTTAGAATGTCAAAATGCATGTTCCTATCTATATTTCCTTCTATAAAACTTAAATTTCTAACACCAGCAGCACTCGTACACAGGGGGGAACTGGGCCGCCGGGCGATAGTTAGGAAATTTTTTATTGACTTTTTTATTAGAGGCTATTTTTGCGCCTTAGGTGTGAAGATGACTGAAGGCTCAGTGCGCCCTGGTCATAACACGATACACCCTGTGTGAACCCGTGGCCAAATAAACGCCCTTTTAGTCTTACAATGTAATGATGTTCTGATTAGATATGTGAGAAAATGCTAGTATAAATAACAGATATTATTTTATGAGGCCAATAAGAAGTATCGGTAAAATGACGGGGTTTGCAGAAAGGGCTAGATTAGTCAGCACCCTCTCTTTATTACACTTGTCAATTAATTAATTATTAATTTTCTTTTCAAAAGCATAAAAACACAGAGATGGCATCTGCTTTATTTTTGTTTTTAATGCTAGAATTTGTCAGTTTTTAACAAAAAAAAGAACATGAACACTGTAATAGGAACAGAGTAATGCAGCAAGTCTACAATGTCGATTGTAACCTCTTTCGCCACGATACTGGAGAAGAAAGAGAAGATGAAACTATTGATTTTTTCACAATGTCTGCTTCTAAGGTTATAAAGCTTTTCTTTTTTTTCATCCTGTACAATCAGTTCAACATGAAGACTCAACATCCTTACCATATGACAGTAAGGTTTACTATACTAGACGCAAAAATGCTCAAGTTTTTAAGTGAAATTGGGTTTCGTACAATTCTGAGACCAAAAAATTGTGTTGCAGTGTTTGTATGGCACATTCAGGTGGATCTGCAGTGTTTTGTCAAGGTTTCGATCGATACAGACACCTTGCATAAACTCTGGGTGAGCATAAAATTTCCAATTCCTACCTTGACTCACAAGAAAACATTCAAAAAGTGTCGTCTTCAAAAAATATTGAAAAAAAAATATATGTGATTCTACTCTTCCTAAAACACCAGAAAGTGAAAAAATTATCGGCTGAAATGAATTACAGCGACCACAAAAAATTGTCAAAATTAAGCATATTTGGCGATTTCTCATTGTTAGACGATTGGTTTTGAGTACTTGGCGGAGAAACAAAACACGGTTGGAACAAAGGCTGGAAAACAAACAAAGGCTGGAAAAAACCCGTTTCTTCCCCGGAAATAAACCGGGTTTTTTGAGAAGAAAATTTTGAAAATTCCTGGGAGTTTTGAAATAATTGGATGCATGGACACTTTTTTTTTTTTTTCATTTTTATTATTTTTAATGATTTCCTGTTTAGTATTTTTAACTGTAACTGGGAAAAGCAACTCTTCTTGCTTTTGCAGATACAAAGTCAGTTATCTATATATTAATAGGCAAGCATAAAATTTGTTGTCCCTTTTTAACATATTAATTATGGGAGTAAAGGGTTGAAAATGGTATCATTCGAAAGGTATGGTTAGCCAGAAGGTGCGAATACAAATATTATTTTCTTACGATGTCAAGAAGGTATTTAAAAATACATTTATTTTTTATGCATTTTCCCCCATTTTTCCCTTTTATACACGTATTCCTTCACATTAAAAAATACCTAAAAGTAGAAAGTTGTTAAATCTGGCAATTTCATAAAGCTCAAATAAAACCATAGACACAGTAATTTGTATAATGTAGCATCACTTTACGCAAGCGAAGTGATGACGTCACTGTCTGTCCTATGTTAATTGTCCATTGAATTTTTTGTAAAAAATTATCCGCGATTGTAATGAAATGCTCGCCCTCTGGTGGGCTACGGTGAAATTACAATAAACATGGTTTAATTCGAATTCCATATAGCCGCCATTGCTTGCCGATATTTAGTTTCACATATATTTATTGAATAAAAATGAATAAATACGGTAAAAAAGATAACACATACTTTTGTGTGCCACAGTGAAAATCCAAAGCATCAAGAAATCCAGAATTGAGCTTCCATTTATTTCCAAATGACGAATTTAAAATTAAAGTTGCTTCGGCTAATGGAAGTAAAGAATTAATCAGATGATTTGAAACTAATATTTGTTCAACTTCAGTTAAAAATCTACTTCCGATCGAATTTTGAATAAACTGAAGTATTTTTTCCAAAAGCAATCAATTTTCCATAATGTAATGGCGGAGAAATTATAGTACGAATATTAAGTAGAATAACAAGAACACTATTGGAACACACGTGGCTAATGTTTACTATAACAACTGCAGTGTTCACAAAGCGCCGTCTATCGATCATTACAAACGCGGATTAAAAAATAACGGAAATTATCTGCCGATTTTAATTCCGATATTTGGGTATCCGCGTTTGTAATGATCGATAGACGGCGCTTTGTGAACACTGCAGTTGTTAGTAAACATTAGCCACGTGTGTTCCAATAGTGTTCTTGTTATTCTACTTAATATTCGTACTATAATTTCTCCGCCATTACATTATGGAAAATTGATTGTTTTTGGAAAAAATACTTCAGTTTATTCAAAGTTCGATCGGAAGTAGATTTTTAACTGAAGTTGAACAAATATTAATTTCAAATCATCTGATTAATTCTTTACTTCCATTAGCCGAAGCAACTGAAATTTTAAATTCGTCATTTGGAAATAAATGGAAGCTCAATTCTGGATTTCTTGATGCTTTGGATTTACACTGTGGCACACAAAAGTATGTGTTATCTTTTTTACCGTATTTATTCATTTTTATTCAATAAATATATGTGAAACTAAACATCGGCTAGCAATGGCGGCTATATGGAATTCGAATTAAACCATGTTTATTGTAATTTCACCGTAGCCCACCAGAGGGCGAGCATTTCATTACAATCGCGGATAGTTATATATAAGTTACTGTCTACATGTGTTTGATTGAGTTATTTTTTCTGTAAAATTGATAAAATTTTAATTTAAAATCACAAAACTCCAGAAAAAAAAAAAAAAAAAAAATGGCAAACTTCCAGTTTCGAATGTAAACATAAACATTTCATTTCAAAGGGTGATATTTAAACAATAAATATTGAACTAATATACTAAATAAAAGGAAAATGGATTTGTTACTAACTGCTGCATGTATAAGTAGACGATACGGAAAAAATTCCGATTTCCGTTTTTTGCTGAATTTACATGTTTTGAGCTTTCTTTACGTTTCAATTAACTAAAATTGGCTACCTATTTTTTTAAAAAGTGTCTTTATTGCTAGCTTTTGTGGGTAGAAGAAGCAAGTAGAAGATACATAAAAACTTTTGATTTCCAGTTTTCGATGAATGTACACGTTTTGAGATTTCCTTGCATTTATATTAAGTGAAATTAGTGAAATTGACCACTTATTTTTATTTTTTAAAAAGTGGATTTATTATTCTTTTCTCTGCATATATAAGTAGAAAATATAAGATTCAGAAATGTTTTAGATTTTCGGTTTTCGATAAAGTTACACGTTTTGAAATTTCCCGAACTCAATTCGACCATTTTTGAAAAATATCTTTTTTTTTTTTTTTTTTTTTTTTGTTCAAACACTGTACTTTATGAACCAATCGAATTAATTTAACAGAATTTGATACTTGGTTGGACCTTGGTCTGACATGGTACCTATTAGCTTCTGGGCTGTATCACACAACAAGGGGCGTTTTCACGTTGCGATTTTCTCTCATTTCAGGAAAGGCTAACATCTACAGAGAGAAATAGTTATATTAAGTAAAACTCTGCTGATTCAGTTAGAGTGAATATTGGCAAACAATTGCCGCAGCTGTGTTGCAATTGCATTCCGTTTAGGACAAGGCAATAACTTTGCTTTGCCTCGCTTTGCAAAAAAAATGGTCGAGTTTCGACCACTGGGCGATACTAGTTATTATTATTTCATAAATAGGCATTAAAATAGAAAGACTGTCTAATAAATTTCAGAATAAAATATTTCTTCAATGTTAATAAAATTGTGTATTCATTAGGTAAATAATTTAAGCATACTCAAATAATACATAGCAATAAAATATAAATATACATATTTATTTTAAAAATACAAAGGAAAATATTTCTTAAGTGCAGAAATGAATATTCATCATTGTTTTCTTTAATTTTGTTAAATTCTAATGTAATAGTAGTTTGTCTTAAATTTTTATTTTTATTTATTTATTTATTGTTTACATTAAAAATTTAATTGCAGATTAAAGAGAGTTGACTGTACTTGTTTGAGAAATATTTAAAATGAATATTTATTTGGAAACCTAAAAAAAAAAAAAAAAAAAGAAAGAAAGAATAACTCAAAATCATTGCAGTTAAAATGATAATTTTAGTTAAGTAAACTTTTAAAGAACTTTCTGATCAAGTAATATTAATTAAACTATATTTTTAAGTTTAAAACAGAACAAACATAATTTAAATTTATTTGCTTTGATAGAAATAATTTAAAAATGACCAAATTTTAAAAATTTGTCAGTTTATTTCTCTTTTGAAAATATATTAAAAAGTATTATGTAATGGTTGCAATGAACAGAAGCAGTATTGCCTGAAAATAAAATTGCTCCTGCATTTAAAACTAGTTTATGCAATACTCATTGACATTTTAAGTATTACGTATATGTATATTCAATGCGTTAGCCCCTAACTTCCATTTTGAAAGTGACTGGTTTTGTTTACTATTTAAAATTCCCAATATTCCCGAAAGTTCCGGGTTTATTCCCCAAAATTCCCGGGTTTATTCCCATCTTTCAGAAACTGTGGATTTTTTGCAACACTACGTACACGGCAATCTTGGTTCTAGCGAATTGAACGCCTAACAACGCTAAATCGCCAAATATGCTTAATTTTGATAATTTTTTTGTGGTCGCTGTAATTCATTTCAGCCGAAAATTTTTTCACTTTCTGGTGTTTTATGCAGAGTAGAATGACATTTTTTTTTTTTTTTTTTTTTTTCAATTTTTTTTTTTTTTGAAGACGATACCTTTTGCATACTTGCCAACTTTTCCGGTTTTCCCGGAAGACTTACGGTTTTTTAACGTATCATTCGGTCTTCCGGACAGATGATGAAATCTTCCGTTTTTAAAAAAAATCGCGGATATCGTTTTGTTTTAAAAAGAAACCCAAATGTTCTACGAAAACTCCCGATTCCCAATCTTTTTCCATCCATAACATAAATGTCAATATTCATTTCAAACTTGCTTTATGAGATTCTAGAACATTTAAAGATACAGAATTGTTAAATATTTCTTGGTAATGTAATTATTTTTTGCTCCCCCCCCTTTATTTATCTACAATTAGTGATCAACAATCAAATGTTCTGCAGAAGTCTTTTCTTTCCTAATCTTTATCCATCTGCAACATAAATAATGATATTAATTTTAAAGTTATTACATTAGATTCTAGAAGTAGAGTTGAAAGAGTTTAAATATTTCTTACTCTGTAATTATTTTTGTATCCCCCCTCCCCCCCCCCCCAATTCTTTCTCCGGATTGTGATCAATTCTAGAAACAATAAAGCAATGGAAGTGCTCAATATTTCTCACATATGTAATTATTTTTAGATCTTTATTGCTGAATTTAATGAATCTGTTTATTTTTCCTCAATTAAATTAAATATTTGTATGTCATATTTATACCAAATGTGTAAACATGGGAAAAAAATGAAGAATAATAATTTTTTCAGGTAGGAAAAGTTTTCTTAAATCAATTTAAGAATATTAATACTCAGTTGGTTTTATGCACGTTTGAAACTGATAATTAGCTACTGCTACTATTTCTTATACGCATGACTAGCAGGCTTTGCCCGCTTCGCTGGTCATTATATTGAAATGAATCCCAAAAACAGCATATCATTGATAATAATAAAATATCTTAAAAAAAAAAAAAAAAAAAAAAAAAAAAAAAATCATTGAAATCCGTCAAAATCCAATTTTAAGTTGCCCAATGCCTTCGGCAGTCCCT
This sequence comes from Salticus scenicus, assembly GCA_963930645.1. Taxonomy (NCBI): domain Eukaryota; kingdom Metazoa; phylum Arthropoda; class Arachnida; order Araneae; family Salticidae; genus Salticus; species Salticus scenicus. Next base: position 293,378,782 of record OZ005648.1, read on the forward strand.
TACCTGCTTTTTACTCCCCCTCCCTCGCGGTTACAGTTGAAAGTTTTACAAAATCTCATCAAAGTGCATATTTCGTACACTTAATTAACATCCACACACCAAAATTTGCCATTCTTAGGTAATTTGGACGGATTTAAGCTTCAAAATGTGGTTTTTGCCCCGCCCGCCCCAAGAGGAAGGACGGGGGGGGGGGGGTAAATTTCCAAAATTACTTTATATTTCATGTTGCATACACATACCTGACCGACACATCAAAAAATTGAGATCATGAAATTATTTAAAGCTGAGCTATGCTTTAAATTTTTTTTTTTTTAAATCTCTCCTCCCGTTCTTAAAGGAGGGAAGGAGGAGTGAATTTCGCAAAATCTCTTCATACTATGAGTTAGATACATATAATCGTCCCTGAAATAAAAAATGTCCAACCTTAGATAATTTAGTGCAGCGTTACGCATGAATACATGTTTTTGCCCCCCATTCTCCAAAGGGCGGTAGGGTGGAATTTCATAAAATCCCTTTGTAGTGTGTTCAGTTCGATTTCCTCGTGTGTTGAGTACCCTTCTTCCAAAATCTTTTCCCTTCCCTCCCCCCTTAAAAATCCAAAATTCCAAAATCGCAGAAAATAATTTTTTTGTACTGAAGTCTCGTCTTTCCATCTGCAATTTCTTCACCGTTAAGTAATTTGGAGCCGAGTTAAGGCTTCTGCCCCCCAAGGAGACGGGTTGGGGGGGGGGTATTTTGCAAAATTCCGTCTTAGTTGGGGGTCAGGCTCCGAAATCCAACCTGGTCACTAAAATTTGTGACTCTCTTTCCCACAGAATCGTCATGGCAGTGTTGAGTCAGTGAATCATTGAGTTTACTCTTTTATATGTACAGATTTGTTTATATTTTTTATGGACTACTTGGCTTAAGGTTGTTGTCACAAAAATAGAGTCCTTGGCGAAAAATGTCCTATCTACTTCAGTATTAAAATTAAAAATATACCCAGGATTATCAACTAATAAAGCTCTTTAATACAGATCTGAATTAGCTTTCATTTTCTTATTATTTAATTTTGATAATGACGTTGTGTTGTCATGTGCCTAAGCAAATTTAACATGTATTATTTTTTTTATTATTATTATTCGCGTGAAATATTCTTTGGCAACAATTAAAAATTAAAATAAATTATTTTAAAATTTTATTATAGAAGAAATATTTATATTATACAGAAGATTAATTAAAAATTTTCATTTTTTCCGGGATAAATAGTAGCCTATGTCTTATTCTAGACTATTACCTATCTCTATACAAAATTTCATCCAGATCCGTTTAGCCGTTGTGGTGTGATTGAGTAACAAACATCCATCCAAACTTTCGCATTTATAATATTAGTATAGATTATAGTTATCATGTGCATGTGTTAGATTGAGTTATTTTGCTATCAAATTGACAAAATTTTAATTTTTAATTTCAAAACTCTGTCGTTCTTGGCGCTTATTGTATTTGGTGATCAAAAACGTAATATGAAAATATGTATGCCAGATGTATATTTTCGTAATATGCATTGTACGAAATGTTGTTTCATATTATTCATTACTCTCTTAATATAAGTTGTTAAAATAACCATGATTTTTGAAAGGAATTAAATTATGTTCGCCAAATAATTTGTCGATATTTTTTTTTTTTTTTTTTCTGCTAAGGATGACCGATATCAAATCTATTCCGCTGCAATATCGTATCTTATATCAGATATTCCATTTAGACATTTGGAAAGAAATTTGACTTCAAATTATGATAGAATATTTATCATTTTCCTTTTAATTAGTGTATTAGTTGGATATTTATTGTGTAAATATCACCCTTTGAAATGCAATTTTTGTGTTTACAATCGAAACTGGAAGTTTGCCATTTTTTTTCCCTAGAGTTTTGATATTAAAAATTCAAATTTTGTCAATTTTACAACAAAAATAACTTAATCTAACGCATGGGCATGATAACTAATACATATCTATACCTAAATATGGGGATTAAAATCGGGAAATAATTTTCCTCGATTTTTAATAATTTTTTACAAAAAATCCAATGGGCGTTTAACATAGGACATATTTTTCTTGAATCCACAAACGGCCAGTGGCGTCATCACTTCGCTTGCGTATTAGCACTTTATCAATGTGTAACAGAAATTTTTAATTAAAAATGACGTCAATTTTTGTGAGATGCATAATTTTTTTTTATAATTTTTTATCGTTCACTTTTAGATAAATGTATTTATTTTCCTGTTGAAAAAAAAAAAATTTCGTTTTTTTTTTTTTTTTTTTTTGGGCAACAATTAAATTATGGATAAATTTAAATGGATAATTTTTTGCTATTATTAGCTTACAAAATTGCTATTTTATGCATAAAAATCGCAAAAACAAATTTTTTTTTGGAATAAAAGGTAGCCAACTTTTTAAGTTAGGGTATAAGCTATCTCCATTACAAATTTCATCGAAATCCGTCGAGCAGTTTTGGCGTGAAACTCAGTCAAATAATAAATTGCAAATTGACTCTTTGACGTTAGGAACACACCTAAACTTTATTGAATAGCAATAAAGTTCAAATTGACTCTAGAAAACGTTTGTATGGGAAATAGAAAAGGGCTGTTTTTAGGGTTTCCCGGAAATTATTCGATTTTTTCTCGCCTTTTAAACCTTCCCTAGACCTCCACGAACATTTCAAGACTAAGATAAGATAAATCCGTTCAGCCATTCTCGAGTTTTAGTGAGACTAACGAACAGCAATTCATTTTTATATATATAGATTAATGTACATACACAAAAATCATATTCTATATTTATTTAAAAAATTAGTTATACTTTAACTTAACTAAAGTTTTTTTTTGTCTATTGTTAAATAAATTTCTTACAGATTCTGTTTTGTAGATATTTATATGTTGAAGAGGAATAACTTCATAATCTTTTAAAACTTTTATATATTTAGTATAATAATCAATCTATCCGCGTTTGTAATGATCGATAGATGGCGCTCTCTGAACACTGCAGTTGTTAGTAAATATAACAGCCACGTGTAATTATTATTCTTTCTCCGCCATTTCATCATGGAAAGTCGATTGCATAATACGAGGATATGCAGTTGTGTGATAATTTCACCTTAGCCCACCAGAGGGCGAGCATTTCATTACAATCGCGGATAGTAAAAATATTAAAATTGTATTGTTTAATACGTCAAAGAGAAAAAAAAAAAATCTTCACTTTTCTTATGAAATCTTCTGGTTTTTCAACAAAAATCTTCCCTTTTTTTATTAAAATTGGTTGGCAAGTATGCTTTTGAATGTTTATTTGTCAGTGAAAAGTTTTATGGCGCACAGCGAAAAGAAAATGATTGACGCTATGCTTTTTGAGAAACTTTTAAGCAGAAGGAAGAAAGAAGCACAGATTATTATACAGATAGGACACTCCCGTATATTCTTCGGTAAGCGGAATTTGACTGCAACGACCCTATTGTCAACGGCTGTAAGTTTCTTGAGCTCTCCAGCTTACGCAATCGCTCGTCTTGTTTTTATTGTATCTATGTTCATATCGTAATATTAGTGCAACGTTAAACCCAACATCCAACCGACTAACCATTTATTGATGTTTACGTTTGGACTTTGTTATTGTTTACGAATTTGATTGTCGAAAGCAATTTATTTTAAGAAGCAAGTACTAAATATTAAGCAAATAAATTTCGAAAATATACATAAACCAGAAATATTTTTTTCATTTTAAAGCATTTAGTATTATTTACACCAAGCAATGTTAAATATTTAAGATTTCATAACATACTGCTATTTCAGCATTACAGTTTGTTATATTAATTTGTACTCTTGAACACGAATGTGTTTGGAAAAATTTATTTTCAAACATAATAAAAATTAGTTTTATTTCTTAGAAAATAGCTGTGAATGTTATGATTTTGTAAATTTAAAAGTAGTAGAAAAAGTGAAGGAAATAAAACTGCACATACGTTTTCGTTGGCAACTTTATTATAGTTTACAAACTTGATTGTCAAAAGCAATTTATTTTAAGAAGCAAGTGCTAAATATTAAGAAAATAAACTTTGAAAATATACATAAAATAAAGACATTTTTTTTTTCATTTTAAGGCATTTTGTATTATTTAAACCAAGCAACGTTAAATATTTAATGATTTCATACTGCTATTTCAGAATTACACTTTGTAATTTTAATTTGTACTTGAATATGAATATGTTTCACAAAGCATATTTTTAAACATTATAAAAAATAATTTTTATTTCTTAGAAGAATAGCTATGAATGTTTTGAGCATAATTTTGTGAATTCAAAAACAATAGAAAGTGAAGAAAAAGAAAACTTCCCATACTAACCTGCTACTAACTACTCGCGAAATAGAAAAACAATTTTCGATCAAAGATGCTATTCATGTAGACTTAACACATGTAGTTCCCCTCTGTTGACACTAGTGGTGCTACTATATTTCCGGTTCGCGTTTTAGCTTCACTGTCCTATCTGTATGATAATCTGTGGAAAGAAGTAGCCGAGAGAAGAAAAGTTTTGTATGGCGTCATTGACGTGATGAAATTGATTGGCAAGCAAGGGCTTGCATTTAGAGGCAACAGGAAAGAAGTAATTCATTATCTAGATGACCCATGCAGTGGCGCCGACTATGTGGGGGCTTGAGGGCTCGAGCCCCCCCAGAAAATTTTCTGTAAGGGATCAGCCCCCCCCAGAAATTTTGAATACTGATTCTCTATTAAACAAGAAATTCTTTCCTCTATTTCTTATTTAGTTTTTTACCAAAATCATAGCTGTAAAGTAAGGTTGTTGCAATTGAAAATGGACATAAATCGACTAAGAAAAAAAGAAAGAAAAACAAGAGAGGCTGAAAGTCTCTGTATGGGGCGCGGGGTGAGTTCAGAGGAAGATGATTCCCTTTACTGTGCTACACTTATGGTTTGTGCATGAGGAGCAAAAGTTTTCAGAAACATCGATGCAAAGTAATATAACTATTTTTACAAAAGTTACTGCCATATAAATTCGATTTACATAAACTAAATGGCAAAGATTATGATGGCATTTTCAGGTCCAGTTTTGGGGCCCTTTGCTACTCAGAGCCCCTGGCACGTGCCCCTGTGTTAATCAGGCCGTTGTTTGTGTGTGCATATGTTCTTTTCCTTGGGTAAGCGTGTGTACATTATTACACCATATTTGATGACCTTGTATTAGAAATGTGATGCCCCCCACCCTCAAAAAATAATCCTGGCTACGGCCTTGGTTCGAGCCCCCCCAGAAATTTTTCAAAGTCGGCGCTGCTGGACCCATGCATCCCCTTTGTATCGCATGTTTTAAATTTAGGTGATTGTGAAGCTTAAGTGAGAAGGGTAAGTAAATTGGGCTAAGTTGGTTTTGTTAACACCACACTAGAGATGCGCAGTGAGTAGTGAGCTAATGGCGATGTTGGGGGATTGATCACTAGGGGTTGTTCGGATACATTCAATAATAATGTTAATCGTTCACTAAGGTGATGACTCCTCTGCTTCGGTAAATCTTACAGGTATTAATTTTGCAGAATATGTGGAACGTTGCTGCCAAGACGGATTTTACTTTAATCGTAAATTGGACAAATAGATGAGTATTAGATCAGTTCAATTAAAAAAAAAAAAAAGCTCAAATGCAGGAGATAGTAAAATTGTGAAAGGTTTCATAAAAAGGTGATTGAAACTAGTAAAGTTGCATTGGTAAGAAGAACGTTTTTGTCCCTACAGAACAAGAGAAGAAAAGCTGGAAGAGGTAATCAAATTTTTCTTTTAAGTTAAACAACAGTAACCAAAGTAATGAGCGTCATTAAGGAAGTAATAATAGATGATTTTGTACTTGAAATCAAGCAAGCTTGTTGTTGTATCCCCCATGGTTACTGTCTGTGTCTATGTACACTTCTACTTCAACTATAACTTGTGAACTGCAACTGTGTGTGCTCTCGTTAACTGATGCTGTAGTGTGTTGATGTTTGAAGCCATGTGGCGATCTGTGCGTGTAACATTTAACAAATAGTTATAATCTTCCTAAGGTTATCCAGTTCCTATAATTAATGAGTTATGTCAGTTGTTTTCCTGTTATGAAGGATATAACGATGGACGTATCCGGATACGATCATATTGAATTGTTTCGAGGGGGGGGGGGGTGAGAATGAAGTGAAAGAGAAATTAATAGACCTGAATATTTTACAATCGACTACAGTTGGAGTTTTTCTTCAGACAAGTCTTCTCTATGTTATAAATCAAGGAACTGAAGATTGAAAACTGCATTGCCAACTCATTTGATGGAGCATCTAAAATGAATAGAGAGTACAATAGCATTTCAGCAAAACTCTGGATTCTGGTGGCTAATCACGTACGTATTTGGTGCTATTCACATGTTTTAAATCTTCTGGTGTTTGATCTATCCTTTTATCACTTTTCCGGCTCTTGCAAGAAACTTTAAAGAATTACACTAGCCGACAAAAAAAAAAAAAAAAATGTTGGGGATAACAGAATGAAATTAATTATTTGCAACTAATTTTGTAGTGCAGAATTAACTAGTATGTTGTGGCCACCACAAGACTTTCTTCTATATTTTCCTATACATATTCAATCAGTAACAATATTTAAAAAAAAAAAAGATTTTTTTTTTCCTTTTTTTTTTTTGTGAAAATTAATACATATTCAATCACTAACAATATTTAAAAAAAAAAAAAAAAAAAAAAATAGAATTTTTTTCTAAGTTTTTTTTTTTTTTTTTTTTTTTTGGTTAAAAGTAAAAAAAATCGATAACTTTGTTTTAAATTATCACAGATTTATAGTTCAACCATTCGTTTTAAAGGTATTGACGAGACCTTTCGAATGATACCCATCTTCAAAATTTACCCCCCCACAAAATTTTTTTCCTAGTTACGTACTACTATTATCAATAATTCATATTAATTTTACAAACACAAGTGTAAAATAACTCTTATTATGCACATTTATACGAATTTTTGTCCTATGCTGCCATGTTAAAAATTTAGATAAAATGCTATCACAGCGCCACCTGTTGAGCTATTGATCCCCAAATATAATCAGCAACAGTTTATGTCGGGGACCAACTAAATACCAAGTTTGGTAAAATTTCGTTAAAAAAAAAAAAAAAAAAAAAAAAAAATACGATTATTTTTCTGTTTTTTTTTTGTTAAAAGTAAAAAAAATCGATAACTTTGTTTTAAATTATCACAGATTTATGGTTCAACCATTCGTTTTAAAGGTATTGACGAGATCTTTCGAATGATACCTATCTTCAAAATTTAACCCCCCCGGGGGGGGTACTTCCCCCCCAGGGGGGGAACCGATGCCCCCCCCCCATGCACAATTTTTTTTCCCTAGTTAACTACTACTATCATCAATAATTCAAATTCATTTTACAATCACAAGTTTAAAATAACTCTCATTATGCCCATTTATACGGAATTTTGTCCTATGCTGCCATGTTAAAAATTTGCATAAAATGCGATTACAGCGCCACCTGTTGAGCTATTGATCCCCAAATCTAATGGGCACCAGTTCATGTCAGGGTGCAACTAAATACCAAGTTTGGTTAAATTTCATTCATATGTTCGTGAGATACAGCGTCCACAAAAAAATGATACAGACAGACAGACAGGCACACAGACAGACAGACACACAGACAGACATTTTCTAAAAACTATCAATTCGTGTTCAGGACATCCCAAAACGTGTAGATCCGTCAAAAAACGGAGGTCGAAAATTTTCGCGAATCCAATACTTTCTCTATATTACATATAGAAGAAAGTAAAAAAATAATAGTGAAAAATCTGTAACACGTACAGTTTTTTTTGTTATGATTATTCAATCTGTACTGGAAGCAATGTTCAAAAGTCTTTAGAAGACATGCATTATCACTATTAATATTATTAATTTATCATGGAATACTGTTAATATGGAGATAATATACATATTGTAGACTAAGTAGTACATAAAAACATGGAAAATACATTAATGATTGAATTGTTATTATTTGTTAGTTTAAAACAAAAATACAAAAAATAGGCTTTTGTACGTCTTGTGTTAAATGTCTACCTTGTGATTTTAATATGAATAGCTCACAAATACAGCAAAACTTATCGGGTATGGTTTTACAAGTTCTACACTGAAAACTTGCCATTTTGAACATGAAACTTTAACTATAAAACAGCACAATCATACTTAACAAAGAACATCTATTAACTAGAATACCAGGGAAAAAATAACAAGGTACGAATACAGGGTTGCCAAACAGGGGTTTGCCAGCAGAGAGGATGGATTGCTAGCACGAAAGGTTACCATGTGTGATACAGTTGGCAACAAAAGTATCTGAGCACTAGCAATAATCCCTGTCTATAAAAAGGACACTTAATAGAATAGCTTTGTTAAATAAATCCTTGTCGAGTCATGTTCTTAGTCAGTCTAAGAACATGATTCGACAAGGATTTATTTAACAAAGTAGTATTATATGTACTTTTTTGACATCGGAATTATTGGCTAGTGCTCGAATACTTTTGCTGTCGATCGTATTGTAAAAATCATTAAAAAATAGTTAAATCTGATACTTTAACAAAAAAAGGGAACAAACATGTTTGTCGGGATTCTGAGTTGCTAGGACTCTGGGTTGCCAGTATGAAGGGTTACCACCTGTGATACTGTGAAAATGTTAAAAAATCGTGAAATTTGCCATTTTCTGATACTCTAACAGAAAAATGCGACGTTGTGGGACTTTTTTACTTGCAGATAGAACTCCTACATAGATAGGCTGACGCATCCGCCATTTTCTAGCCCACTAGACCGGCTGACGATTTATTATTGGTGGTTTTTCGGCGATAAACTGCACGGATAACTCCAGAAAAGGGTACCGCCTGTTTATATTTTTTTCTAATTCAGGAAGAAGGAAAAAGTGGATTATAAATTGCAGATGTAACTCGTGGATACCCGGAGCAGGAGCACAAATGTGTAGCGTAAGATTTCCCTTATTTTCAAATTATTTCATTTTATTTTCAAAGTTGTTTGACAAATTTTATATGAATGTACTGTTTTTTTAAGTTATTTTTTTCAATTCTTTTAAAATTAACTTTAATATTACATTTCTTTTAACGTGAAGGGTTGCAGTTTTGAGAATGTTGGCGATGTTCTTAAAATTGCCAACTTGTTTGTTTCGTGATAAGAAGTTCTAGCTTACTTGATCTGTATAGAAGTTTAAAGGCGATAACAACGCTAATCAGGTAACCTAGCTTTTTCTACCGTCAACACTTTCCCAGACGGGCTAGAAAATGGCGGAGACTGTGCCAGCTCTTATCATATAGGAGTCTTACTTGCAGATATTTAAATAAAAATTGGAATTAATAATAAAAATAATAATTTGACCGTTGTTACCGACATATGTTATTCAAAAGGTTTACAGTGTATTTGCACCAAAATTCAAAGGTTCGCTTAACTGTGATTGGAGCTTCCAGGTGGAGGACGAGAAGTGATGCTGCTACCAAGATTTCGGCGCTTCAGACCCAGACGCACCAAAAGGTGTTTTTATGGAACTGGTTGTAGCCCTGAGTGTCATAAGTAATTGTAAAGAATGCAATTCGAAGACAAGAAATCAAGTTAATCCTCTTCTTTCTAAGTTTCTCTCTTTTGAAACCGTTTTGGTTTCTAAGATTTTTTTATGAATCTGTAGTTCAACAACATTATTTACAAACAAAAAACTTTGACTTCACACAAGCTTGATCATCTACTGCTATAACCCAGGAAGCTCTGAAAGAAAACAGAAACGAATTAGATAACGTGTTAAAGGTTGCAAGAAAGTTTGATTCATACACGTACATGAATGCAGCCATTGAAGAGAAAATTACCACAGGTCTTTTTCTAGATGCAGAAAGGCTGTCCTGTGAATCAGAGTTTTCTCGGAAAAAGCTGTACGAATAAAAATAATGGTGATTCACCCCAGGAGCCTTCATTAAGTGAAATGAACAGGACAAGCTTAGAATTGGACTATTTTGTAGCATCATGGATAAAATAAGGGCCGCGGTAGCCCAGTTGGTAGAACGCCGGCCTCGTAATTGGAAGATTGCGGGTTCGGTACTCAAACCGGCCAAAGACCGTCGTGTACATTAATGGTGGCTGGTGCACGTAAAATCTGTCGTGGCCGCAAAGTCTTCCATGTTCCCATCAAAAATTATACCTCTGGGGGTCACCAAAGTGGGAGAGCCATCCCTTCCGTGGAGGATCAAAATTGTGATGGCATGTCTCCAGACCACCTCTAGGGGGTGGGTCCCAGACCGTCGCCAATTGCCCATCTGCGCAGCATTAGTGCGACGTAAAACCCAACTACAACCACAACCACATGGATGAAATAAATCAGAGCACGAACATGAGATTTTCTGATCAAAAGGACTTGTACTGAAATCTTGCGTGTTCCGAACCACGCAGATTTTCCAGCTGAAAAAAGATGGAATAAAGACTGCACTTTATAAACTTTGTTCGTTGATTAGAGATATTAACAAGGCAAAACTCAACAAGAAGTTAATGTTTAGCTCTCCAGTTAATATTTAGCTCCAGATAAACACTGAAATATCTGAACATTATGAAGTGCGACTAGAATCAGATAACTGTGACAGTTTTTACATTTAAGAGTCTAAAGATGAGGAAAGAAGCTCCTGTAAACCGAAAGAAGAATGCAAAACCCATATTAAGTGTATGTATAAAGTTATATTTGACTACAACATATGCATTCGGTCTTATTTACGGAATTTTATAATAAATATCTTTTAACTATCCCCTTGACACAAATTAGCTGTGAAGGGGACCCTAATAACACAATTGTCCCTAATACATCCCGAAGATATCCATAGGATGTCCATAGACATACCTTTCATCCATGTGACATCCTGAGGATGTCATTTGGAGAAGGTGTGATGTTAGGGGACTTTTTTACTCTCAATTTTATTAAAACCATGCTAAGATCAATAATATCTCAGTCAAACCTTGAGGCCTTCTTATATCTTATAATGCAGATTGAAAAGAAAAAGCTTGCAGCAATCTATAATGATTTAATAATAAGCAAACTCTGTCAGCAAAGCTCTGAATTGAAGAGACTCTTAGTATTTTGAGGCTTGTGTATAAGTCATATTGCAACAGATAGTAATGTGTATGTAATTTCAATATTTACGTAAGTAAATGAATGTCACGCATTGTTGTCACCATAGAATAATAATAAAGGAAGAAGGAGCGTACGTGTGTTGGTTTCGGTTTGTAAAATCCAGGAATGCCGGGTATACGGTTGTAACAGTGCTTCCATCTGATTGGTTGGCGACTTATTGGCGAGATTTTTGAATTTGAATCGTCTCGTCTCTCTGACAATCAGTCTGCGAGGCAGCACCCACAACAAACAGCGGTAAATGCGCTGAGGATGGGTGCCCTACTTCAAGGTTGAGAGCAGCAAAAGTAGCTTTCCCTGGCATTTCACTAGAAGGGGTTTGTAAGCATTAGAGTATTGGCGTGCACCTTCTTCCTTTATTATTATTCTATGGTTGTCACCACGGAGTAATATTAATAGGAGTTGAAGGTCCAATGGGAGAAATCTACGAAACTGTGATGTAAATTTTTGGTAAATTTTGAGGGCGCCACTTGTCATTACTCCCTATCTCGGCGCGGATATAATGTTGTTTTCAATAGAATTTTGCCGGAGTAAATTTAAAATTTTTAATTTTAAGCAATTTAATTTTTTTGTAAGTTCTTAAAACTGCATAATTCAGATGTTTCAAATAAATGCTTCGTTCCTAGTTGTAAAACAGGCTATGATAGTGATAAGAAAAGAAAAAAAAAAGCCCCAGGAGAGAAATAATGTCCGAGTTCGTGTTTTCTGCACCTAAAGTAAGTTCATTTTTTTTCTTTATAAAATTTCATCCATTCTCCTTCCTCCCAATTGTCTGTTTTAGCTAGCTTCGGTTCATAAGGATCGTCATTTTTTAAAAGCTATCTTTCAAAGTAAAATTAGTATAAAATGGCTCTTAAAAAAAAAAAACACGTTGCTTAGAATACTCTATTTAATGAAATTTGCTTTCAATCGAAATTTTTTCAGCTTGATATTACTTTTAAAAAAATAATTAAAACGAGACATTTCCCCATTGAATAACATTGCAGAAGCTGGAGAGAAGGAAGTATTGCACGCTGGTGCCCTCTATAAACATTAGAAAACAACATCACAAAATTTCAGCGTTACCTTCTTCTCCTGTCTTTATACTCCGTGGTTGTCACTTATTTTGTATCTTATACCGTTGCCGTTATTTCATGTGAAAATAAAAAACAATGGAACAATGAAAAGAATAAAAAAAATTCATAGAGTTAACATTAAAAGCAAAAAGTTTTAAAAAGCTAATTAAAATTTAATAACTAAAAATACATCATTATGTGTCTTCCCTGTTAAAGAGTGTGTGTGCAAAATTTGGAACCGATAGCTCAAAAGATAAAGGAATGCGGAGTAAAAAAACCCACAAACACACAACTTCAGCAGATTTTTATGTAAGATATTGCTATTTATCTGGAAAACGCCTGAACCACCTCTTTTCTGTTATATATAACTAAATATTGGATGACTTGCGCCTTTCGAAAATCCGAGGTATGCGCCTTTTCACAGGACCCAGTCCGCCCCTGTCAGGAGACCTTAAAACATGTAAATCAGGTGAAAATTCGATAGCGAATTTTTCGACCGAATACACTACTTCCGTTACCTATTCGGGTAATGGAAGCAAAAAATGGAAATGTTCTGTATTACCACAAGTGATGTTATGTGCATTATTACTATTGAGATCACATTTATACGAACAGCATGTATTTTCCTGAATATATAAACATTTCTTGAAAAAGATTTAAATTTTTTGTACATTAAAAAAGTGCTTATGCCTGTTGCACATAGAAAAAGTATAACATTTAAATTTACTGTATCTGGATGACGGAATTCACTCGATCTTATTGAAAAAAATCATTCGTAGTGTAAATACAATGTAGATTTTTTTTTCCGGAAATAATTTTTTTATTTGCATGCCCTGGGCAGAGCATAGGTTAACAGTGAAAGCAATTATCCTGAAGATAAGGAAGGTTCAAATCGAATTAGCATCTCAAACCCCTAACTGTAAATTTTTATCGATATCGTTCAAGCAATAAAAGCGGGCAATTCAGGATGAATTGTAAACTCGAAAAGCCCCAAAATCTATATTATTAAAATTATTTAAGTAGCTTTTAATATAACCAAGTCTCTGTCTCTGCAGTGAACACTGAGTTTTTCCTGAAAATAAATTTAAATTGTATGGATTTGTCATCTCAAAAATCCTCAAAAATAAATTTTTAGCAATTGTCAGAATCCATTTCTGAGAATTGTCAGAATCCATTCTTGTTTATTTATTGTTTCTAAACTTCATGTTCTGCGTTGTGTAATAACGCCATCTCACGGGCAATTTAAGTGTGTTTAAGATGCGAAATTAATAATAAATATTTAGCTAGTCGTTTGTGTTCGCTAGTGTTCTCTTCATTTGTTCTGTAATTTCCTAGTTCGATTACTTCCTTGTTGTTTACAATGGTATCGGTGATCCTGTATATCAAACGGACACGCAACATCATCGCCATCCGGGTAAAATAGACGGCCGCATCAGCCGCCTTTCTTGCAGCAAAGCATGTGAAACGTTCACAGCACAAAACTTACTAAGCCAAAGCCACGTAGTTTCAGAGGATGTAGCAGCACAAGCGTACTACTGCTACACTGGGAAGAGTAGTACTGTAGAAATATTATTTCACTACCAGTTTTAGAAAAATTTAGTACTGAGTATTTTAATGACGTCTTTCTGCATAACGATGGCGTTTTCGTCCTCTATCTTCTAGCTCCACTGTTAAACTCCAGCTATTTCTATGTTACGTCTCCTTCATGTGTGTGTGTAATATTGTTTTTGTGACTTTTGCGGTACAAGTAAATGTTTTATTGGAATAATATGAGAATATCCGCTGAATAAAGCGAGTTCATCTACTAGAGCCTTCCTGTTTATTTATAAGCCACTATTAACACGAGAGAAAATGAACGTTTTCGGATTAATATGTATATATGCGTACTTAGAAATCAATGTCGGACTTTTAAAAATTGTTTTTATATCGTTCAACTAAACATGCGAATTTAGAAATATGTGTTTTTCTCTAAATCGCAGACAAACACTAAAATTTTATGAATTTTTTCTTAATGTATTTAATATTCAATAGATCATTAAAAGTTAAAACCTCTGCGTTGTAAATCTTTGAAATATTACTAACAAAAGAAACTTATCAATTTGCGAATAATTTTCGCAGAATATTTTCTCACTTGAGAGTAAGAATCAGACTCATAAATAAAATTTCTTCATGCACGAGAACGATATCAGATACTGTATCACTTCCTAGAATTATAGGAGGTTGTAGTGAAAACCTAGCATCATTTAAATCTTCTTATGGGCCGAGGCTCTGATTTAATCCCTCCCTGAATTATTGAAGTCCATCGATCTATGACGCAAGGAATGGCAAATTAAGCGGGCCACACCCACGTCTCGGCCGGGATCAATCCAGTGTCATTTAATTAACCACAACAACTAAACTCCTCTCCTCCCACGCTAGCGATTCAATGAATTTTGGATTTTGCTGCTTTTCCAGATTCATGTTCCTTTCACAACATTTTATGGACTATAACTTTTATCAAAGCTGCTGATTTTAAGAGGTATTTGGAGGAATTAACTTAGAAGTACATAAAATAATAATAATAATGCTAATAATAGATATTTATATCTACTATTATTTATAAACTCTTTCTTACTGATTAATTTGGTTGTTGTTTAAGCATAAATAAGAAAGTGAATTATATTTTACTTAAACTACATTTTGAAGGTTGCTTATGATTAGTACTAGTGGACCAATACTGAACAGAGGACGCAAAAGGCAAGATAAAAAAAAATCTGGTGTGAAACAACCACATGACTTCCATTACCGACTATTACACGTATTATATGCATTTTTGGGAGATAATGTGATCAGAAAACATAAAAGGGACCTAAAGAAGTAGAAACATAAAATTTTCACTGTTAGAGAAATTTTATACACATATAAGACATATAAAACGAAGCTTACATATAGCGAGGTAAAAAATAAGAGAAAAAAATGCTAGAGTTATTTTTTGAAACCCAAATTTCTGAGATCTGAAGATGACCTACCTAAGCAGTATGGCTGTTAATTTCCCTCTAATAACCACGTAATACATGAGAAAGAAATGGATTTATATAACAATTTTCAAGAAAATCGTTAGAGCCGTTTTTGAGATACCAGCTTTTACAAAAAAATCAATTATTGACCGGAAAACAATAATTACATACAAAAGGATATTTAAAAGTGAGTTAATATGGCGAGTTTAAATAAAGTCCGTACAGCCATTTTAAACGAACGCGCTTGCAAGATCTGAAATTGAGCTATTTATACAGGACGCCTATCAATTTTCCTGAACTAACCATCTATATCACTCGAAAGGATACCTAATAGAGTGTTTATATAGCAAATTTGAAGAAAATCGTTGGAACCGTTTTTGAGATATGGACTTACGGTCCCACTTCCGGTCTTCGATGTCCCATTTCTAGTTTTTCAATTTTCACCAAAATATGGATAATTCATCTGTACATCAGACCTGTCTCAATTCTGAAATTTTGTAGTTTTATCTTTATTAGTTTCGGAGATATGATAGCCAGAACATTCCGCATATACATACATACACACACACTGACCAATTGCCAAAAACCACTTTTTTGGACTCAGGGGACCTTAAAACGTGTAAATCAGGTGAAATCTCGATATCGAATTTTTGGACCAAATACAATACTTCCATTACCTACGGTAGTGGGGTAATGGAAGTAATAAAACAATTCATGATTTTAATGCTTGCGTAACAATATAGGATAGATCAGGGGTGAAGTGACACATGTTTTTTACGTCATATTATAAAATTCAGAGAAAAAGAAAACAAACAGTCGTTTGTTTTAAATGAATTTCTATTAATTTTCTATTAAAATAGAACGTACTTTGAACTGTTACATTTATGGAAAAACATATCGATTATTGTTAAATTTGTTATACGTACCACACCAACTAAAATTAAACTAATGATAAATTAATATTTATTTTTTGAAGTTTTATGTTTTATTGTTAATTACTCACTATAGTTGTTTGTTAGTTACGGATCATTCGTACAAAACTTTGAATAAACACCATGAAATGTAAGAACTCACAATAATTTTTTCGGGTCAAAAGAAAACACGATTCTTCGCCAGGTGAATAAAGTAGGCACGAGTGCATCAGACAAAGTGTGCATTGCCACTTTGTTTGCAGCGTTATCCTCATTTGCAGCATTACCCTCACGCAGAATTATATTTCAAATAAAACTGTCCTTAAACATATTTGAGATTATTTAAAAAATAAAATAAAACAAAACAAAGTTTACATAGCAAGTTAAAAAGTAAGATAAATAATAATGAAACTTTAGTATAGGACTCCCGGATCCACTCCAGATTTCTTTAAATTAGGATATTTCTAAAATAGAAATATTTCTCTTGTAACATACTCAAATTATATATATATATATATATGTGTGTGTGTGTGTGTGAATGAAACTAAGTTAAATATTCTTTTCAGTGATATCGTTTTTACTTTCCGAACTTACATATATAAGGAAAGCATTGTAATCATGTCAAAAATTCGACTATGAAATTTTGATGTTTCCACACGTTTTCAGATACCCTGAGTTCATTTTTGCTATTTTTACGGTATGTATGTGAGTGAACACGGTAGCGCCTAATCGCTTTTGTCGAATGAGGTGAAAGTTGGTATGTATGTTATACGTCACCATAGCACGAACCCTATTGATTTTGGTGAATCTAGCACTTATAATTTTTTTACAAGGACACACAGAAAAATTCTTTATCATTATGGCTTATAGGCCAAAATTTTTTAAAGGGCGATAGCGCCTAAATACCTTTTTCGTTTGAACTGAAAATTTATACACATGTTAGAAGTCACTGTTGCACGAACTGTGTAGGTTTTGATGAATATAGGGTTTTTTTTTTTAATTATAGTTTTTTTTTTTTTTTTTTAACAGGGGCAAAATGAACGATTGCTTATCATTATGGCCTATGGGCTGAAAATTTTTAAAGTGCGATCTAAATGCTCTGATCGATTGAGCTGAAAATTTATACACATGTTATCTGTAAATCTAGCACTTATAGTTTTTTTTTTTTTTTTTTTTTTTCTTTTTATAGGGACACGGCGAAAAATTCTTTATCATTATGCCCTATGGGTCCAAATCCTTTAAATTGCGATAGCTTCTGAACGCCTTATCCAATTGAGTTGCAAATTTCCGTACATGTTTTAGATAGCCGTCACACGAACCGTGTGAATTTTGGAGAATCTAACATTTATAGTTTTTTAGAGGGACACAAAGAAAAATTCTCTATTATTGTGGCTTATGGTCTTTTGGGCTCAAATTATTTAAAGTGCGATAGCGTCATCCGATTGAGCTGAAAATTTATATACACATTATAGGTGACTGCTGTACGAACTGTATAGATTTTGGGGGAGTTTAGCACTTATAGATTTTTACAGGAACACAACGAAAATTTCTTTATCATCATGATCTATGGGCTCAAATGATTTGAATGGAAATAGGTTAAATTAAACAACATACCGTATAGATAATTTTCTCTTTCGTTTATTTAACGACTTCTCTTACTTTATACAACTGTTAATTACTAAATGTTCAGAAAGGTCGAGTGGAGTCACTCCAGATTTTTTTTTATTTAAATTTCAAACAATGTTTCACATTTTGAAAATAAATTTTATTTAAAACTATTTTTAGACCGTTATAGCTAATATTAGCGAATTTTTTGTATAGCCAAAGAGTTGAGACGCTTTTATTTTTAACTAGCAGGCTACGCCCGCTTCGCTGGTCACTATTTTTAAATGAATCATTATAATTAATGAATTCTCAAAATTGCATTAATTTTTATCATGTGGAACAAAAAAAGAAAAAAAACTCTGATCGGGAAAAATGTCGCACCGGGTCCCACTGCCTTCGGCAACGTAGACCCGTGCGCGATGCACACGCACGAATGCATATATACGAGCGCTGCGCGCGTGTATTCCTTCATCACCCTTATGAATTCTCAAAATCCCATGTTATTACTCATAAACTTCTATTCTTAAGAAAAGGAATTAAAAAAAAAAAAATCATTTCTGATCGGGTAAAAACTCACACCGGGTCCCCTCTGCCTTCGTCAGCGTAGACCCGTGTGCGCGCAGTGCTCACGAATTCATATATACGCTCGCTGCGCGCGCGTATTCCTTCACCAACCTTCCTGTCCCTCCTTAATTTTACACTTTCGAAAATATCCTCATTCGACTCGTAGACACCCAAAACCTATATATACCAATTTTGAACGGTCTAACTCAATTTCTAATTTTTTGGCCCCCTTGAGGACATCTTAAAACATATAAATCAGGTGAAATCTCGAATAATTGCCATTAGCGCCCTCTATTGGATAAATTTAATGTAGGTTATTCGATAATATAAAAGTACTTTAAAATAACTTTCGAATGATGTATTAAAAACAATTTAATCATATTTAGAATTCAAAATATTGAAATTTTAAAATATTGTAGCGCCACCTGGCTGTAGAAATTTCTGTAATCTACTGTTCAATTTCAAATCAACAAAGCTTTCAAATGATGTATTACTTATGAAATTATTTTAATTAGTAGCTGAGATACAAAAGAAAACCTAATCAGGAGACCTTAAAATATGTAAATCTGGTGAAATCTCGAATTCCACTTTCGATACTATGAAAGCTCTTTAAAATATCTTTCGAATGATGTATTAAAAATAATTTAATCATATTCAGAATTCGAAATATTGAAATTTAAAAATATTACAGCGCCATCTGGCGGTAGAAAATTCTGTAATCTACTGTTCAATTCCAAATCAACAAAGCTTTCAAATAATGTATTAATTATAAAATTATTTTAATTAGTAGTTGAGATACAAAAAAAAAAAAAAAAGAAAAGAAAAAACTAATCAGGACACCTTAAAACGTGTAAATCACGTGAAATCTCGAATTCTATTACTTACGGTAGTCGGTTAATGGAAGGTGACAAAAATTTGTGGCGTCTACTCTTGAAATTCAATTCAAATAAGTTTCAAAATGACATATTACTTTTGAAATTATGCTAATTAGAATCTGAGATACAAAAATGATATAAACACTACTATAAAACGACTTATGTCTGACTTTTTCGTGGTTTTCTCCGACACTTGCGTAATTCCGGGCTAAATACTGTTAAAAATCCATAGTATGAAATGTGAAAGGAGTATCAGAATTCGAAACTCTGCAAAATATAAAAGAATAAAGGCGTTCTGGGTTTTCCGTTGTTTCGGAGAAAACAACCGTTCCTTTTCCACGTTTTTGCCCCCCCCCCCCTTCCGTCCCTTCTAATAATTTTACACTTGAAAATATTCGCAATCGATGTATATTTCCTTAGAACCTAATAATACCAATTTCAAACGCTGTAACTCTTTTTTTCTTTCCTTCGCCCCCCCTCCCCCTCAAGCCCTTCCTAATAATTCTACACTTTCAAAAATATTCAGAATCGAATTATCGGGCGTCAAAACCAAATATTACGGAATTTCAACGGCATATCTCAATTTAAAATATGTACTGCAAAATATAAAACAAAATTTAATCTAATTTTTTTGTTTATCCGGATATTTTCATGAAAATTGAACAGTAGCTTTATAATATGCTGTCTAAGCCGAATATTAATTCAAATGTAACGTGAGTGAAAATTTGAAAAAGTTTGAAAATTGCAATTTTTATCCCCACTGTAAAACACGTGACATCTTGATCGGTTACTATCATTTCCCTTTTCATGGCAGACGGTAGTCTGGCATTTGAAATGATGTTGCCACAAAAAATTCATACTTTAGTTAATTTAAAAAATATATAATTGTTGTACCGAAAAGCCGCTTGCGCACTTGAATTCAGAAAAAAATCCCCTTTCATTTGGTACCGAAATCGTAACGATCGGACAAATATTTCTAATTTATTTTCCACTTTTTCTAATTTTAACTCTGTTAAAATATCTTTTTTTATGCAATGGCGGTAAATTCTCAGTCATTGAGATCGCTTTTAGATTAGACATGAGTGGACATTTTAATTAATATCTCCACAACTAATTAAAATTTTTAAATTCTGTTTTCAGGAGGAACTCGGAATGGCTCCAGAGCATCAGTATGTCAATTCTTGGACTTCTGCGTTCTGTAGGGGCTGAACGTATGAAAGAACAGACGGACAGACAGACAGACAAACCTTTTCTTTTATTATTATAGATACAACAGCTCTATTTTTTTCAATTAAAGATCTCAGCGTTATAGAAATTTTGACTAGCCCAATTTGAATTAAGCATATAGTTTATAACACATGCCAGGTTTTAATTCGCTAGACTAAGTTACACCGTTCATTGGATCGAATAATTGGTACAATTGTTAATCAGAACAAAATCTATCTAACGATTATTTTTAAGTTTGATTGAATAATTGATTCAACTTATCTATATAATATTTCTTTAACGTGGGCCAGTTACGATTACATTTTGTAGAAACGATACAATAGTGACAATAAAATACGCGAGGATAAAAAAAATAATATACAAGTAATTATTTAAGCACGTGAACACAGAGATCAATGATATAATGAAATTAAATTAAAAAAAAAAAAAAAAAAAAAAAAAAGAGAGAGAGAGAGAGAGAGGGAGAAATGACATTTGTCTGATTAAATCATTTTATAGAAAAATTTATTTTTAAATGTTGCATTTTTAGAAACCCTGCAAGCGTCATTTTAAACCCAGCAATACTTTAAAGATATAAGCAAAATATGAACTTTTTCATAAATTGACTGAAAAATGCAATAATCAAAAGTATAATCAAAATAGGTACAAAATGTTTTTAACAAACAATTATGCCAAAATAAATAAATAATAATAATAAATAAATAAAAGGGATCTCGCCAACATGGCGCCAAAAATTTAAAAGTCGCCATAAGGGTCCTTTATTAAAGCTGTCTCATTTGAGAAAATATGAAAACTGGGTCGTCAAATATGAATTTTATTTTGAAATGTTTCTTTGAATGATTTGGTTTGACTACCAATATCGTTTCATCTCACAAAAACTAATAATAATTTGACTTCTGATGAATTAAAATTTTAATTGGATGGTGAAACTGGTATAGGACTTATAAATTTCAAATTTTAAAGGTAAATAAAAATAAAATAAACTGCGAAAATTTCGCATGGGTTTGCTAGTAAATTAAATAAAATCTATATTTCAACTATAAAATATTAAAATATTTTAACTGTAAAATTGTAATTATAAAATTATTAAAAAAGAAAAGCAAGTTCATGCCAAATAATAATATTAATAATAATAAATAAAATAAAAATAAATAAAGAAATACGCATTCATTTTTTCCCCCCGTCATAAAAGGAAATATACTTATTTTTATTTCGGAAAAAAAATGAACGTGTGGCAATTTTTTTTTTTATCTATATTGAAGGACAAGACAATTTTTTTAAAACGCTTTTTGTGTATTTAGACCAATTAAAATATGTTTTTCCTTTTTTCCCATCACGCATCAAGTTAAAAAATATTTGAAATAAAATTGAGAAAAATCGTGCTTAAATGGAAAAGCTTTAGTATAGGACCCTTTGTCGAAATTAAAAATTTGGCACTGAAGTAGCTCCAAAGATCTTTACTTACGCAGTTACAATAGTAATTTTAATTCAACGCCAAAATGACAAAAAAAAAAAAAAAAAAATAATAATAATAATAATAAAAAATAAATAAAAATAATAATAATAATAAATAAATAAATAAAATAAAATAAAGCCGCCATGTGGGTCCTATACTAAAGTTGTACCAACGAAATTTTAAGAAATGAATACAGTAAACGTTGCTAAGGGAGGAAATACAGTTACGGCAAGCCTTTATTATGAAAATAATATTTTTATATGTATATATATATTTAAAAAAAAAAAAAAAAAAAAGTCCTTTCGTACTAAGTACTAAATTAAATTTTGTTTTGTAGACAATTTTGTGTTTGTTGCCTATAAAACAAAAATAGTCTTGTATTTTTTCTTTATTTAATTTAATAAGGGCGAATATTTTTTTAAGAATCGATATGTTAAATTTGCCTATTGTGTCTTAAATAAATCACTTTTTCATAATTTATTAAAAAGCCACTTTTTGTCATTTAAGGAAAAAAAAAATATTGTATATATTTTTTTCTTTCTAATATTAAACAAAACTTAAATTTTCTTATAACCATATGGAGTTTTTTTTTTGCCATACTATTTCAATATTATTTGCATTAATTTTAACTTCGTGTGCGTGTATATATTATCTAAAACCCCATAAAATTTTTGCATCGTTAGTGTATCGTTTGCCTCTTAGCATAACGTCATTTTTTTTCTTCTTTCTTGAATAATTATAGAACATTTTCTTCTTATTCAGCAATATCGATATTCTAAAAATGAATCATTATCATTTTTATGTCACTGTTACATCGATTTCGGAGATCGCTTCTGTGTTAATGTACCTGTCGAAATTCAGGCAATTATGGTCGATTTCACATTTGACTAATGACATTTCTATAAATCTGTGTAATGCAATGATGATTAAATTATCTGAAATTTCTCATTCATATCCACCAGCGTTCAATTTAATCACTGATTGCTTTAAGAAAGTTTCTTCTTGACTGCGTGCTTTATTCACAATTAGGTGATAATGACTGAAATTTCTCTGGTTTTTATAATTTTATGCGAAAATTTGAAATTATCAATGCACCCCAGAAAAAAAAAAAAAAACAATTATTTCTTTTGCATGATTTAATGAATGGTTTTGTGTTTGTCTTAAATTATTTTATTTATTATTAAATATTGTTCCTGGTTTACTGACGCATATTTTTGTATTTATTTGTATCTTTTTTTCTTTTCTCCCCCCCCCCCCTCCGCTTTTTATTTTATTTATTTATTTATTAATAAAGTTTTGGATTTATCACTTGCGCTTCTGTAATCACGATAAAAGTTATTTCCAATTTTTTGCTTTATTGTACGGAGCATAAGAAAGTGTTGTAAAGCGAATTTACGAAACGAGTTATCTGTCTGCATGACTCAAAACTGATACCTCGTAGAATATAGCAAATTTATATTTGTGACTATTATAACACGTACAATTGCCCAAAAAAGTTTGCGTACAGTGACTATGTATATACATAAATAAAAAAAAGACCAGCAAATGAAAAAACAGCAACACTAACATTAGAAAACATGTTTTTTTAGTTTTAATCTTTTATTTACATCTGTACGGGTTTCTTAAAGGGTTTCTTACAATTCATATATGCTTCTCAAAGTTACAGTTACAATTTGCTACACAAAATATCTAAAAGAAACATAAGTAAATAAATTAAATGAAAAAAGTTTGCGTACTCTTGTACAACATTTATTTAATACTGTTGCTTACTTGGGGGTTCGTGCATTGTCCGAGAATGAAAGGCGAAACTTACAAAAATTCAATAATGTATTCACAGAAAGTTCCAGAAAAATACAGGTCTATAAACCAAGTATCAGCTTCAATTCAACCAGTAAACACAGCTTAAACAACAGCTGTCAATAGCAAATTCACAGTACAAACTGTATAGCAATAACACTTGAAGCAAGTCTCTTTCAAAGAGGCTCAAAGCAATACAAGTACTAGCGAAGCTGGCTGAAAACTAAACTGAACTGACTGCCTTGGCGAGAAAGCGCTCCTAATATACCCCTGTAGAAAACTGTGGAAAGTTCCAGAAATTTCCGTATCTCATCAGCCAATGAGATTAGAGCTTCCATATTTGGTAAATCCCTAATAAGGATTTTCTCGCCAAGGTCGCCAAAAAAAAAAAAAAAAAAATCGGCAAGGTAGGAAAATGTCGCCAAATCCATTATCTGCCTTATTGGGGCTTTTTAATGCGTTTTTAAGGGAAAATAAGGCTATTTTAACGCTAAAACGACTAGAAATGCACAAAATTAGCACTTTATCAACTTACTAAGCCTCTTTGAAAGAATTTATACAAAAATAAACACAATTATCTACAATTTTGTAACAATACTTTGTAGGGTATCATTTGCATTTAATTACAACATGCAATCTTTTATATGCATTGAATGAACAAGCTTTTCATTGTCCAATGGAATAATTTTTGCCCATTCTTCTTTCAATTTGCATATTAAATCATTTTTACTTTCTTCTATATGTAATATAGAGAAAGTATTGGATTCGCGAAAAATTTCGACCTCCGTTTTTTGACGGATCTACAAGTTTTGGGGTGTCCTGAACACGAATTGATAGTTTTTAGAAAATGTCTGACTGTCTGTGTGTGTGTCTGTCTGTCTGTATCATTTTTTTGTGGACACTGTATCTCACGAACTAATGAATGAAATTTAACCAAACTTGGTATTTAGTTGCACCCTGACACGAACTGGTGCTGATTAGATTTGGGGATCAATAGCTCAACAGGTGGCGCTGTGATCGCATTTTATGCAAATTTTTAAGATGGCAGCATAGGACAAAATTCCGTTTAAATGGGCATAATGAGAGTTATTTTAAACTTGTGATTGTAAAATTAATATGAATTATTGATAATAGTAGTAGTTAACTAGGAAAAAAATTTTGTGCATGTGGGGGTATCGGTTCCCCCCCCGGGGGGGTGTACCCCCCAGGGGGGGGGTAAATTTTCACAATGGGTATCTTTCGAAAGATCAGGTTGATAATAGTAGTAGTTAACTAGGAAAAAATTTTTGTGCATGTGGGGGCATCGGTTCCCCCCCACCGGGGGGGCAAAGTTTCAAGATGGTATCTTTCGAAAGGTCTCGTCAATACCTTTAAAATGAATGGTTGAACTACAAGTCTGTGACAATTTAAAACAAAGTTATCGATTTTTTTTTTTTTTACTTTTAACGAAAAAAAAAAAAACTTAAAAAAAAATCGCACTTTTTTCTTTTTTTTTTTTTTTTAAATATTGTTAATGATTGAATATGTATTACTTAAAAAAAAAAAAAGAACTTAGAAAAAAATCGTACTTTTTTTTTTTTTTTTTTTTTTTTTTTTTTTTAATATTGTTACTGATTGAATATGTATAGGGAAATATAGAAGAAAGTCTTGTGGTGGCCACAACATACTAGTTTGACGTTATATTGCGTTTGCGAATGTTTTTTTTTTTTTTTTTTTTTTTCCCCAAAGATGTTCCATTGGATTAAGATCTGGGGATTGAGTGGGTGTCTGTAGCCGTCTAGGAACATGACACAGCATATATTCTTTAATTATCCTAGCTGTATGCTTAGGATCATTGTTCTGTTCAGAAATAAAATAATGTTTAACTCCCAATTTTTTGGTACTTGCTTGTAAAATTTTCTTTAATATGTTCAAGTAAAGAAATCTATTTATTATTCTGTCTATTATATATAACTTTCCGACTCCATTAGAAGACATACACCCCCAAACCATGACACCATACCTTTCCCAATGTTTAACAGTTGGACGCACTGGCTAGACTCCCATGATAACCAGCATTTATAAGCACATTTCGCAAGTTTCTGGGCAAACTCTATTATTGCATGTCGCATTCAGATCTGCTGCAATATTAGAAGCTGAAAGTTTAGGATTAACATTGATTTTTCGCATTATATTTCTTTCTTCTCTAACTGATAATCTCTTAGGCCGTCCACATCTCGGTCTTGCACTAAGACTTCCTGTATCCAAAAAGTTTTGTGTACTAGAATGGGGTCAGCAATTTTACCGATTTGACGAAGATATTTTTCTTCATCTCTTAACTTTATTATCAAACGTCTTATAGACAGAGGTATTTCTTTTTCTTTTCCCATAGTGGGACGTTAATAAAGTTTAATCACTTATATTTACTAAAATACAGAATGAAAGCAATTATCTTCACGTTGAACTCAGTTGTGACTCATTCAGCCAGAAATACATTGACAAAATGCAAATTTTTCCGATGGTTATTTGTGCGTATGCAGACTTTTGTTATAGCAGTTTAAAAGCGTATCACAAAAGAAATTTTGTATTAATTTTAATAATAATTTATTAAAGTATTTTGAATTTAAATGCTGTAATTTATTTAAAAAAAAAAAAAAAAAAAAAAAACTGCTTTACTGTATTGTATGCAAACTTTTTTGACTGAGTGCAGTTGTATATGGTCTTGATATTTAATAAAAAAGCGCCACAAAACTGGCGTTGTAAAAAATATTACTTACAAACTTTGAATAAACACCATAAAATGGAATAAACTCGCAACAATTGTTTCGGGTCGAAAAACACACGACCCTTCATCAGGCGAATAAAGTAAGCACGAGTGCTGAAGTCAAAGTGCGTTGCCGCTTTGGCTGCAGCACTCGTGCTTACTTTATTCGCTTGATGAAGGGTCGTGTGTTTTTCGACCCGAAACAATTGTTGCGAGTTTATTGCATTTTATGGTGTTTATTCAAAGTTTGTAAGTAATATGGTCTTGATATGATTTCCCATTTCATAGATATAAGCGATTTTGCAAGAAATTTCGGAACGCCAACACATACTCATGTATACGTGTATCTCTCATGAGTCAAAAAAGGTTTTATGTTTACGTAGAATGTTGGAAAATAATATTTAGGTCTGTTATTACATATAGTTATTTATTTATATAGCGTTCCGATTTTGTGCTATCCACGAAAAAAAAAAAAAAAAAAAGTCATTGTGTGACATCTTGTTTTAGAGATTACAGTAGAACTTAGTTTTAGATCCCACTTAATAATGATTTTACAAAGAATAAAAAGGATAAACACAAAATAGTTTTTACTTTGAATATATTACCATACGTATTAAAATAATAATAATAATAATAAGTGGCTTTTGGCATTTGAAAATTTTGAAATTTTGTCACTGCGTCTTTAAATGACTCTTGCGTCTCACCTCATTCTCGAGCGTGCCCTTTAAAATATCTGTATCCAAGCTTATATATCATTCTTTGAATGCTACATTTACTAAGGGCTCATATATCAAGAAAAAAAAAAAAAAAAAAAAAGAAGAAGAAGAAAGAAAGAAAAAAAAAAAATGAAAGAAAGAAAAGAAATAGCCCTGTATATTCAGTTTTATGCAACGTACTAGTTGTCAGGTTATGTACACGAAAATTAAGTCAAGAAAGCTTCTCAAAATTTACTTCTTACAATCTCGTTTGATACGATTGTATGTTACAAAAGCTAAGATATAGCTTAAACAAAAAAAAAAAAAAAAATCTGAAAAATACAAATGTGATATACTATGCTAAAATATAATCAGGGGCAATTTATTTTAAGGATCAATTAAATGTAAAATTAAAATATGCATAATATTTACGCCACGAACAGGCTGACGTTAACGGTTTCAAAATAATATTCTTATTATTTAATAATTTTATTTAATAATTTATATTAAATGTTATATTTAATATATAATATATATAATAATATTATGCTTAATAATTTATTATCTATATAAATGAAGAGAAGTGTCTGTCTGTATGTGAATCTGTCTGTCTGCGCTCTGGTGCTCACAATACCGATCGCAGAGCTACAAAACTTGACATATGCGTACCTGGCACTCTGCAGGTGTGCCCTCATTGAGATTTTTTTCGAATTTCGAAGAAGAATTTTTTTTTAAAAAATTCCGATTTTAAATATTGGCTTCTATGTTTCATTTTTTATAAATTTATTCTTTGATTGTAATGGTTTGCGTATCTTAGCAACGGCTATTACGCTATTAATTTTTTATTTAATACATTCATTTGAAGGCAAAATATTTATTTCTTTTCCAAATTTATAATATTTATTGAAAATAAAATGGTAATGCAGTAGAAAACATTATGTATATTAAATTTTAAATTTCAAAACTTATTTATAACAGTTATGTTTATAAGACCCCCCCCCCCTTTTTATTTTATTTTTTTTTTATTTATAGTATTTATTGAAAAAATTGGTAGTAGAAAAGAATAAACTGATTAAAATTTATTTGTTTTTTATGTATTTAATTTTTTAAAAAAGAAAATCTACTTCTTATTTTATTTTATTATATTGGCTGGAATCAAATCGTAATATAGTGCAATTAGCGGGGACTATAAAATACATTTTTCAAAAACTAAAATATTTAATAGATGCTGAGATACAATCATTTTTAAAATCGTATTTATTAAATAATAGCAGATCAACATGTCGTCAATAAATACCCAAATTGAAATGACCAGGAAATACCTTTCTGCAGGCAGTGGGAACCTGAACCCAATGCAATGCGGGCAGAAAAAGAGCTGCCGTAGGCAGCGGGTACTCGAAGCGAGGTTTAGAGAAATTTCAATGTAATTTTCTTCTTTTTTTTTTTATAGTTTTTATTTAAAATGTGATGTAAAAAATAAATACTGATTCAATTCTTTTGAAAACATTCAAATATAGAGACTAGCGAAGCGGGTGTAGCTTGCTAGTTTAATGATAAATGTTCTTAATATTCGAGAACGTGTAAAACCATTAAAATCAACAGATGGAAAAATTTAACTAATTTAATAATTTCTTTTTATGAATGTAGGAAGTAAGTAAAAAGCATTCGTACACACACACACACACACACACACATATATATATATATTGTCATAAACACACCTTTTTCTTTTGAAAGAAAATGGATAAAACATTTTGAGAAAGCTGCTTTAGCGAGTTATGTAGCAAATGATACTTAAAAAGTTTTAGCCTCCATATTGTATTTCTCTTCATGGAATAATACGTATTGTTCCATAAAAATCCAAAAGTAAAAATCTACAAAGATGAAAAAAAGTATGTACAGTAAAAAGTATTTAATTCTTTTTAAAGTTACTTTTCTCTTTTCTTTTCTTTTCTCTTTTCTTTTTCCTTTTAATATAACATTCAATGATATCTACTTTCAACCTGCTTTTGGAATTTTTCTATCGCTTTTATTTTTTTTTATTTTTTTTTTTATTATTATTATTTTTTTTAATTATCTATTTCCCCACAGCATACATATATATATAATTTGAATAATTTAATATATATTGAAATTTCTAACTTAGAAGCTTACATTCATACCTTTTTTTTTTTTTTTTTTTTTTTTTACTTCACCAGTCACATTATTACATGATTGTATATAATCAATGTCCAAAAATTCAACCTTTATTTGATGCCCCGAAATTACTGACAGTTTTTCCTTTCTGTTTCTTTACTTTCTTTTTACTTTCTCTTACCCATACATATGGTAGAGAAAGTATTGTTTTTCAGTCACATTTTCGAAATTCAGTTTTTGTTATATTTACACGTTTTGAGGTCCCCTGAATCCAAAAATCATGTTTTTAGCGTTTGGTCTGTGTTTGTCTCCGTGTGTGTGTCTGTGTCTGTCTGTCTGTCTGTGTGTATATTATCAGCCTATTTGAAGATCAAATAATAGCAGAAATTCCAGATTTGGTATTTTAATTGTGTATTATATAGGGATGCTACACTAAACTTTTCGTTGAGATCAAGCAAACGGTTCGTGTACAGGGATACCTAAGAGAATATACATTACGTCCATGGGGAAAATTGCAGGTAAGTAACATCTATAGACTGCACTAAACAAAATGAAACGAATATATATTTTTTTACATGCGTAAAAACATGTTTCACGTAGAATATGGTATGGAAATCTATAACTGTTCGTTTACAGGGCTACACAAAAGAGCTAGATTATAATGCTACAATACTTGAAAATTGATGGAAGTGTATTTCAGGTTGTGCCGTGTGTTATTAATATAGGATCACATTTATTTGCACCATGTAATGTGTACATAACCATCAGAAGATATACAGGATGCCAATATTTAAGCCATAACATTCTTTTTCGTTGTTAGTGGAAGTGCTTTACTGTAATATTTTACTATGTCCAGGAAAGCTGCTCAGAAGAAATTCCTCATAGTCATATGGTAAATATATATATATATATAAATAATAGATAACGTAATAAAATTTAATCTTAAAATTTAGCAATTAATAGAACTAAAGCAATAACAGCACACTAAAATATAGAACTGAATTTAACATAGAGGAAAGAATGACACAAAAAGTTGCGATATAGATAAGGAACCAATGAGTTACCATATTAACTTAAAATACTTACGCCGACCTGAAGGATAATAAAAAAGGACCATTAAACTTGTGAAAGAGAAAAAAGATAATAAACCACATAATCAATTGGATATAAATGCTTAAAATTAGAAGCATACTTTCAAGGGGCGCATACTTCATAAAGCAGAGAAAGCTGCAACGATTTCGTAAAACGATATTGCTAATCATGGCAATTTATATCATCTCACGCCCCGATCAATGCAGCAAAAAAACCCATAAAGAATGAGAAAAAAGTGAAAAATTAAATTAAAACAAAGAATAAATAAATATTAATTAAAATCTTAAAGGAAACCAAAGTAATAACATGAAATAATCAGAGTAACTACATGGAAAACAGTTAACACAAACTGGAAAAATGGTTGATGCCAAAACCTAAATTGAAGTTAAAATAATAGCTCGACAGATATCGATTAATCGAAAATACTTCAGAACAATTACATTAAAGATAAAATACACAGAGTAAATATTAAATGATAATGTTAAAATTAATACTAGTAGAGTTAAATTAAATCGTACCAAAAATATTAATAATTAAATCGTTTAAGATAAGGACTATATATATATATGTGTGTGTGTGTATTTTTTCTTTTTAGCTAACTATTCATTGCTTGGTTTTTTGTATATTTACATGTTTTGAGGTTTCCTGAATATCTATGTCAAGTTTTTCACGTTTGATCTTTGCCTAAGTTTTTTAGAATAAATTAAAAACAAATATTTTCAGGCGATCCAAATGTTGTATTTTGAAGTTAATACGTTTGTTACTAGAAAAGTTTGATCAAGACTGATAAGTTTCAAGGAATGTTACGTGTGAAAGTTGTCTGAATAATTTAAAAGGAACTTTTGAATTTAATAACAGATCTGAATTGTATATAAATGTAGGTACAATAGTGAAACGGGGGGGGGGGGGGGTTGAGGGGGCGGTAGCCCCCCTCACATAGAATTATTTGTCAAATAAAGCTATTCCAAAGCCCAATTTGAATTGTTTTAACATAGGATTACATAACAGAACTCGTTATCTTACTCTTTAATCTCCAATCTGTATTTATAGTATTAAATTTCAGGGAAAGTCGTGTGAGTGACGCACCAGATTATTAAATATGCTCTTTATTGAAACAGAACGCCTGATGTTAATTGCGGAATTAGTTTATACTTATTAAAATTGAATATATTGTATGAAATGGTCGAACTGGCATCGACATAAGTTATAATGTATTTAATCTTTTAAATGG
This sequence comes from Salticus scenicus, assembly GCA_963930645.1. Taxonomy (NCBI): domain Eukaryota; kingdom Metazoa; phylum Arthropoda; class Arachnida; order Araneae; family Salticidae; genus Salticus; species Salticus scenicus. The sequence goes on from OZ005648.1 coordinate 293,410,370, forward strand.
AAACGAATTTTTTCAGGCAACTAAAAAGCAAAATAGCGTTTGTTTAAAAATTGTGCTTTTACATAATATTATCGTTCAAATGTAAAATCTTTATCATTTAAACTATCTAATTCTAGATATATAATTTGCATCTTAAATGCATTTCGTTCTCATAAGATGTTAACAAAAAGAAACGAACTATTGTAAAATTTTGTGACCTGTGAGTATTAAAAATGCATTATTTATTGCATAGCTTTCTAGAAGACATTTTTGTTGACGTTTAAACTTAATAGGTGGGTTATGCAACGCTATGTGGGTGTTCCAAATTAAACGCTTTTTGGTAAACATAGGTTGCCAGCAGCGTTAAATAACAAAAAAAAAAAAAAAAAAAAAATGTCGCTAATAACAATTATGATTTTTTATGGACTCCAGACAATTTCATTCTTATATTTAGTCTAGTATTTTTTGAAAATGTGAAAATAACGAAATTTATTTAAATGCTGTTAATGGAAAATTGAAATATATAATAACTAGTAATTTTCCAGTAATGGCTTTTATTTGGAAAAGGTATAAGTAAGGTCTATTGAATTGTGCATTTTTTTTTTTTCTTCGTCAGTCATTTTCAGGTTAAATGAGAATAAATTGGCCGAAATGAACAGTATCACGTGATATCTCCAGTGTTGTATATTAAACTAAACCAGCACCAGCAGTGCTTTGTCTTCTTTCTATTCCCTTTTCTTTCTTTCACCTTTTTTTTTTTTTTTTTTTTTTTTCGTCTTACTTATTTATTCATTTCACAGTTAGCTCGATTTAAAAAGTGAATTTATTGCTTAGTTACAGATTTTTTCAATAATCCTTAGCTAAAATAATTTTACGTTTAGCTTCACGCTTATTTATGCAATAAGACCTCGAGATCTTTTGTCTTTTACATAAAATAAATAAATAAATAATTATTAAAAGTGACATCAAAAATTAAACATGCAAATTAAACTGCTGGTAAAACTGACGTTATTTATTTGTCTTTTTAAATACATTTTTATATAGTTGGTAGTTTATATTACAACACCATATAAGTTTTTTCTCGCACAAATAGCTTCGTAAGTATATTATTTAATTATTTGAGATGAGTTGTAACAATTAGAGTAGTTTTTCTACTTAAACAATTTGACTAAAAGTGTAATGCAGTTGTAACACTAAAATAAAAACTTCTGTTAGGAGCACTGCACACATTTTTCTAACTTTAGAGTGAATTCCTTTAACTAAAATAACTTTACACATTTTAGCATCGCGCTTATGCAACAAAGTTCGTGAACTAGCTATTTTTTTAAGCATACAGAGTTTCAAAAGAAGTGTCTTTTAAATCTAGAAAAATTGTTATTTTGAATTGATATTCGGCAGTGGGGATTATCCCTCATTATGAGTTATAATGACAATGCTAAATATAAATGCGTATGATGCGCTGTTAAGGTTAATCGAAGTGCTCTCCATGGAGGTCTTTCTCATGGCGCTTTAACACGCAAAAACTTTTCGCGTAACGTTTATTTCAGCCAATTTTTCAGCTAATTTTTGAAGGTTGAAATCCAAAAGAAGGTTGCAAATGTAGTGTTCTAGATCGTTCGAAAAACTGGTTTTTACGGTTTTCAGTACGTCACGTTCACGTTCAGTACGCACCCATTTATCGTTCTTTTCTCGGCGTGTATAAAGAACTTTCTTCTCATTGGTTTATCATCGTAGGAGAAATTGTTCGTAGGAACAACTTCTTATGACTACCCCCCCCCCCCCCAAAAAAAAAAAAAAAAAAAAAAAAAAGAAAATAAATAAATAAAATAAAATAAAAATTAAAAAAAAAGTTCGTATTTCGACTTTTATTATACTTGGGTGCTGAGGCGATTTACAATTTGGCTCAAAAGTTGCGCGAAAAGTTGTCCTGTGTAACATTGTATAGAATTTTACATTTTAGGCGGGGTATTTCAATCACACACTTTTTTTTCATTTTTAAATATTAGCATTGAATACATTAAATGATAAATTATCTGTGCTTACTATACATTGCTATTATTTGCTAAAATTTTTAAACATAATGTAGCATTTTAAAAATGTGAAAAATTTAAATGTTTTTATTTCAAAAAAAATATTAAGGAAAAAAAAAAAAGGCTGAAGATTGAATAAAAATGAAGAAAGAGTATTTTACACATTAATTTAGAGAAGTTTTAAAGTTTTCTAAGTTTCTATCTATTTATGACATTTTTGAAATTGATAACGATTTACAGGGTTCCCACCAAGTCACTTTTTTCACTTAAGGTCACTTTTTTTTTTCATTAGTCACTAAAAGTTTCTTTTTTTAGTAAATAGTCACTTAAAGTCGCTTATTTTGGTAAAAATGCCTATTTTGCCATTTAATGATCACTTAAAAAAAAAAAAAAATGTGTAGTCAATATTTAACAAACTTTTCTTCTGACCATTAAGAAATATCACCATGTCACATGTGCAGTATGTATACTCATTTTTTACTCCTTTTGAGACATCGAAAAATTAGTGTATTACCTGTCTGTAAGGTTGTCAGTTTTTTACTTTGTAAGTCCGTGCTTACTTTATCGCATGAAAAAAATAGTATAATCATAAAAAAGTCAAATCAGTTTGTTTTCCAACATTCTAATTTGAAAACTTTGTACTTCATAAGTTATTCAAAATTTATGATTTTCTTAACATGGGAGAATAGGGCAAAATTTTGCATAAACACGCATATATTATGGGGATTATTTTGATTGTAAAAAGATGTTGGTGCAGTTTTGTAATATAATTTATCATAGTGGCATGAACGTCATCGGCTATGAACATTACACTTTGAAAACTTTGTAAGTTATTCGAAATTTACAATTTTCTTAACATGGGAGAATAGGGCAAAAATTTTCATAAATGTGAATTAGGATTATTTTAATCTTGGATAAATTGAGCCAGTTTTAAAATATCATTTATGATATTGCTACGAAATTTATTGATTATCAACATTCTACTTTAAAAGCTTTTAAGGTATTCGAAATTAAAGACGTTATAACATGGCAAGATAGGATAATATTTCGCATGAACTTTCTTTATGGGAATTATTGTATAGAGATATATGAAAACTAAAATACGAAACTGACAATAGTAAAATTAATCAACAAATTAGGTTGATATAAAAAATCGAAGCAGAGATAGGGTGGCGTAATGGGTTGGGCATTTCAGTCTGTGACCATGCCCAGTGATCAGCCGAATTTATTTTTTCTGAATATGAATATAGTATGCCCTATTGCACATATTTATTAGAACAAATATATGACTGGGGACTAAGCAGATTCTACTGCGCTAACTAATTATCTTTTCATATGAACATTTTTCATATGAAGAAAAAGATTTCAAAAATTAAAATTCTATGGTATCTGTTTAAAATATTATTAAAAAAGTATAAAACTGATAAGGCGATAAAATTTCAAATGTATTTTTGCACTAAATCGTTACAGAAGTTTTTTATTCACAAACTCTGATAATAATTAAAACAAAATATGCAAATTTTGTTCAAAATAAATAATAAACAAGTCCTACCGGCTCATTCGGAAGGGTAGGTTGATTTTTTTTTTCCTTACGAAGTAGCCGCCATTGTGAAACAAAATGGCGGCTGCAAATTATTAATGGACTTGGTACAAATATTGATGTGGGCTCTGTACATATATTGTTTTAATCAAATCCGTTCATAAATACTTTTTATATGAATTTGAAATTTTCAAGTGGCTGGCACTTGAAAACAAGATGGCGGACAAAGTTGACGAACAAGTACTGCATTTGTGAGATAAGTCTAATATACAAATTTAGTTTGAATTAATTCAGAATTTCAAAAGTTATCGTGTTGACAAATTAAGTGGCTGACACTTGGTTCAAAATCGCGGAGCAATTTGTTCAGTGAATTAATCCAAGATATTTGTAAGTCCACTGCCCAACTTTGGTTTGAATAAATTCAGTATTTCACAAGTTATCGTGATAACAAATTCTCAAATGGTAGCGTTCAAGTGGCCGTAACTTGGAAACAAAATTGCGAAGAAACTTGCCCACCGAAATCATAGATATTTGAATGATAAATCAATTTTTCAACTTTGATTCGAATTAATTAAGTATTTTGAAAGTTATCGTGATTACAAATTTTCAAGTGGCCGCCACCTGAAAGCAATATAACAGAGCAAGTTACCCAGCAAACTCATCAGAGATATTTAAAGCGTAAGTTCACTGTCCAACTTTGGTTCGAATCAGTGCGGTATTTCAAAAGTTGTTGTTATGCCAAATTTTCAAGTGGCTGCAACTTCGAAACAAAATGGCGAAGCAACTTGCCCAGCGAAATCATATAAGATATTCGTATGATAAGAGATTCGTATGACTGTCCAATTTTGGTTTAAACTAATTTAGTATTTCAAAAATCGTTAGAGCCGTTTTTGAGATACCAACTTTTAAGACCGGAAAACAATACCGGACCGGAAAACAATAATTACATACAAAAGTATATATAAAAGTGAGTTAATATGGCGAGTTTGAAAAAAAATCCGTACAGCCGTTTTTAAAGGAACGCGCTTGCAAGACCTGAAATCGAGCTATTTATACAGGACGCCTACAGTGGCGGATCCAGAACTTATCTTTTTTTTTTTTTTTGGGGGGGGGGGGGGATAAGATTTTTCAAGATGTAATTTCAGATCAATGAAAAGTTTGCAAATGTACTATTCAATTGGGAATGTCAGTACTTTCGGGGGGGGGGGGGGGCTTAAATCCGCCACTGGACGCCTATCAATTTTCCTGAACTAACCAACTATATCACTCGAAAGGATACCTAATAGAGTGTTTATATAGAAAATTTGAAGAAAATCGTTGGAGCCGTTTTTGAGATATGGACTTACGGTTCCACTTCCGGTCTTCGATGTCCCACTTCTGGTTTTTCAATTTTCACCAAAATTTGGAAAAATAATCTGTACACCAAACCTGTCTTAATTCTGAAGTTTTGTAGTTCTATCTTTATTAGTTTCGGAGATATGATAGCCAGAAGATTCCACACATACATAGACACACACACACTGACATATTGCCAAAACCACTTTTTTGGATTCAGTGGACCTTCAAACGTGTAAATCAGGTGAAATCTCGATATCGAATTTTTGGACCAAATACAATACTTCCAATACCTACGGTAGTAGGGTAATGGAAGTAAAAAAGGAATATAGTAACCAATGACAGGAAATGAAATGCAGTTACTGCAAGCCTTTATATGGAACAATAGATTAAAATAAGTCCTGCCGTACTGAATTCAATACTGTTTTGTGCAGAATTTGGTTCAGTTTTTATATCAGTCATCTTTGGCTATTTTATGGATAGGGCGATCAAAATATACGAAAACATACAAGCCAGATGCATATCTTCATAATATTTATTGTATGAAATATAGTTTTATATTCTTATCTATTTTTGACTATTTTCAGAATAAAATCCAGATTAAAAAAAAAAAATCTACAAAAATACTTTTTTTTTTTCCTACTTTTATTTTCTGGTTTTCTATGGAGAAAATACGTACTGCTAACAAATGCTGAAAAGTAGTTTCTGACTTTCTGATAAAAAACAAAGAAACATGAAAATTGATTCTTGATTATTATAATCTATCATAAATAAGGGCTGGAGTACCGTGAAATATATTTAAATACATTTTCTGATTAATAAAACTATTTTTTTTTTTTCGCTTTTTTTTTTTTTTTTTTTAACCTTCGGTTAGACGCGCACTTGTTTCCGACATGGTTAGTCGCGTTGCACCTATGAGGTGTTTCTGTTTTTTTGAAAGACAAGTGAATTTTATTCTAGTTTAAAGAGTTAATTGTTACCTATTTAAGATTCTTTAGAGAGATAAAGTATTAAAAAACTTACTTAATTAGTAATATTTATTAAAAAAAAGTATCACAAATAATTGCAGAATATAAAGAAAAACAAAGGAAAGTAAATTTGTAAAAAAACATTGAGAGTCTTGCATATAGGAACAACTTATTTCAATGTCACATATCAGTATAAAATATTATTTTAGAGGCTGTCTGATGCAGAACTATCTTCATCTGAACAAGAATTTTTGCAAGAGTGACAGTCTTTACAAATTGTTGTTACATGACTCAAACATAAGTATTTTCCGCAAGTAGCACAAGTATACTTTGTATTTTTTCGTTATTTATTTTTTTGACATGGCTCGCATAACTTTCTTTTCTTGGCTTGATTTTCAGACAGTGAATTTTCTGTGGCTTGAGGAGTTTGTTTCGTGATATCTGTCAAACGAAGGCGAAGTACTAAAGGTAAATTTTTCTTACTCCTGCGTCGGATCATTTCATCCATCACAAGATTGACGCAAGAAGGTTCTGCGGTTTTTCACTTTGTAACCATTACCTGTGTATATAATTTGAGCATTTATACCTGCTACATTGAGTAGGGCGAAAAAAATTACCATGGGCCAACGTCGAACATTTCTAGCTACATTATACGTAGCACATAATTTATCAACGGTATCCACTGCCCCTTTTGTTTTATTGTAGTATGTCACGATCTCAGGTTTTCTTAGAGGCCCCGAAGAATCATCTATTGCTGCATCAAAATGAAGAGAGGATATGAGAACGACATTTTTGTTTTTGCGAGGAACGTATGAAACAATAGTTCCTTCCTTACTAAAACCAAAGACGCTTGAATTGTCACTTCTTTTTCCAACTTTTTTTAACTCATCGGGAATCTCCCACTTATTTTTCTTTAATGTAGCAACGAGGGATAATTTTTTATCTGCAAGTTCTTTCATTAGGGGAACGTCACTGAACCAATTGTCTACAGTTAAATTTCGTCCAGTGTTAACTATTGGACCTACCATCCTACGAACAACATCAGTACATTTGTTACTAACAGTAAACGGACCCTCCGGTTGCTTGCCAGCATAGATTTCCATGCTATAAGTGTAATAGACTTTCGAATCGACAAGAGCGAATATTTTAATCCCATATTTTGAGGGTTTGGAGGGTATGTATTGTCGAAAGCTGCAACGACCACGGAATGCCTCTAATTTTTCATCTAATGTGACATTATTACTGAGAGAATAGCATTTTTGGCTGTTGGTGACAAAACTTTCAAAAACATCTCGTATTGAAGCTAGTCTGTCCAATTTTCTTCTCTCCCCTCTTGTCTCTCTGTTATCGAACCTAATGCATCTTATCAAAAAACGGAAGCGGCTTAATGACATGGTGAGACGAAATGTTTCTATACCACCTCCATTGGTATCCCAAAGATCTTCTACATTCAGGCGCGATCCACGGTATACACCTGCGAGGTATAACAAACCGATGAAAGCCTTTATCTCGACGATATCAGTTGAGCGAGCATCTCTGGCTCGAGTGAATTCAGGTCTTACAAGATCAATGTACTGATTAGTCCATTCTACAATGGTGTTGAGAATTGATTCATCAATAAAAAGTAACCAAGAGTCTAAAATTGTCTCAGATTTTCTTGCCTCACCAATCACACCTGGTAAACGTACCAACACATTCTGCTTGCTAGTTTTCTTCCTGATCGATGGTGGATGTTTGTTCCAACGGTATGAATCGACAATCTTTCCTTTCTTCTTTTGATAGGCTATGTAGTATGTATCATTATCAGATTTTTCTTCTTCAGATGATGAATCAACGTTGCTTTGCTCTGTTTCTGAATCTTGGTCCCGCACTTGAAGATCATCTCCACTATTAGTATCAGACAGATCTCCGAAATCCTCCTCCGTCGAATCATCATCAAACAATATTTTATGAATTTCATTCACGTCATTAGGGTTCTTCAAGTCAAAGGTTCGATTCTTTGAATCCATTCTAAAATAAAAGTCAGAGGAAAAACTGATTTAGTCGCGTTGCACCTACTAGGTGATTAGAGTATTTCCTGCATTTACTAATGAGATTTTGTTATTACAATCTAACAAAAGTATTCTCGCAATTGCAGAAAGCAAGATAATATATATATATATATTTAATTCATAAAAATATTACATTCATAATACTTACGTCAATGGTCGCGCTGCACCTGTGGGGTGAACGGAGCTGCTGCAACTCTCCACCGACATGTTCAGAGGTCGGAAGCACACTGACCTTTGAATAATCCGAAGATAGGAAGATAACATTAGGCTCCTCCCCCGGAAGCGTCTATTGACGGCAGAGGAGGGGGAAGTGTATTAGGGATGCACCTGTGAGGTGCGCGCGTCTAACAGAAGGTTAATTCGATGTATCGCCATTTTCAGAACAGCGTAACTTCTCGTCATCAGACTTAAGATAGATGATGTACGCATATGTTTTCGTTCATCACATATTGAATTCTGCTTTCCTTCGCAAGCGTCGGTTTCGTACTTTCATCGTTACAAATTTCAAAGCTTGATATTTATGATTCGAATAAAACATATTGCCCAGCATCTTTAGTTTGCAGTCTCTGGTCAAAATAGTTAAAAGTTCGCTTTATCTGGGAAACGGAGTCAGCGGGAAATAATTTTTAATGACAGCAATCGCGAAATGTTCAGCATCAAATATATCACACGTTCCGTATTTATTTTTTACTGATATTTTTTAAGCATCTTAACATTTTCTAGCATACTGCGTAAACTGTCTTAATATTACTAAAGTCTGAACTGAAAAGTTTTTTCATCGAAAATTAGAATATAGGCAGTAAGAAGAATTTATCTACAAATGCAATTCAGTTAAAGTAATTTCTTTCATTTGATATCGAATTTTCGTTTTCTGCACATTTTTCTGATCAAGTGTAAAATAAAATTTAAGTAAAAAATCATTTTTTAAAGTTAGAAGCTTTTTACTGTGAAGCCCTAAAAAGCATAAAATAAAATTTATTCTGGCAAAGACATGTTGCAAAGAAATGAAAGTTTCAACACTAACAAAATTTTATAGAAAAAATATAGGTACTTTCCTTTTGCAAGAGATGAAAATTTTTTACTGTTCAAAATATTTTAAAAAGCTTTTGAGATCAATATTCTTAGTTATTAGTTTTTGTATAATAATTCGTTAGACAAGAAATTTCAAATGTCTATTCACTTTGGTATTAGCACAAAAACTGCGTACTGTCAAAATACAAGTTTGACAATACTCAAATCCACCATATTTGCTTTCTGTTAAAAAATATGGTGGGGTGTCCATAACAGGAGTCATTCCCCTAAATAAATTTTGGAAAAACACATTTTAATATGAAACAAAAGAAAAAAAATATGCTTTAAAAATTATAAAATTTTCATTGAAAATACTGACATTTACATTTTTCAATTCTATTTATAAAGATAAATAATTAAGATAATATGATTAATCGATTCAACAGATACTGATAAAAAATACTTTTGACCCTGTAATTCCATTTATTAATATTAATTTTAAATCTCATTTATTTGGAACAGAGTCTTATTTCTTTCAGACAGGTGGGGGGAGGGGGGGAGAGGAAGCGTCGTCACCATTTGCGATACAATTCCTTAAATTTTGCTTTAAAGAAATAATTTTATATAGAATCTAAGAATTTACCGATACATACGGAAGAAAAGTCAAATTGGAACTCGGATACTAAATTAAATTCTTTTTAAGATTTTTTTCCCCCCGACTTTGCTTATTTTCTTTGCACGGTTTTTTGTCATATTTTATAGGAATGGTGTACAGGTGAACTAACACTAAAATATGTCAAAGAGGTTCAAATATTTACAAGTGTAAATAACGGGATTTTTGAGCAACAATAAAATATTTCAATAAGCTACAATATATTTTAATTTTTTTGCAACACACATTTTGTCTATAACAACATCGAGATTGACACAAAACAAATTGGATTTAATATATTTAAATAATTTCTTTATCCTATGAAAGAATATATGAATAAAAATAATTAAGGACAATCATAAAAATAACACATTCAATATTTGAAAATTAATAAAAAAATAAATGCTACAATTGTGTTCGTTCCTGAGGTCTCCATGGATTCGCATTTCATTTTCTATTCAAGAAGGAAATGGAAAAACATTACATCATTTCATTTTCTATTTAAGAATTAACTTTAATCAATTCCTTATTTGCATTATTTATTAATTAACAGCCGGCTCACGGAAAAGTATTTAACTTCCACTTTTTTATATCTTTCAGTTGCTTATTTCAGTTATTTGTCTGACACGTCATTAGACAAACTGGCCTTTGAAATTTCTGTGTAGTAGAGAGTATTTCCGTTTTAGATATGTTGAAGCGAAAGGGGAAAATTCTCGTCTTTTATGCACTGAAAAACCGATTTGAGACGAATTCGGGAAAAGGGAAAGCGAATAAATTGATTTTCTGTGCCCTTATCATTCAACTTGCTCCGTAAAACTGCCATTAACAATTTTAGAACTGTTTGCTAATGCTTCTATGTTAGTCTGCCGATAAACAGTTTTTATTTTTATTTTTTATATATTTTTCTTTTTTATCGGGCAGATGGAATACGGCATTTAAAAATGTTCTTCTATTTCGCAAAAAATATTGGCTAACAAATAAAAGGAAAACATGTACAGTCGGTAACAAAAGTGTCTAAACACTAGCAAAAATTCCTATGGTAAAAAAATACACTTCGTGCGGTTTTCTTAAATAAATCCTTATAGAATCATGTTCTTAGACTGAATAAGAACAGGATTCGACAAGGATTTATTTAATAAAACCATATGAAGTGCACTTTTTTTACATAGGAATTTTTGCTAGTGTTCGGACACTTTTGTTACCGACTGTATTATGCATGTTTAAAATGAGAATTATACACATGAAACACAATTTTTGGAGAATGAAATTTTTCTACGAAATATAAAAATTGTACGTAGGGTAGCTGCTCCAGTAATTGACATCTATACCGAAATAATTAATAAATAAGAAAAATAATAAAATCATATATTTTACATATAAGAATTTTAACATTTCATGTCAAACATTGGAGCATAGGGTGCTAATAACTGGTAAAATGAATAACTAGCAGTGTCAAACACTGAAACATAGGGTCAATTACTGATACAATGAAAAACTGGCACTGTCAATTACTTGAACATTGAGTGGGCGTCAAATAAAAATTCATTAAAATAATAATAATAATAATAATGAAATAACTGTTATCAAATGTATATATTTTAACATACAGTCGGTAACAAAAGTCTCCGAACACTAGCGAAAATTCCTATATGAAAAAAGTACACTTAATAAAGTTTTGTTAAATAAATCCTTATCGAATCCTGTTCTTAGTCAGTCTAAAAACAGGATTCGACAAGGATTTATTTAACAAATCAGCATTAAGTGTACTTTTTTTACGTAGGAATTTTTGCTAGTGTTCGGAGACTTTTGTTACCGACTGTATATGTGGTTCTGAATGTCTTTCATAGCATATGTACCTTAAGATTTCTAAAAATATTTTCTGATGAATAAAAACATCAGAGATTGCTCTAAAAGTGTCAATCACTGGTGCACTGACCCTATTTAGATATTTCAAATAGATACAATTTTCATTCAAAAAGATTAAGATTCAAATTGTGAAATTATTGATTAATGTAAAATGAGAAAGAAAAACCATGCGGTTCTCATAGATTATAAATACTTTTTAACTGTATTTATCCGACGTATCGTTTAGCATTCAATCCGTTTTACCCCCTTAAAGGCATCTTAAATTTTTTTTTTCTTAATTATTATTATAGAGGGAAAAAACTTTTATTTTTGAAGGATAACCATAAAATGAATTGCTCTTGTGTATCCCTGTATATTGTTCAAAAACAGCAAGGCTACAAAAAATATTTTTTATTCTAAATTACAGAGGAAGACTATAGTTTTATTTCTAAGAAAAAACACTAAAATTCCATTTTTTGTAGCCATATATCTGTACTGATAAGTATAAAGGATTTAAGTCCATATTCTTGATTTTTCAGGAGACGAAAAATAATGTTAAACTAACTAAAAACAAATCAGAAGAATCGATTAGGAAAAAGGGATTTCGTTGACTTATACCCTTTATACCATTCAGTGATTGTCAACCTTCATTTAATAACGGGAAAAAATTGAATTAAATATTTTATACCATACATGAATGCTAAATTTCTGACTTGAACCTTTTTTACCAATGGATTTTCTCAAAGACTAAATGACGTAGACTTAAATCCTTTATACCAATCGATAGAGAATTTTTTTCTGAGTCTGACTATGTACTTAACTCAAAATCGACATTTTTGGACTTAAATCCTTTATACTTATCAGTACAGATATATCGTTTAAAATTTTCATTTGTACCTACAGTTTAGCAAACAGAATCTTCATAACACTAAAAAGTTACAATGAGTATTTTCTATTTATATCGTATAATGTATATGTTTAAGATTATGGTGTCTGTAAACCAATTAATTTCACGAATCATACTTTATTCCACAGGAGAAAGGGATTTATGCATTGGAATAATGTAAGTTAATTTAGTTATATTGCGCGTATACTAAATATATAAAAATATACTTTAAAAATATACATACCTCCGACATAGACGAAGACGGTGTAATATTCCAGAAATCTTTTTTAAATTTCTGAACACAAATTATTTGGGCTAGTTACATCATTTTCAGTACAGCAGTTTGAGGTCATATATATATATATATATATATATATATATATATATATATATATATATTTACGACAATTAGAACGCGATCAGACAGAAATACAAGCAATAGATAAATTTAAGTTGTAATCATTTCTAAACTTTGTTGAAAAATACAGAACACAATTGAAAATGCACTTCCAGAAATTTTCAATTATATCATCTAATGTATCTGAATATTTTTGAGCGTCTCTGTAAGTCATTCATCAATGTTATGATGCCATACTTTACATTTTTAATTAAATATGATGCCATTTTTGACATTTTTAATTAAATAAAATCATTATTTTAAGAGAAACTATTAATTATATTAAAACAAGGTTTTTTTTTTCCAGCGCGGACAATTTAATATATTTTTATTTTTAACCAATTTATTTATTTATTTATTAAATTTAAAGAAATTAATAATTTAACGGGAAATACTTTTATATTATATTTAGGTAAGATTTTGTTAATGATTACATTCGGATAAAATTTTGTTAATGATTATTTTACATAAATAATTAACTACCATTTTTTAACGACGACATTAATAGGAAGCGTTAATCGTCTGCTCTCAATTGCATTATTTATTCGGCCAATTTTTTGCATGAAAATACCTGAATGATGAACAGCTGTTGCTTAACTATTCGACGTCGCATTTAACTTTTATTTCAAATATTTTATTAAACAACTGTCAAATTTCGTGGTGTCGGAATTCTGACAATAATATTGAAGACAATGACAAATTTTCTCAAAAGGATTTTATTAATTTATAATTAATTTACATCTAAAAAAAATTCAAAATCTGGTTAAATCTGAATTTTACAAATCAAATATTCTCGACGAAAAGACAAATATTTGACAAAATGTTCGTGATGAACAATAATTGACGGTGAACAAAATTGAAATTGTGATCAATCTTTTTATATTTCTTGTTCTAATTGTGAAAAATACTTATGGTTTCATGATTTTTCTACTTTTAATCATAATTGTTATAAATTAGAAACTATATTCGTAGCTTTAAACACGGTTTTCTTTTTTATAAATAAAAAAAAATGCATTTCTTAAATTCATTCTCTATACTTTATTAATTGGAATACTAAAAAAAAAAAATCTTAATGGTATTAATTTTTTCTCTTAAATTAATAATTTAATTTAATTAAAAACGTGTAGAAAAAAATTACAAAACACCCTTGCGGGACTCGGTCCCAGGACCTCCGTATCCGAAGTCAAGCACGCTAGCACTGCACCATCGGCTCATACAACGGTGTGTGTTTTGTTGGCTTTTATAGAAATAACTAAAACTAATAGAGGGCATATCTCACCCCCATGGGAGTTGTTGCAGCAAATTTGTACGGTACCCAATGTTTTCGACCATGCTCTATAATTTAAGCGTGGTTTGGTTTCAATAGCAATTTTACTAATTCATACTTCCCTTGTTAGATGTTCCTGTACACAAAATAGTCATGCTATTTCTTCCTGTTAGCAACAGGGAACATGTGATAGTGAATTTGAATAACATATATCAGATTGAAGGCATTCATAACATATTTACATTTACAGAATTTAGAGCGCGGAGAGATGGACAAACCGAAGTTATAAACACTTTTCAACTTTGTTGGAAAGTATTAAAAAATTGGACACCGTATAGCCTAGTAGCAGTTTAAAAACTTATAATGTCTATAAAGTGTGAACTTTAAGCCCCAAGAGAAGCAGATCTGTAGGAGTAATATACTTTTAATTTTTCTTGTGATTCATTGAATTTTTTTTTTTTTTTTAATTTTTTTTACTTTAGTTAAAACTATTGGTAAGTAAAAACTATTGGTATTGCATTTATTTAAGCATTGTATTTTTATTGCATTAGTATTGTAATTTTTTTTTTCTCTTTATAAGACTAGAAGTTTTATAAGTAGACAATAAGACTTCTTCACACACCATAAGTTTTAAGCCAGCACAACCGGTTTCGAAAGGACGTAGCCTTCCTTCATCAGGTGCAAAAAACACGTGCTACTGCCTTGGAGGCAAAAGCAAGACTGAAAGCAGGGCAAAATCCAGAGGGGGAGGAGCAACACAAACAACCAATAGGAAGCATCATGCCGGACCAATCAGAGAGGAACACACATGCACACACAAAAACAAAAGGAGGGAGGGAAGGAATAAACAATAATTTTATTTTATTTTTTAATGATTTATTCATTTATTTTTATTATTTATTTATTTATTTTTTTTTATTAATATTATACTAATAAGTAAATTTAATAAAATTAATTATTTTATTATTATTATTATTTATTTTATTTTTTTAGAATTATTTAATTATAACTATTATTATGTTATAAACATAAAGAAGGAAATTATTTAATTGAATTAAACAAATTTTTCCAGGCTGTAGACAGCAAAGTGGAATCAGATTTTTCATTGACAATTTTATCATGATTAAGGTAAATAGCTAAATTTTCCAAAAAATCCAGTTCGGAAATGCGTTTGGCATGAAAGATAATTTTAGCACTCTTAAAATTAAAACTATGATCAAACTATGATTAAAACTATGATTTTTGCATGCTTTTACTTTTTTGTGAATTTGTCATTTATTTATTTTTTGCATGCTTTTACTTTTTTGTGAATTTGTCATTTATTTATTTTTTGTATGCTTTTACTTTTTTGTCAATTTGCAATTTTATTATTTTGATTTGTATCTATTGTAACTAGTTTAACATTATTTTTTGTGCTACCATGTTTAATTCCCATTTCAACAGATTTTGTAAACTTAGACGTAAACGTGTAAAATTTCTTAACCATCTGAGATTTCTTCAAAAGTGTAAATATAACAAAGTTATTCCTAATTTTATTAAATTGCAGTGTTCTGTTCCTGTAACTGGAAGAGTTTCTAAAGCGTTATTTCGCTCCAAATTTATTCTTTTAAATGCTTGTATTCAAGATTTTCGTCAACGTATCGCCAAAATTGAGGAAGAGCTTTATGAGCTTCATCTCTTCCTTGGTAAAAACTTCAATGATTTTGCAGTTTCGGAAAATGATAATTATTTTACCTTACATTCACTTAATTCTGCTCATCAACGTAATTTAGATTCTAAGTTTTCTGTTTTGTGTAAAAACCAAAAAACCTCTCGTGAAATTAACAAAGTTCCTGAAGAAAATTACATAGTTAATCTGTCTTCACATAACTTAACTGCTCAACAAAATAAAGTGTTAGAACTCGGTTTGAATTTTTCCCAATCTTGTAAACCTTCAATTTCTAAATTAATTGCTCCCATTGAGGCTTCTTTAAAATATAGTAAAATATCTACCTCACAAAAAGAATCTCTGCGCCATATTCTTGCTGATTGCATTTCTTCCAACAATTCCAATTATAAATCTAATCTTTCTAAATCTGAGAGTGTTGCTCTTAAAGAACTTAAATCTAATCAAAATCTTGTCATTACTAAAGCGGATAAAGGTGGCCAGATTGTTCTCATGGACAAAACTGATTATGTTGATAAAGTTAATTCTCTTTTATCTGAAGGACCCTATACTGAAATTAAAAAAGACCAAACTAAATCACTTCTAAGCTCTGTTCAAAAAGCTGTTAAACATTCCATTGTTCTTCATGACAATACCAAATTCTCGGTTTCCCCTTCTTCAGCAATTTGTGCTCGTTTTTATGCTTTACCTAAAGTTCACAAAAGTAATGTTACCCTCAGACCTATTGTTTGGAATATTGGTACTGCTACTTATCCCCTCTCTAAATTTTTAGCTTCTATTTTTTCTCCTTTATGCAGCGTTAATAGTCATACTATAAATAATTCCTATGATTTTGTTAAGAAGTTAAATAATCTGAATCCTGTAAATTGGTCAATGTTATCTCTTGATGTGAAGTCTTTATTTACTAATGTTCCCACTAAAGGTGCGCTTAATTGTTTAGAAAAAAGGCTACGCGAATTTCATTATTCTGACATTGAAATCAAAGAATTTGTTAATCTAACTAAACTCTGTGTTTCCCAAACTACTTTTGAATTTAATAACAAATTTTATAAACAGTGTGATGGTTTAAGTATGGGTAATCCTTTATCACCTATTCTTGCCGATATCTATATGCATTATTTTGAGGAAAAATTATTAAAGATGTTAAATTTAAAATGCTGGTTACGTTACGTAGATGACACTTTCATTCTTGTTGAAAATCCGTTTGATGTTTCTGCCATTCTTAATATTGCTAATGCTATTGATCCCCATATTCAGTTTACCTTTGAGTTAGAAAATTGTAATCAACTTCCCTTTCTTGATGTTTTAGTTACTAGGTGCGGTTCCTCTTTTAAAACCTCTGTGTACAGGAAACCTTTCTCTGTTTCTAACCCTCCCCATGCTCTCTCTAATCATCCGGCTAAACAAAAAATTGGCACCTTTTACACTTACGTGTATCGTGCCCTTAAAATTTGTTCTGATACTTCTTCTCTTAAAGAAGAACTCAATTATTTAAAGTCCGTTGCTATTAAAAGAGGTTTTAGACCATCTATTATTGATAAAGCTATCAAAAAGTTCAGTAGGCCAACTTATAATTCAACCCTTTCCATTGATGATAAAATTAAACCTGATAATCTTGTTGTCTTGCCTTTTTATACCCCCTTATGTTTTAAATTAGCCAAAGTTTTAAAGCGTTTCAATTTTCACGTTATTTTTAAACCTGTCAATAAATTCCAATTCCCTTCAACTAAATCCCCTGTTCCCGAGCTTCATAAGTGGGGTATCTATAATGTCCCTTGTAATAATTGTGATTTATCTTATATTGGTCAAACAAAAAGAAATCTTCAATGCCGTTTACGTGAACATTCTCGATATGTTGTTAATCAAGAAATTTCTAAATCTTCTATTACAAAGCACAGTTGGGAATTTGATCATAGTTTTAATTTTAAGAGTGCCAAAATTATCTTTCATGCCAAACGCATTTCCGAACTGGATTTTTTGGAAAATTTAGCTATTTACCTTAATCGTGATAAAATTGTCAATGAAAAATCTGATTCCACTTTGCTGTCTACAGCCTGGAAAAATTTGTTTAATTCAATTAAATAATTTCCTTCTTTATGTTTATAACATAATAATAGTTATAATTAAATAATTCTAAAAAAATAAAATAAATAATAATAATAATAAAATAATTAATTTTATTAAATTTACTTATTAGTATAATATTAATTTAAAAAAAAAATAAATAAATAAATAATAAAAATAAATAAATAAATCATTAAAAAATAAAATAAAATTATTGTTTATTCCTTCCCTCCCTCCTTTTGTTTTTGTGTGTGCATGTGTGTTCCTCTCTGATTGGTCCTGCATGATGCTTCCTATTGGTTGTTTGTGTTGCTCCTCCCCCTGTGGAATTTTCCCTGCTTTCAGTCTTGCTTTTGCCTCCAAGGCAGTAGCACGTGTTTTTTGCACCTGATGAAGGAAGGCTACGTCCTTTCGAAACCGGTTGTGCTGGCTTAAAACTTATGGTGTGTGAAGAAGTCTTATTGTCTACTTATCGTTTGTACACCAGTTTTCCATTTAGTTTTGGTTAGAAGTTTTATAACTGCCAGATTTGCTAATTTTTTAAATTAGCACAAATTTTTTATCCCATTTGTTTTATATATTTACAGAGAGTGATCAAATTATTAGATTAGATATTTAAAAATTTTTTTATTTTGACATATTTTCTATTTCTAAGGAAATACTGAAAGAAATTACCTCGAACTTCAGACGTGCAAAGAACATTCCTAAACTCACATTTTAGACTAAAGTTGCAGTCATGAGTACAGTTAAGGGATCTGCCATAAGTTGAAGGAAAAAACAAAATACTTTTGATTTACCCTACATCATTAAAAAAGCTACAAATGACTAACACATGATTTCACTTAATGTCTACAATATTTGTATGCTTTATTATAGGAATACAGGCATTATTTAGACGTAAAAATTTCTTTTCTAAAATTTTTTATGTTTTAGTAAATCTCTCTCTCACCCCCCCCCCCCCCAACTTTTTTTTTTTTTGGAGGGGGGGGGGGGGTTATAACAAGAATGTATTTCAACAAAAAAGTCCTGATCATATATATTACGAAATATTTATCTGAAGATTGAGGGCTTTCTCAGCCTCAGTAAATTATGTTTTGTCAGTGTTTTTCGGCCATATTATATTATTATTTTGAAAGTGTGAAAACGTACAAATTCTATGGTTTGTTGTTGCTTATTCTTTTTCTGTGTATACATATTTTAATGTGTTTTTTGTGTCCTCATACAATGATCGTCAATAAATGACTTTGTCTGTCAATAACAAAGTGGTTCTCTATATCAATCTTCATTTTCATATTCTTCAATTAATGTACACGTTCTTCAAAACGTTACCGAATATCAAAAATCAACTGATGCAAATAAAATCTTATGTTCTTCAATACGTTACACCTTCGACGAGTTTTTACCAACCGTGAAAGAGGCTCTGTATAAACTGCTTTTGAAAGCGTTCCCACTGCTCGATTAAAGAAACTTGTTTCCTCCATCCGAAAACGTTATGGAAAATCTAAACACTCTCTAGTTGTGTAAAGGATTATCCAAGATTATTAAAGAAGTTTGCATCCCCCCCCCCCCCACCAAAAAAATAAAAATAAATAAATAAATAAATAAATAAATTAAATAAAATAAATAAATAAATAAATAAAATAAAATTGCACCTAGAGACTGGCGTAGAAAAGTAATAACTTAGAAACTTTAAATTTAAACACCACGAATGCTGCAATCAATGTGTTACCGCTTTGATTGCAATAATAGTGCCTACTTTGGTCGCCTGACGGATGGTCGTATTTTAAGCCGACCCGAAACAGTTGTTGCCACTTTCTTACATTTTATGATGCTTAGATTAAAAAATTTTAACTTATTAAGTTTCAGCCCTGATGAAAAAAATAAAAAATATATTAATAAATAAATAAATAATAGACTACTATACAACAAATACGAAAGTAGAAATACACAATAGATTATTATTTTATATATTTTTTTAAGTTTTAATTATTATTATTATTATTATTATTATTTTGTTAATCAGATAAATAAATACGCTTAAATTGTGAGCTATTTCACAAAGCAATTAATTTGTTTTTTAAAACTACAGACCTGGACATATGGCTCATTTGCCTTGTAAAAAATCAGGGTCTGATATCGCCTAAAATATTTATATATATATCTTTTGAAAAGTAAACAACAACTCTCATAGGATTTTACAGTTGGTATTTTGTTGCATTTCGAAGATTTTCGTCACTATTTTTAGACAAGCAATACTAAAATCATCGAAATTTTCACAAGAAAATGCTGGAGCTTAATACAAAATCATCTTAAAAAATCTACATTCACAGTGTCCATTTGATGAATGGATTGTTAACGCTCTGACCTTTATGCGGCAGATGCGGTATTCCAATACCAGCTCAGTCATGGGTGTTCTGAATCCACATGAAGCTGTAGGTCCAGAACTGATTGACCTTATTTTGTGCAATAATCGACTGCAGAGCAAGAGTCCAAATTCAAACTCATATTATCAGCTGCCTTAAACAGCAACTATTTTGTTTATTTTAATGTTAAAAATAGTTGCATATAAATGATATGTTACAGTCATAAAAAAGATTATTATCATAAAAGCTGTTTTTATTAACAATATATATTTTTAATTAACATGAATTTTTCTTGCTGCCTTTTACTATCGATTAAATGAAAATTTCCCATTCGAAGTTTATCCATTAATTCAATCAAATATTTGCATTTAATCACACAGTTTCTTAATTATTTCAGATGTTCGAAGATTTCAATTTCTATTGCGTCTTCTATTGTCATGGGAGATTCAAATTATTTTCGGATAATCTAAGGAATCTTTCATTCTCTCTCCGTTCTCTCTATTTACATCGAAGACTGATCTGCTTTACAAATATTACATTGACAGAATAGAATCTTCTTCAAACATCAGTGAAGAAGTGGAAATTATTTATTCTTTAACTAATTTCGGACACGGGAATGATTAGAAAATTAAATAAAAAGGAGAAAAAAGAAGCTCGGGATTTCAGATTAAAAGGGAAAAAAAAAAAAAAAAAAAAAAAAAAAAAAGAGGGAGAGAAAGTTCTTCATTAATAGTGTTAAAAAAAAAGACTAAGCGGACCTCAAAACGTGCAATTATAGTGAAAACTCTGTTTCAAAAATTAAACCACCAAAACAATACTTTTTCTATAACATATGGGTAAGAGAAAATAAAAATTGTTATGATATTCAAGAAAATAAATCTTTCTTTTTCAGGTTATGGTAATAGGTATGCTTAACATTCTGTTGTTACCTCTTAAAAAAAAGAAAGAAAGAAGAATTATTTTTCGTGGCGAGTTTTTGGTAGTTTGAAGCGATATTTTGTAAAAGCCGTAACACCATAATATATATCGTTTTAAAAACCATCAATTTAATTTTATGTCATTTTTGTTTATGTTATTTATACTCTATTGAAAAGCGCATCAATCTATTGATGACTTGCGATTTGCGATTAAAAAAAGTAATCTAATGTGACACTCATATAACTTTCTCTTAGGCCCGCCGTACACTGACGACACATGAGTGAGACAAAGTTTGACACGACATGCGACACGCGCATATACTCTAAATACAACTTCATCTCCTGAAAACTGTTTAGAACATGCGTGTTTCGCATGTCACATCAAACTTTGTGTTATGTCTCTTCAGTGTGTGGTGGGCCTTACCGTGCATTTCAACCACGGAGTATTATTCAATAATACTCCGTGATTTCAACATTACAAAGGCAGATTATAGTTTAAGGAGTGACACGATAACAAATATTGTATGTTAAAAAAAAAAAAAAAGAGGTAAAAAAGAACTGAAACTAGGTTTAGAAACAGTTTTATTTGACATATAAGTCTGTGTGAGGTTCCTTTAGTTTGAATTCAGAGCAGTTTAATTTGAATTCTTTTTTTTTTTTTTCCCTCGAAACGGGGACCTGTCGTTTGAAAAAAATACTTACATTTATATAGGATTCAAGTCCGTTATTAAATTTAAATGTTCATTCCAAATCATTCAAACAACTTTCATTAGCACTACTTCTTGAAACATATCAGTTTTGACCAAACCTTTCAAATAAAAACCTCATATGAACTTTAAATACAACATTTGAATTGCCTGGAATTATTTGTTTAGTTTACACTGATAACATGCATGCACAAAGATCAACAGCTAAAAACTTGACTTTAGTATTAAAGGAACCTCAAAACGCGAAAATATTACAAAAAAAAACAAGGGTTGAAAATTTATTTGGAAAAATATACTTTATTTACTGTATGGCTATGAGAAATTGATTTTCATTCGTGAACACTTTTCCTGGACATGGGAAAATGTGCCAAAGTACTTCCACCAATTACATTCACTAGAAAAGAATATTTTCTCTTGATTGTTGGTAGCACTATATTGCATGTCGCCTATAAATTATGTACACACTGTAGAAATTTTCCGTAAAAAATGATTTATTAATCTTTTATTTTATTCTCACTTTACCATTTATTTAGAAATCAGTAGGAATACCGTTAATTTACGATGTTTTCTTTATACTATGCGTAAAAAACTGACGTATAGCGATTTATTTGAAGTAAATTAAACGTATTATTTGGAGTCAATTAAATGTAATTTTACTTCTAGTTTGACTCTTTGACAACGCCGATATTTAAAATTTCTTTTATGGCAGATTGAATTCAGCATTCCTGTAAAAGAAAACTTAATTCAGTACAATCTTTGTATCATAAATGAAAATATACAAGGACTGTATTTTTAAGACGATTCTTATATTTTGTTTCATATTTAGCGTATAATTTTTATTTCTTTGATTTATTTTACAGTCTCTTAACAATTAAATCAAAATATGGTTATATAACCGTTATATAAAAATACGGCCAAATGTATGGTCAGAAAACTGCCGGTCAAATAATAGTTTTCTTACGGCGAAAATTTTTACAGTGTACACACCACATTGTATACTTAAATATCGTTTTATACTAATAATACGCACCACAACCTTAAATGCCCTTCCGGGAATTTTCAAGTATCCTTCCGGGAATTAAGTACCACTTTATTCTAGTTCTTTTTATTAGCCCTGTAAACGAATAATTATGAATGAATTCCATACAATATTCTACAAGAAACATGCTTTTATACATATAAAAAAATAAATGTTGCTTTAATTTTGTTTAGTACAGCCTATGGATGTTAAACTGTTACCTACCAAAAATTTTGCCCATTGACGTAATATGTTTGAATTCTCTTGGATGTCCATGTATACGAACCATTTGCTTGATCACTACGAAAAGTTTCGTGTAGCTTCCCTATATGATACACATTTAGATAACCGAATCGGGACTTCCTGCTGCTATTTGTTCTTGAGATATTCTGGTAACAAACACACGCAGAAAGAGACACATACAGACCAATCGCTAAAAATCTGTTTATCGGATTCAGGGGACCTCAAAACTTGTCAGTATAACAAAAACTTTATTTCAAAAATGTAACCTCCAAAAAGTACTTTCTTTTACCGTATAATGGGTGAGAGAAAGTAATAAAAAATAAATTAATAAATTTGAAATTAAATATAGGTTTTGCAACTAATTCGTAGTTTTCCGAAACTCGCTGTCTGATAAAAATTACAAAAATCAATATTTTATTTTAAACTAATCAGTTATCTGGAACTATCTCTACGTGGAAAAAGTTTTACTCTTTTTTACAGTATTTCTAATTTTGAACGTTTACAACCTCTTTTTTTAGCTGTAACAAAACTTTTTGATCACTATATTTAATCATAAACTTAATGCAATATTCTAATAACGAAAATATTTTAGGAAAGAAAGTTAGACATTTTATATGCTGGGGGGGGGGGGACTAGTATGTTGTAGCCATAGCCACAACAAGACTTTCTTTTTTATATTACTATACAAATTCACCTAATAATATATATATACTGAAAACCTTTTCAAACATTGAATTAAGATGACACCATGCATCACATGAAACTGGAAAAAAAAAAAAAAAAAAACGCGAATATAGATTACGAAAATCAAGCATCCTTAAACTGAAACATACAACATCATTACTTTTTCAAGGTCATAGAATGAATATATTATTATTATTATTATTATTTATCAAAACTAAGGAGCTCTTCCCCCTGCTAGCTATGCACACCAACCCCCGAATGAGGCCACATCTTCCCTCGACTCGCTTCACTTATTAACCCCTGCGATGCTCTGCCCGCCTATTCCCTGCTTTGCCTTTCACTGAATAGGAATATTAATAATGCATAACACAAAGCAAAAGCAGAAAAATGTTATAACAATCCCCAAATTCAATGTGAAATTGCAATACGTAATATGTAACACTACATTATTATTATTATTATTTTAATGAAATATTATGCTAGAAATCAGTATTTTTAATTTTTTTTTTTTTAAGAATAGACAGAAAATTGTAATATCTAAACCATTTTACATTACAGCTTGACTGCACAAAAGGGAAGTGCTTTACTATAATATTTTACCATGTTCAGGAACACTGCTCAGAAATTAGAATTAATTCCTCATACCGTGGTATGTAAAGTATTTTTAAAACTAAATATTTAGCGTGTGTTTTTTGTATATTGACATTTTTTTAGATTCCCCGAATATTGAAGTCATGTTTTTAGCGTTTAATCTTTATCTGTGTCTTTTATCAGAATAACTTAAAAGCAAATAATATCAGACAATTCAAATGTTGTATTTTGAAGTTAATATAAGGTTGTTACTCTAAAAAATTTATCAGAATATTAAATTTTCAAGGAATGGTGCAGGGGAAAGTTGTCTGAATAATTTAAAATGATCTTTTAAATTTAATAACAGATTTTTAATTCCCTTTAAATGTAAGTACAATATTAAAACGGATGGTTGAGGGGAGCAGTAGCCCCCTCATACTAATTTATTTTTGAAATGAAGCTTTTCCGAAGCCTAAGCCATTTTATATTGTTTTTAATGAAGGTTTACATAACGATATTCATTATCTAATCCCTTAATGTCCAATCTGCCTTTATGGTATTGGATTTCAGGGTAAGAGAAAGTCATGTGAGGGCCACACCAGATTATTTTAGTTAATTTAGGGTAGTATATAATAGTTTATATATATTTCTAATGCACAGCTAGGTAATAATTTGCACATTCGAAAATATCTGAAAAGAAAAAGAGTTGGTACTTTTCCATTTCGCCGACGCAGGCGATAAATTCGCCAAAAATGATACAACCAACGCCAGTCATTAAACACCTAAGAAATAGTAACTGTTTCAAACCACTTCGAGTAATAATAAGAAAAATAAGGAAACACGACCGTGGTAAAAATATATTTGAGGGTGCCCCCTTGGCGAAATTGTTTGGAGCATTTTCGTTAATAACCTATAACACTATATACATATAACCTATACATATACACTATATACATATAACCTATACATATAAATAGGCTACCCTGAATATATTTACTGCGATCACAACTTGGCGAGAATCAAGGGGCACCCTCGAATATAGTCTAACTACTTAATTTTTCTTTTAGAGTTTTTAGAAGTAAATTTTCTGAAATTTTGTTTTAAGCTAGCTTTTAAAAGTGTTGTCCCGTAACAAATATAACATTTATTTTATCAAATCCATAATAACGAATATAAATTGAATATAAATTAAAAAAAAAAAAAAAAAAAATCGAAGTTACAAATTAACTTTTAATCCATTAACTAATTGTTGTCGCCAATAAAGTTTGCTTGACGTGATTCTATAACGATAAAATTTATCGATGCGAAATTAGAAGATGAGTTTATATAATGAGTTATAATGAATTATATGAGTCATTTATAAATAAGTTTGAATTTGACTCTATTTGTTTTATGCCAAAATGTATTTGAAGTTTGGCGACCGGCTGGATTTGATTCTGGGTCTTTCGGATTAGAAATCAAACGACATACCTCTGGACAAAAGGTTAACCCCTTGTCCATCGGTAAGATCTAATGATCTATCCTGATAAATGGCGTCCGTTACACCACTCCCCCTCCAGCGAGTACGTGTATGAGCGATATTTTCTGAGTACTGTTAGATGATGGATTTGTTGGTTGAATGGTGTTGCCACGACCCAGGTTGGAGTAGTTTTATTGTTGCGTGCTATTTGCACGTCCAGCGTCCGGGTCATCAATTTGGCGACCGGCAGGATTTGATCCTGGGTCTTTCGGATTAGAAATCAAACGACATACCTCTGGACAAAGAGTTAACCTCTTGTCTATCGGTAAGATCTGATAATCTATTCTGAGAAATGGCATCCGCTATAGAAGTATTTTAAAATGTTTTTAAATAAAAAATGATAAATATACTTTAAGGACAAAAAGAAATGCAGTCAATTATACAGACACGACATTATTTCATTATTCACAAAAAAAAAAAAAAAAAAAAAAAAAGAGCTTATAAATTTTTTTTTTTTTTTTTTTTTTTTTTATAAACATACATAAGAAAATTGCGGTTCTTCCGTATTAACGCCACCGCAGCAGAAATTGCACTAATGCGCCAATAAAGAGCAATCTTGTTGTTCGCACACAAGAGACATAGAGGGACAGCGAGACATCATTAGGAATCTTATTTATCAGAGTATATACGGTGACAGCATCAGCTGAAAGAAAATAGAGGCTGTTTTGAATCTATGTTAAACTCTATACCGGCCCATTTTCCACCAAAACCCGATTGACTACTTTGTTTTTAAATAAAGTGTTTTGAATTTTGAAAGTGTTTTGATTTTAAATAAAGTGTTTTATTTTATGATTTGTCGCAAAAATTTTAAGTGTAGATTGGCGGCACTAGGTATTAACTGCGGTGGCGTTAATACGTAAGTATCGAAATGTCCAATAAGAAAATTAATTTTCTTAATAACAACACTGACATTTATTTTATTATTTTTCACATCACGGATCACATTTTAATTTCCCCGTGGAAAGTGATGTCATGACAAAAAAAAAAAAAAAAAAAAAAAAGCCATAACAGAAATTTTTTGAAGGTGGGAAATAGAATACCTCTATAAACCCGACGTTCTTAGTTAATAACTTCGTTAATTAAAATGATAGGAATTTCTAACCAGCTAAAATGTCTTCCTTGGAGTATTCTGCAAACATTGATACCTCTCGTGACACGAAGGACCCTGCCCTCTGCGTTGAAATGCAGTTGCAGTCAAATAAATTTGACGCCCACGACAGTAACTTTTTTTCAATGAATATAGATTATTTTCTATCATTTAATGTATAAGATTTTCGTCACAGAGAAATATAACACTGAATATCCAAAGAAAACTAGTTGGCATAGGTGGACTCTGCTCATGTATATTTATGTTCTCATAAATTTCTAGTGCGAGACATATTATAATCATGTTAAAAGAAATAAATTTGACCAAAGCTTGATACAGTAACAGAATGAAATCCCCGCCTAATATGCTATCCACCCCTTCTATAAAATTTCACCCCCCTTCTATGGTGGGGGTGAACTGGCCCTACATATATAAAAGAAATTTTCTAATCGACTATTACACTAGCAGGTATATATATATTTTTTAATTTTACTGTGAAAAGTTAAAAATAATTTGCATTTATACGAAATTTTGTCGTTACTGCCATATTAAAACTTGTGAAAAATCCGATGACAGCGCAACTTGCTGAACGATTGGTCCCCAAACGTAAAATCAGCACCAGTTTAGGTCAAAGTCCAACTATATGCCAAGTTTGGTTGAGTTTCATTCATTTGTTCATGGCATACAGTGTCCACAAAATTTGTGCTACACAGACACAGAGTGACATTTTCTAAAAATAGTCAAATCGTATTCAGGAGATCTCAAAACGTTTAAATCCATTGAAAACTGGAGATAAAAAAATTTCACTAATGTGACCAAACTTCAAAACTTCGGGGACTTTTGCGTGATAAATAGCAGAAATATTTAAGTTGTCCACAGTAGTCCCCTTTCTACCCTATAGCTTCAAAATGAAATTTTAAAAATTAAAAAAAAAAATTCAATTTTAAAGCACGAGAACTAATTTAACATTTATGAACTTTCTGAATGGGAAAACGGAGTTTAAAAACAATAAATGTGAGAAAATCTGATATCGAATTTCTCTATGAATGGTAACGTGGTGTTTGGTTGTTGATGGCGATTGTTGACGCGTTACCTTAAAACTCACACATGTATAATTGACTTTTTAAAATATTAATAATTTCATACGTAACATTGTTAAACCATAATTAAACGAAAACGTAAAACCATGCAATTCGCATATATTATTAACATTTTCCAACTGTACATACTCGATGCATCGTTTAACCTATAACTTACTTTGCCTACATAATCACAGAGCAGACAGATTGAAAGAAATACAGGAAAACAGATTAATTGAATTAATAATCACTCTTAGGCATTGTTTAAAAGTATTAAAAACGCTTAACACACACGGAAATTCATTTCGAGCAATTTCTAGTTGTAGCACTTAATGTATTTGAAAATTTTAGCGTTGCCCTGTAAACTTTAAACATACTATAGATTTTTTAGATAGATTCTAAAAAAAAAAATTTTTTCCAGTTTATGAATGATATATGTCAATTTAATTATTATTATTATTTTTTTTTAGCACAAGGTTATTTAAATATGATTTATAAAAATGTCTCTCACAAAACGTAATGCATCTGCATTCATTTGAGTGACCTTGTACACAAAAACACTTGTATGTTTATACTATTTTAAATAGAGAACTTTTCATAGTGAACTTGAATATCATATATCATTCTGAAAAAAAATTTAAAAATATTTATGGATGCTAAAGGTGGACAGACAGGCGCATGGACAGGCGAATAATCAGATAGACCCAAAACAGACAAGTAGTCTGGAATTGCAGCAATTTCAATTATAGATCTTAATATAATTGAATATTTTTGTGTGTCCTTGTAAATCTTAATATTAATCATACTATATCCTAATGATTTTTTTTTTTCATATGGGTAATAAATGGCAATTTCATTACGATTTGGGCAAAATAAGGGTATTAAAATAAGGTTTACAGAAATATCTCTCCATAAAACGCAATGCTTTGGAGTTTTCCGGGTATCCCTGTACACAAAAACAGTAGTAGAATTTACATTTACTCCATTTTCAATAGGAAGCATCTCGTAGTGAATTTGAATAATAAATACCAGTTTCAAGAAGATCGCAGATTGTCGGATTTAGAACGCTGACAGGCGGATAGACAGATAGCCGGACAGACCAATAGATGGACTGACAGAAAAACAGAAGTCATAAACAATTTTCAACTTTGTTGGAAAGTGTTCAAGCAGAAATAAGTCAAATATATTTAACTAGAAACTATCTAAAAATGCTTTAAAAAAGTGTTTTTTTTTTTTTTGAGTTTTAATAGAATTTTTAAATTATTATTATTATTATTGCTGTTGTTTTAGAATTGCATACAAATTTATACCTTTATATGAAGAAACACTTTACATTGAAAACTACAGATTTATATGAAAACAAGCATCCTTATTTTATAAACAAAAGCAAATATTATAAACGATTTCTTACATTGAAATGTATAGACTGTAATAAAAAGAATCTGGTGTGGTACTCACATGACTTTCTCTTACCCTGAAATCCAATACCATAAAAACAGATTGGACTTTAAGAGGTAAAATAACGAATACTGTTACATAAACTTTCGTTAAAAATAATTTTAAATAAGCTTCAGAAAAGCTTCATTTGACAAATATTTCTGTTGCTCCCCCCACCCTCGTTTTAAAACTGAACTTACATTTAAAGACAATTCATAAGCTGTTATTAAATTTAAATGTTCATTTCAAATTACGCAGACAATTTCACCCGCACCATTCCTTCAAACTTATGAATTTTCATAAAATTTTTCAAATAACAACCTTATATATTAACTTCGTAATACAACATTTGAATTGCCTGAAAGTATTTGTTTTTAAGTTATTCTGATAAAAGACATAGACAAAGATTAAACGTTAAAAACATGACTTCAATATTCAGAGAACCTCAAAACGCGTCATTATACAAAAAATAAACGCTAAATATTTAGTTTTAAAAATACTTTATATACCACATGGGTATTAGGAATTAAATTTAATTTCTGAGCAGTTTTCCTGAACTTAGTAAAATATTACAGTAAAGCACTTCCACTCATTACATTCAATAAAAAAGAATGTTTTCAATTAAATATTGGCAGCCCTGTATATCATCTAAAATTATGTACAAACCACATTGTGTACTAGGATAATATAATTTTATATTAATAAAATATAGCACAACCTGAAATGCACTGCCATGGATTTCCAAGTATTATCCCACTATATTCTACTTCTTTTGTGTAGCCCTGTAAATGGACGGTGAATGATTTTCATACCATATTCTACATGAAACATGCTTTATGCCTATATAAAATATGTATCCATTTCGTTTGGTTAGTGCAGTCTATAGACGTTAAACTATACTTACTTGCAATTTGTCCCATAGACGTAATGTATTTGAATTCTTTAGGATGTACCTGTACACGAACCATTTGCTTAATCTCAACGGAAAATTTTGTGTAGCATCTTTATATGATACAGATTTAGAATACCGACTTTGGACTTTCTACTGCTATTTGTTCTTGAGCTTTGCTGATAACATACACACAGACCAAACGCTGAAAACCTGTTTTTTCGAATTCAGGTGACCTCAAAACGTGTAAATATAACAAAAACTCAATTTCGAAAATTTGACCTCAAAAGAATACTTTCTCTATAATATACATGGGTAAGATAAAGTAAAAAACTTTTCATAAATAAAAACATAGAAAGTTTTAGAAATATATATAATAAAAACTAGAAAAGTATTTTATATGAATATTACATGTTTCCAATTTTTTCAGTTTTAATAAATGACTTTATACCTTATTTTTTAAAAAAAATATATATAACTTATTTTTAAATAAAATATTATCAAAAGAAATTGCTATTCCAATTTAATGGTACAACATCGTTTTTACCAAACCAATTCTACAATAATATTGAAGGAAAAACGTGTGGAATGTTCAGCCGTGAAGTTTAACCGCAATATCATACTTCTGTCCACTCAGTTATCGATGGTTAAAAAAAAAAAAAAAGAGTAGATTTTTAGAATGTGACTATCTCCTTTAAATCTCAGATTTAGCTTTAACTGGTTATTAGCAATTCTCCGAATTGAAATCTGAAGTACAATGGAAAGAGATTTAATGATGAGATGAAAAGAGACGCAATAGAACTGCATTTTGTGGGCTATCCTTGATTACTTTTGCATAAAGTATATGTTTTTTAAAAATGATAGTAGTATCTGAAAAGTTAAGAAATGAATTTTAGTCAAATTATACAGTATTTTTTTTCTTCCTCAAACTATAAGTATATAAAAAGAGAAATTGGAAAATACATTATTTGTGAAAGGCATTAATGACGGGGAAAATGGCTTTGATTATTATAAATGCCATTATATTGAGAATCCGTCGAATAAGTTGATATGCAGTAGTAACTAGTGATAATAATCTAAGAAATATATCTTATATTAAAGAAAAACAAACAATATGAATTCTGTGGAAACTATATTAATCATTTTGCCACTATGCGTGAAAGGAACTCCGTAAAATGAATAATAAAGGTGAAAAAAGTATTCAAAACAGGAAAAAAAAACCACAATGATTCAAATTGATAAACTAACAGCAACTTAAATTTCATTTACAGGCAAAAGTATTTGCTCTGGCTTTACTTTTTAATAATACACTCGTAAATGACAGTAATTTATTTAATCATATGTAAAAATGGTAATTCGTATGGTAATTCGTCTCGAAAGTTTAATATTAATTTTTGTTTTCTTTTTTCTCAAAAAGGTTTTAAATGCTCGTATATAACTATAATACACCGACAAACCAGTAATTTAATTTAAAAGCAAATCTCCGCAGTATAGAAAAGAAAAGAAAAAAAAAAAAAAAAAAAAATGGTTTTTCACTATAAAACAAACAAACTTATTTCAGAAAATATAATTAATTCCCCCTTCTGCATTTTTCTACGTTTTTTAACATGCAAAAGAACATTAGTAACTCGCCGCCCACATTACTACCAAGAAACATGGGAAGCAATAAGCCCTGCCGGAGCCCCTTCTTTTTCTTTTCTATTTTGACTTTTGACTTTCTTCTATATTCAGTAGAAGAAAGAATTGGATTCGAAAAACTTTTCGACTTCAGGTTTTTGATGGATTTACACGTTTTGAGAGTTCTAAAATATAACTTGACCATTTTTAGAAAATGCCTGTCCCTGTGTGTGAGAGACAAAATGTTGTGGCAACTAAGTATATCTCAGGAACTACTGCTCAGAATTTCGTAAAATTTGATATGTAGTTGCAGTTTGACATAAATTAATGCCCATGAACTTTTGGTAAAAATTGTCCAACAGGTGGCGTTGCCATCCCGCTTCTTCTAAATTTTTAACATAGCGGTAATAGGATAAATTTCGTATAAATGTACATAAAGAGAATGATTACTTTCTTCTGTATTCAACAGAAAAAGTATTGGATTCGTAAAAAAAAAAAAAAAAAAAAAAATCAGTTTAATCCTTTCTGTTATATACTACCACTTTTTTCCGATAAATACTATAAATTTAAATAAATTTAAATAAAATAAAATAAAATAAAGATTTTCCTTTTAAAGGAATTAATTAAAAAAAATGAAAAATAAAAAGTTGTTATACTATAAAAATTATACATAAACATAATTGTTATAAATGCGTTTTTAAATTTAAAATTTAATACACTTAATTTTTTCTGTTGCATTACCATTTAATTTTCAATAAATATAATAAATTAAAAAAAAAAAAAAGGAAAAGGTTTTCTCCTTTAAATGAATGAGTTAAATCAATAAAACATAAATAGCGCAATAGCCGTTGCTAATATACGCAGACGATTAAAATGAAAGAATATATTTTTTAGAAAAATGAAACATAGAAGCATATGTTTAAAATCGAAAAAAAAATTAATAAAAGAATTCAAATTCGAAAAAATCTCTATGAGATGCACCCTTGAAGTGTCCCAGGTACCCATCTGCCAAGTTTTGTAGCTCTGCGATGAGTAGTGTGAGCACCAGAGCGCAGACAGACTGACAGATTCTTCTCTTTATTTATATACATTATTATTATTCACGCGCAATATTTTTTTTTTTTATTTTTTTATGTTAAAATAAAATGAACAAAATAAGAAGTTGTACGTATTTTATTTTTAGTGACATTTTCTTGAAATTACAATTCAAAGGAAAATGTCGGAAAAAATGCAAAAATAGCATAACACGTATAAAAGATAAAAGATAAAAGATCAAAATAAATATTAAAATTTCTCAAAATTAAAAAATTGTTACGTTGTACACACAACGATTAGCTGATGTACGTCTTAATAAAATCTGATACGATTTTCCAAAAATAGTTTTTGAGTCTACAAAACTTTTATAATTAAAATATTTTGCCCTACTTCAAAATTAAATATTTCCTAAAATAATACTTTGGCATGTAAATGGTTTGCTTCATCATGTTTAATACACATTTCTGTATAAAACGGCCATATTTCATGTTTATATGTTAAGCACTTTTTATGGTGTAAAGCTAAGAAAGCGAGTAGACACGATAAATTATTGTTTCTTTTTTAGAATAGAGAGATGCAGAATACACTTATATAAAACTATAAATAAGAAATAGGTATAGTGCGACCACGTTTTCTACGCCTATCAGTGAGGCCGAGTCCAAAAGTTTGGAGGGATGCAAAATTGGCCGAAAGATAGTTATTTGGCAAACATCCAGTTATTCGGTGTTCCCTTATCGCTTGTTTTCTCTCAGTCACCCCTATTTTAACACTGGACTCGTTCAATCCGCACTTGCGCAGAGGCTTCCATGGTCGCAGGAAATGTGGTTGAAGAATATATATGTCTTTAATGAATAAGAAATTATTGCATACAATTAAGAACTGAAAGAATAATTAATAGATTAGCTTGAGAAGGATTAAATATAAAATTAAAACTATATTGATATTTATTTAGGTAAGCTGTTGATATAATAAAATTTGACAAAAAGGCAATTTTTCAAAATCCTTTTAATAAAAAAATAGACTAAATTTAAAATATTAATAGATGTGGGAAAATTCCAAAATATTACTTGTATTATATCGTATACGTTAATTGTAGCTCACTGCTTTCACCATGAAAGCCAATATTTATGGTAATAAATGCTTCTTGCCACATCGTTGTTCCATACTGTTGAAATAATATAACACTTTTTATCCACAGTGTTTATCCTGCCAAAATAGTATTTATTGATATACTTAGTCACATAACTTGGTAAATAATACATGCTTTTTTTTTTTTTTTTTTTTTTTTTTTTTTTTTTTTTAAGAAATCAAAAAGAAAAGGGGGGGGGGAGATAGAAAGGGGTTTTATTTTATTTTATTTTATTTTTTTACTCTTGAATATTTTTTTTTTTTTTTTTTTTGGAAATAATTCACAATATAATGCTAAATTTTTATGTTAAAAAATATATTCCAATTTTCTCTTTTTCTTCGGTTAAATTTATCCGTTCAATATTGCAGAAAAATTTTTGCTAAGTAAAAATGTTTTTTTTTTTTTTTTTTTTTTTCAAATTTCGTGCTGAGATGAACGTCCGAAAAGAAGTTCAGTGCAGATTACAAAACAGAAGAAAAAGTTATTACTTACAAACTTTGAATAAACACCATAAAATGCAATAAACTCACAACAATTGTTTCGGGTCGAAAAAACACACGACCCTTCATCAGGCGAATAAAGTAAGCACGAGTGCTGCGGTCAAAGCGGCAACGCACAAAATCGTTTAAGATGAAAAGAAAAACTTTATAAAGTAGAAAGTAAATATAGCTACTGGTGTGAGTAGAATTGTACAAGACAACAAGAAAATAAATAAATGAGTGAGATTAAACATATAACAATCTAAGGATAACAAAAATTAAACGAAAATCTAAGTTACGTGAGTAATTTCCAAGCATCAGAGAAGAAAGGAGTGGAAGAAATATCATTAACAAGATTTTTCGAATTTTTAAATATGTAAAATGCTTCATGAATATCCAAATGGGAGGAACAGACAGGTGATGAAATTATGTTAGTTTTGGAAAAATCAAAACGATGACCTTGAGACCAGCAGTGGGAAGCAATAGAAGATTTGGTAATCTCTTCATTACGAACATTCCAACGGTGCTCATTTATTCTGTATTTCAAACGCCTCCTAGTTTGATCAATATAACCTAAGTTGCAGGACGAACACGGAATTAAATAAATTCCAGAACGGTTTTCGGTGGGAATGGGATCCTTAAGAGAAGATAATTTAATTTTATTGACGGGTTTGTAAATAACTTTGAAACCAAACGGTGAAAGAATTTTAGAGATTTTAAAAGAGAGTGAAGAATAAAAAGGTAAAACAACTGGGATGAGACTGTGATCGTTTAATTTGGGAGCAGAACGTTTAGGATTCTTAAATTTATATAGAGCTTTATCGATGATAGATGGGTTATAGCCACGAAAGAGAGCAAGAGATTTTAAATAATTAATTTCTTTCTAAAGATTAGACGGATCAGAACAAATGTGTAAGGCACGATAAACATAAGTGTAAAAAGCAGACATTTTTTGTTGAGGGGTGTGGTTAGAGAGAGCATGCGGCGGCAAAGAGACTGAGAATGGTTTTCTAAAAACAGTAGTTGAGAAACAATCCTTTTCTTTATTCACGAGAACGTCAAGGAAAAGCAAAGAGCAATCCTGTTCATCCTCAAAAGTGAATTGAATGCATGGGTCAATCGAATTGACCAAAGGAAGTAAATTGGACAAATCGACATCAGGGGAGACAAGAACGAAAGTGTCATCCACATACCTAAACCAGTGAGGAAATTTATATACACCGAAGAGTTTTTCTTCAAAATAGTGCATATAAATGTCGCAAAGTAAAAGAGAGAGAGGACTACCCATGGCCATACCATCATTTTGGGAATAATAAGTACCATTAAAAATGAAGGCAGTTTGCCTGATTCCGGTTCAAGGTGCTCTGGTTTGTTTAGAGAGAAGACTACGTGAATTCCATTATTCTTCTATTGAAATTGAGGAACTTGTAAATTTAGTTCATTTGTGTATCAGGCAAACTGCCTTCATTTTTAATGGTACTTATTATTCCCAAAATGATGGTACGCCGCATGCTCTCTCTAACCACGCCCCTCAACAAAAAATGTCTGCTTTTTACACTTATGTTTATCGTGCCTTACACATTTGTTCTGATCCGTCTAATCTTTCGAAAGAAATTAATTATTTAAAATCCCTTGCTCTCTCTCGTGGCTATAACCCATCTATCATCGATAAAGCTCTATATAAATTTAAGAATCCTAAACGTTCTGCTCCCAAATTAAACGATCACAGTCTCATCCCAGTTGTTTTACCTTTTTATTCTTCACTCTCTTTTAAAATCTCTAAAATTCTTTCACCGTTTGGTTTCAAAGTTATTTACAAACCCGTCAATAAAATAAAATTATCTTCTCTTAAGGATCCCATTCCCACCGAAAACCGTTCTGGAATTTACTTAATTCCGTGTTCGTCCTGCAACTTAGGTTATATTGGTCAAACTAGGAGGCGTTTGAAATACAGAATAAATGAGCACCGTCGGAATGTTCGTAATGAAGAGATTACCAAATCTTCTATTGCTTCCCACTGCTGGTCTCAAGGTCATCGTTTTGATTTTTCCAAAACTAACATAATTTCATCACCTGTCTGTTCCTCCCATTTGGATATTCATGAAGCATTTTACATATTTAAAAATTCGAAAAATATTGTTAATGATATTTCTTCCACTCCTTTCTTCTCTGATGCTTGGAAATTACTCACGTAACTTAGATTTTCGTTTAATTTTTGTTATCCTTAGATTGTTATATGCTTAATCTCACTCATTTATTTATTTTCTTGTTTTCTTGTACAATTCTACTCACACCAGTAGCTATATTTACTTTCTACTTTATAAAGTTTTTCTTTTCATTTTAAGCGATTTTGTGCGTTGCCGCGTTGACCGCAGCACTCGTGCTTACTTTATTCGCCTGATGAAGGGTCGTGTGTTTTTTCGACCCGAAACAATTGTTGCGAGTTTATTGCCTTTTATGGTGTTTATTCAAAGTTTGTAAGTAATAATTTTTACAACGCCAGTTTTGTGGTGCTTCTTTATTAGAAGAAAAAGTTGTTGTATAAAAGATAAGCTTTTCTGTAGAACTAATTGAACTAGTTATACTAGTTTTCAAAATGTATAAAGAATGAATATATATGTATATATACATATACATAACATTTATATAATAAAACTTTCAGACATAGAATCCCTCGTATTTATTAACTGTTTCTTTATTACTCTTAAAAGCTTTGATGTTTTTAAGTTCTTTTGACTATCGCATTTATTCACTCTTTTTTTTTTTTTTGAGAGAGCGAGAGAGAGAGAGCGAGCGATAAGTAAATGCTTGAGAACCAAAGGATTTGTTTTTCTTTCTTAAAGCAAACTTGAAGTGACAGGTATACTGTATTACATTTTACTTTTTTTTATTCAATTACAGAAATTAATGCACTTTTACAAGTAATCACAATTTCATTGTCTCTTCTGATATCTTTTTTTTTTTTTTTTTTTTTACAGAAGAGATAATGGATTTAATTAAACAGTTTTTTTTAACTACGAAAATGTTTTTTAATTAAGCAATTAAAAAACTATTTATTCGAAATAGAAATCACGTTTCAAGAGAAATGTGTTTCCATTGAATAGTTTTTAAACCATTTATTTAAAAAGGGGAAAAAAATAAAAAAGAGGGAAGGTTATAGCCATACCTTCGCTCTGCATTTCTTCTTCTTTTCTCATTTCTTCTTCTTGATTTCTTTGTGTTTTAGTATTTTAAGGGTTTTTTTTTTTTTTTTTTTTTTAAGATCGTCTGATTATTTTTATTATTTTTATTTTTGCAAACGAAAACTTTTTAATTGTATTTTATTATTATTATTATTATTTTTTTTTTTTTTCCCAAAAGACATATTGGGAATAGAGTACCCGCCGCCTTATAAAATCACTGGTTAATAAAATCAGCCGCTTAATCTGATCAAATCGCTGTGTCCGTAATCAAATCAATACAAACAGCCGCTTAATAAAATCAGCATCGCCGGTTAATAAACTCAAAAGAAAATCTTTTTAACAATAAAAATGATCATGTATGTAAGTTAAACAACGAATTATATTTTCTCACCGGATTTTTGAAAAGGAAAAAAACGAAACAAGCCATCACATTATTTGTTGAAAATATTACGCCTTACAAAAGAAAAGATAGAAAGAAAAAGGATAAAAAGGAAAGAAAAGGAAAAGAAAGAAAAACACGCTCGGGCATGTGTTGTAGTTATGAATTCAAGGAATGAATTCTTCAAATGATTGGCCATTGAGTATTTTTTTCTGTCTTTATATTCAAATAGAATTTCTAGTTCTTATTTTGAAGCAACTTAGCTGCAAGATATGCAAGAGGAATTTTTTTATTTTGAAGGTAAAGAATAAAATTTTGGTAAAGTATGATCGTTTTCTTCAAATGTATAGTCAAAGGAAGGCGATATGGAAACTTGAAATTTCTCAATTTGCTTCATGTAAACATAAGAATAAATATAATATTAGTGCCTAAATTGTACCAAACGGAAGAGTGAACCGCAAGCAAAAATGAATAGGAAAAGCAAAAGTCATCAACGCAGCTTTTCTAGATAGGTACAAGAATGCCAGGTCAACGAAAATTTGCATCTTTTACGTAATTTTGTCCTTAAAAGCTGAAAATTTTACATGAATGTTAAGTGACAAAAACTCCATTCGTATGGATGGCTAGTTGATAGATGGAAGGGCAAAGAAGAATTTCTTTCCATATTTAGGTAATGAATACTCTTTTATTGAGTTCGGGCATGTTCGCCGGATATAAAAATCAGCCGCTTAATAAAATCATTTTGATGAAAACAAACGTGATTTTATAAAGCGGCGCCTACTGTATTTTTGAAAAACTTCACATGGGGTGGTTTACAATACATCATAATTTTTCATTTTTAAGCGCTTTACTTTCTTATTACCTTGACGTTTTACATTCCTTACATCCAAAGAGTATTTTTGGTTATGTTTTATTTAATTCTAAGGTTTCAAAGTAATTCAGTGAATACAATATTTTTAATTTTATGTTAATGCTAAATTTGTTATTAAGGGAGTTTATTCCAACGTGTAAATAGTCTCGAATTTTTTTTTTTTTTTTTTTTTTTTTTTGTTAACTATCAAATTAAGGGAGGCATACTATTGTAACAATCGCAGCTATCGTAGATCACAAGTCGGATCGTACACTCCGCAGCAAAAGTATCCGAGCACAAGGAATAATCCCCGTCTTAAAAAGGTACACTTAATACTGCTTTCTTAATAAAATCCTTGTTGATTCATGTTCTTAGTCTGTCTAAGAACATGATTCGACAAGGATATATTTAACAAAGCAGTGTAAATTTACTTTTTTCAGACAGGGATTATTGCTAGTGCTCGGATACTTTTGCTGCGGAGTGTACGATCCTCGGAGGAAGGATAAGAATGGAGACTGCGAGAGCCGGTTTTCAATGGAGAAAGAGTGAAGTAACTGTATCAGGTCCCTTTAACCTTTCTACCCTGTATGGGTCGATTCGACCCATTTTTAAAAAAGATTTTGTTATATCTCCCAAAGATTTTAATTCTGATATTTCTGATCTTTGAAACTTCATGTATTCCTTAAAATTATGTATTCACATAATATGTGACGTTTTCATATTCATCATTCTTTTTTTTCTGTACTTAAAAAAATAATAACATTTTACCTGAATGGGTCTAATCGACCCATATTTATTTACATGCATCGAGGTGCATGAAAAACCAATTTAATACTCCAAAATAAATTTATTTTACTTGATTTACACCTTTTAAGGTCTACTGTGTCCAAAAAAGTAATTTTTGGCAATTGGTCAGTGTGTGTGTGCGCGTGTATTTGTGTATGTATATGTGGAATCTTCTGGTTATCAAATCTCCGAAACTAATAAAGATAGAACTACAAAACTTCAAACTGGTGTAAAGATGAACTTTCCAAATTTTGGTGAAAATTGGAAAACCGGAGATGAGACATTGGAAACCGGAAGTGGGACTGTAAGTCCTTATTAAAAAACGGCTCTAACGATTTTCTTCAAATTTGATATATAAGCACTCTATTAGATGTCCTTCCCAATGATATAGTTGGTTAGTTCAGGAAAATTGATAGGTGCCCTGTATAAATAGCTCAATTTCAGGTCTCGCAAGTGCGTTCCTATGAAAACGGCTGTACGGATATTTTTTAAAACTCGCCATATTAACTTCCTTTTATATATATACTTTTGTATGTAATTATTGTTTTCCGGTCAATGACTGAGTATGCCAAGTTTTGGTAAAAGTTGGTATCTCAATAACGGCTCTAACGATTTTCTTGAAAAATGTTACATAAATCCATTTTAGATATCCTTTCTCGTGTATTACGTGGTTATTACAGGAAAATTAAGTCATCCTTATTGAGCAGGTCAGTTTTAGATTTCGGAAATTGGATTCAACTAGGAATCTGGGAAAAGGTGAGGGAGATGAAAAAAAAAATGTTGGGGGGGGGGGGGGGTGAATTATAGATGAATTAAAATATGTTTCGAACAGTAAATAGTAATAATACATATAAAACAATGTGTAAGAAAGATTTCCTACAGTGTAAGTAAACATATTACGACCTGGGTCGATTAGACCCATACAGGTAAAACGTAACATTTTTTTCAGGAGGGTAGGAATGTTAACTCGTGTCCCTTTAACTGTGCTCCCAAAACATTCGCTTAAATTCTATTGCCGTTAGTGTTAAACGTACAAAAAAACGGTATAAATCACGGTTTATCCTTGAAAAATACTGAGAAATATTTTTTGTTTAGTGTATCAATCTTTTTTTTTACTTTCTCTTACCCATAAGTATTGTTTTTGGGTCAAAATTTCGAACGCGAGTTTTTGTTATATTTACATGTTCTGAGGTCCCTTGAATACGAAAATCATGTTTTTAGCAAATGATCTGTGTGTATGTCTGTGTGTGTGTCTGTGTCTCTGTGTGTGTGTCTGTCTGTTATCAGCATATCTGAAAAACAAATTATGGCAGAAAGTTCAAACTTGGTATTCTAAATCTGTATCATAGAAGGATGCTACACTAAACTTTTCGCTAAGGTCAAGCAAATGGTTTGTGTACAGGGACACTCAAAATTATTCAAATACATTACGTCTATGGGGGAAATTCCAGGTAAGAAGAGTTTAACATCTATAGACTGCACTAAACCAAATGAAACGAATATATATTTTTGTAATAGAGATAGTCAACAGGGGAAAAAAATATTGTGTATGCAGGAGCCTCGCCTCCCCCCCTGGGGGGAAGTCCCCCCTCGAGGGGAGTAAATTTTCATGAGGGTATCTTTCAAAAGAGCTCGCCAGTACCTTTAAAACGAATGGTTGAACCATTGATCTGCGATAATTTAAAACAAAGTTATCATTTTTTTTTTTTACTTTTAACAAAAAAAAAAAAAAAAAAAAAAAAAAAACATTTTTATTTTATTTTATTTTTTTAAATATTGAGAATAAAATGAACTTTTTTTTGGATATTTGGTGTTATACTACTTCTCTAATAAGGAAATCGTCTGCATTATCATAAAAGATAATTTTTTTAAATAATGATTTTAATAAATTATTTTTTAATAACCAAATTAAATTCTATATAAATGTAGGTGCATTAATGAAACAGCGGGTTGAGGGGGGCCGTAGCCCCCCTCACACAGAACTAATTATCATATAAATCTCTTCCGAAGCCTAATTTGAATTGTTTAACATAGGTTTACATAACATCGTTATCTTACCTCTTAATCTCCAACCTGTATTTATAATATTAAATTTCAGGATAAGAGAAAGTCCTGTGAGTGACACCAGATTATTGTAATTTTTTTTTATAATGAAATAAAAGCAGGAGCATTTCATCGTAAATATTCTTTTCCTTTTTCATGCCATTAAATTACACAACACAGCGGCCTGGAAAAACTTTCTTATTTAAAGTTAAATATCACATTGAAAAAGCTAAAAACTTATAAAAAATATAGTTTTTAAGATTATATTAAATTGGCGAGAACATAGGTTGCTTTCTATTTGAAACTCTGATAATGATAAAAATAATGATTTTTATTATTTTTTTCTATTCAGAAGAAGAAAGTATTGAATTCGTGAAAATTTTTGATGCATTTACACGTTTTGTAAAGCCTTGAAAATGATTTGACCATTTTTAAAAATGCAAGTCTGACTGTGTATCGTGTATGTGTTATCAAAATTTGTGGGTGCTGTATCTCATTAAGTAATGGGCAAAATTCCACAAAACTTTATATTTAGTTAAATCTTCATATGAATTGGTACTGATTATATTTCGGAGTAAATCGCCCATCAGGTGGCACTACTATGCATATATGTATGTGTTATCAAAATTTGTGATTGCTGTATCTCATTAAGTAATGGGCGGAATTCCACAAAACTTTATATTTAGTTAAATCCTCATATGAATTGGTACTGATTATATTTCGGAGTAAATCGCCCATCAGGTGGCGCTACTATGCATATTGCTCCCATTTAAGATAAAGCTATATTTCATTTTCTGTTGTGTATAATTTCGTAAATTTTTATATTTAATTGGATCTTAATGGGATTTTATCCTGATAACACTTTGTAGTAAATTTTTCAACAGGTTACGCTGCTATGCTGTGAGGCTTATTAAATGTAAGTGTAAAATTTGCAATATTGATTTTAATTATCTCAAAATAATTTTAA
Source organism: Salticus scenicus (assembly GCA_963930645.1). Lineage (NCBI taxonomy): Eukaryota > Metazoa > Arthropoda > Arachnida > Araneae > Salticidae > Salticus > Salticus scenicus. Next base: position 293,453,041 of record OZ005648.1, read on the forward strand.
ATGTTTGGGTTTTTTAAATAATGCTTTTGTAATTAAATATATTTACATAGTCATTATGAGTGTATTTTCAGCAAGATAACAAAATTAAAAACTAAATTCTGATCCTCATTATCTGAAATTTAATGAAAATTTAATTTAAAATTGTTATGAACAATTTAATTGTTCTTTCCTTAATAAAGCAAAATCTGCTACAAATGTAAGGCGATATTTTCTTTGTCCTATTTTTGGGATTTGAAATTAATTCTTTAATATACATAATCTCAATATTTTATTTGAAAGATGGGCTAAAGAATATTACTATTTTTAGAAAATCTTATGTAAATATTCATATATTTTCCTTTTTATCAATTATATATTTATATAAATTCAGTCTATATTGTTTAAAATGTCAATTTTTAAAATATACTTTTTTTTTTTTTTTTTTAATTAAAAGGTTGGCAAGTATGTAGAAGTTGATAAAACCCTTCTAAAATATTTTTCTTGATCCCTGTTAGTTATAATGATATGAAAAAATTGTTTTATTTCATATCAATTGTTTTAAACCCTTGCACTTGAATGAGTTACTTGTGGCAATTTGTTTTCTTATGCAATAAAAACAAACAATTTTGTTTGAATAATAATAATAATAAATAATTTACATTGCAAATTTTTGTAAAAAATTAGAAATTAAACTAGGCGCTTTAATATTCAATGCAAAAAATAACAACCCTCCCCCTCCCTGATGTACCGTAAACCGGGGTTACTTAGACCGGCGGGGTAACAAAAGCCATTTTAATAGGTAAATTTTGAATACTGGTTTGGTAACACTGTGTAGATGTCTTGAAGTTTGTTTTGATGCTATTGTTTGCATTATTTAACAGAGTTTTCACTAGTTTACAAATAGTTATTTAAGTTTTTAAGGATATGTTTACATAAATATTTTTGTGTTGATGTTAATTTTAGTGAAATCTTATAACCTACATAACTTCACTGATACCAATACTATTTTTAATAGAATTTAGTAACAAATGTTGTTCAACCTAACCTCAAACAATACTTTTTCATCTTTGCCATTTCACAGGATGCATTTCCATTTAGTTTTATATATTATATATAAAAAACTAAAGCTGTTACACAAACGGGGTAACAAAAGCCAAGGGCTTTTGTTACTCCATACTACATTATACCATATAAAATGAAAAAAAACCAAGTACTGGATATTAACAAATTACAGTAATTATTAAATAAATGATTTTTATGCTTTCCCTTGTTTCAGGACACAATATGCCTCGAAAGTATCAAAGGCCTGTTGGTGGCGGAAAATACAAAGATTAGTTAGTACAAATACAGGATCTTACACCAAATGTATACGTTATTGTAGAACTTATATTTAATGAAAATACAAAAACAGAAGTGAAAAAACAATTTTATGCTGTTGTTCAAGAAACTAAACCCGAGGAAGAAACAGCAAAGGTAAAATTTTTTAGGAAAAGCTCCAAATCACTGGGAAATGATTATGTGTTTCCAAATGTTGATGATGAGATGGACATTAAGATCACAGACATTATCACAATTAATAAACCTGTTAAAGTTAATAAAGGACGTCATACTTTCCTTTTTTCACTTAATAATTAAATGTTAGATTAAGTTAATATTAGTGCCATTATTGTATAATTTTTTACTAGTACAACAAATGTAAAATATTATAAATAAATATATTTTGGCATTTATGTGGATTTTGTTACTTCTTAATGAATAAATGTAGTTAAACATTGATTTACAACCACTGGTTTTTGTTACCCTATATCACGGGGTAACTAAAACCACCAAGTTTTTATTTTCTTATAATTAACATGCATGTTTAAAAAATTTTTTTTATATGTAATAATAAAGTAGAGCAATAGACCCAAGTTTTCCACAAATAAGTTAATCTCTAACATAAATAGCTTTTGAGTGATAGGTGTTTGAAGTTGAAAAGTGGTCTAAGTAACCCCCGGTTTACGGTAGATAATTGGGCCAATAATTTACCCACGCACCAACACAAATTTACTGACAATGCTAAAACAAAATTCCTTGTAATGTTAAAATGAAAGAGATTAACTATTTAAAAATTATAACTTCATTCGGAAAATATAAAAGTTTATTCAAAAGGCTTGTAACATTCAGGTAACATTCAAAGGCTTGTAATAAGGCATTATTAATTATACATATAATTATAAATACGCTAAAATTTTAAAATGAAACTTTGATTCGTAAGAAAAACACTAATAAAATAGATCATAATTTGCACTACCCAACACGTTTTTCGTATATGTTTTGAGTGCACCAATATGGCTGAACCGGTTACAGTTGGAGCTTCACTTAAACGAGCTCTCGCCCTCTCCATATCTATCCTTCCTCCGAGGTACGATCCGACTTGTGATCTACGATAGCTGCGATTGTTACAATAGTAATCCTCCCTAATACCCTAATGCGCACATTTACTAGCGTCTAGCCGGCGACGAGCAACTAGCACACTTTCCTTCAGATTTCGCGCGTGCATCTTTGTGCCGGCGCTGAATTCTGTTTCTGCTTATTTTCAAGATTCGCGGTTGTTTCGCTGCCTCACTTCGATTTCTGTTATGAACGAAGCAAAATGGCCCTTAATTATCCAACTGAACTAAAAAATACAGCATTAGTTACATTTTGTCCTTATTAATAAGTGTAGCAATTTTTGATAAAATCTAATAATCTGGACAGATACAATAACAAACTTCCAGCTTTATATGTTTTTAATAAAAGTGTTTGCACATTCATTCAGTAATGCAATAAATGGTGACAACGCAAAATCGCTATCTGAAAGAAATAGTGTGATCTGTCGTACTAACAGTGAAAAATATTTATATGAAGAAACTTAGAAAAAATTATAGTATTATGTAATAGAATATTACAAATCAGAGTATAATTTTTAATTAAGTATAATTAATTACAGAAGTTATATTTAATATTTTAAATAACATTACAAGTTTTATAGCTTTTCCAAACTAAATTTGTTACACAGTTTTAATCGTATAACCCTATAAAAAGAAAACACTCTCTCACTATTAGAATTATTTCAATATTTTTTAGTATTTTGATATTAAAATTTTTAATGACTTCTTGATTTCATCAGTATTCTAGCACTTTTACACTTTAATAAATTATTTCACAATCCTTCAATAGAGAACATTTTGCATGAAATTTCAAAATCAAAAATAATAAATAGTAAAAAAAGAAGAAGAAAAGAAAAAAAAAACTGTCTGGATATATTCTAATGCTGCTTCTTTTTTATTTGGTAATTCAAAATCAGGATATCTAGCTTTTGGATTTAGTATATAAATAAGAAGATGGGCTGTTATGAATTTTAATTACCATGCTTTAGCTTATATCCAGTTTTCAGTTAATTCAGTTAAACCATTTAATTCAGTTTTGAAAGAAACTAAAAAATGAGAGCAACTTTTTCAGTTATACAATTTTTACCTTGCATTAATTTGTCTGAAATAAATTGTCTTCCCATTTTTCTTATTATTATTACTGCAAACTTTTTCACTTATTGCATAAGACATAGTTTTTCTATTCTAATTTACCCCCCCCCCCCCCCTCCCACTTAAATAATAGTATGGCAAGTTTTAAAAAATCTACTTCTAATATTTTGTTTTTACCAAAAAATATTGGCTGTCATTTTTGAATTTTTCCCAGGGAGGAGTACTAAACAAACTAATGAATGCCATTAATAACATAAAGAATGAGAAAATACCCCCCCCCCTCCCCTTTGCTCCTCCATGTGTGTGCTTGACAGAAAATATTCTATGTTTAGAAAATGTCCTTGTTAATTTTAAATGCCCCAGTTAAAATCATGTTAAAAGTTTTGAATAAAATATTTATTCTAATACAAAATATCTCCTGATCTGCAATATATAAATTATTTAATTGGCGTGTAATTTAATATATAAATAATACAATATATATCCCCTATGGCTAATATTCTAAATCCTGCATGTTTTCTATAGATTGTGCATCCTGATGATTGGAGTGTTAATTAGACAACCAACTTTCAAACTGAAAATTATTCAATGGTGTGGACCTTATAATATATATATATATATATATATATATATATATATTGTAACTCATTGGTTCTTAATCTATATCGCAATTTTTGTGTCAGTCTTTCCTCTATGTTAAATTCAGTTCTATATTTTTGTGTGCTGTTATTGTTTTAGTTCTATTAATTGCTAAATTATAAGATTAAATTTTATTACGTTATCTATTATTTATATATATTATATATATTTATTTAGACAACCAACTTTCAAACTGAAAATTATTCAATGGTGTGGACCTTATAATATATATATATATATATAAAAGATTTTTCAAGATTTAAAAAATTTATTACCTGAAACCTCAAACAGATATAAATAACGATGTTTTTATAATTATTTTTTATTGTTAAGGAGAATAAATATTGTAATTTTTGTTGAAATCTAAAATGGTCAGGATGAATGATTAGTTTATTTGACATGGAGTGATCCAAAGATCATTCCACTTTAAAAAAAAAAAAAAAAGCTGGTGTTTAAAAAAATATACATATATATATATATATATATATATATATTTAATATCATAACTATTATAATACCATTACAATAGTTCCTTATACTTTGTATAAGGAAGTAAAAAGGATAACAGTGGAATCAAGAGTTATAGTAAGAAACTCATTGTAACTATTTAAAAATAATGGAATTTTTGCCATAATCCCTTTTATTCCACTCTACACATTTTAAGATTTGTAGCTAATGATATAATAAAGGCCTTTTTTGAAAGTTTATTTATTTATTTATTTTTTTTTTAATCGACAACTTAATATAAGTTAAAAAAAAAAAAAAAAAAAAAAAAAAAAATTAGCAAGCATAAGTGAGTTGCGTATTAAAATAGACCTCATGAAATTCCTTTTAAAATGAGGTCTCAAACAACCCTCTATACCTGATAGAACTTGGGAAATTTAAGTTTGCAAAACCAAACAATGTTATTCTCTCTCTCTTTTTTTTTTAAAAAATTATTTATTTAAAAATTAATTATACGAAAATCCAACGAGATATAAAAATTAGAAAATATACTCTCTTTTATAACGTTAATGAGAATGATTCCTAGAATTTCTGTAAGGGCCGTTTTGCTTCGTTCATAACAGAAATCGAAGGGAGGCAGCAAAACAACCGCGAATCTTGAAAATAAACAGAGAAACAGAATTCAGCGCCGGCACATGACGCACGCGCGAAATCTGCAGGAAAGTGTGCTAGTTGCTCGTCGCCGGCTAGATGCTAGTCGCACATTTTTCTAGACTCATTTGTGCGGGGTTTATTTTTTCTGTTATACATGTTGAAATAAGAAGCAATAGTCCTTCCCCCTTTTCTTTAGAAACTCTACGTATTATTAGCAGAAAGTTCTGTTTATTTTAGGTATTTATCGATATCTAGCAAAATTTTAAAATGACATACAAAGAACAAATCACTACAATATTATTATCCGTAGTATTTATTTAACAATTAACAAGAAAGTGCATTTACGATGAGGCCAAGGAACTAACCTGTAAGCTAATTTATTATTTATGCACTTAATTAAGAAGTACAGTGAACGCGCCAAGATTTTAATTTATACTTATTATAAAATTGATATTAATTTTTTGCTTAAAAGCTTCACAGTCAAATCGAAATTAATGGAAAATAAGTCAATAAACGCATTAATTATTTGTATTTAATATATGGAAGTTTAATATTTATAACTATTCTGAACACCTTGTTACAATGTTTAAAAATGTTCGCATAAATGCTTATCTGCATTCACATTTCTGTAAATCATTTTAGAATTTCCTCAAATTGGTATTATCTTATTCAGATTCAATATGGCGAGTTTTTTTTAAAAAAAGTATAAATCGATTAACTGGTTTCTTTCTGTACAGACATTGAAAAAGAAAGAAAGAAAGAAAGAAAAAATCTCGTATACATAGCGATCTTTGAAATGTGATTTTTTTAAAACATATTGTGATATATTTTTACTGCAGAAAAAGATAACGAAAGTCAAACATAATATTCATACTGCTCACATTTCCTCCAGATAGAACTTGGTATGAAGCAATGATAATGGACTTACAGGGCCACACAAAAACATTTAAATACATTGTAGGATATAAATCTAACTTGCTTAAAGCACACTTTCAGTTTTATGACGCATTTTATATAGGATATGTGCGTTAATTGAGGACACTGAAATAAAATATGTGGCGTTAATTTCTGAAGAATAATAACATAAGTCCGTTACAAAAAAAAAAAAAAAAAAAAAAAAAAAAAAAAACAGCTGTATGAAATTTTGTTGCTAAACTTTGTGTGTTCGAGGATGCTGAATCCAAAAAATAATCTTTATGTATGTCCATAACTAATTTTTCTTTTGCAAAATAATAGGGTTTACAATAAAAATTCATTCATTTTTACATTGAGTAAAATATAGTATAGTGTAACCACGTTTCCTAAGACTAGGAGTAAAGACGAGTCCAAAAGCTTGGAGGGGTGCCAACTTGACCAACAAGTTGGGATTTGGAAAACATCCAGTCATTCGGCGCTCTCTTATCGCTTATTTTCTCTCAACCAGATGACTATCACCCCTATTTAACATTGGACTCCTTGAGTCAGTACTTGCGCAGAGACTTCCATGGTCTCAAAAAATGTGGTTGAAGAACATACGTCTCATAAATAAACAAACAATTTGCTTATGATATATTTATAATTCTATGTTCACCCTTTCTCCACGTGAAACTTTTTATTCTTATTTAGTACCCTTCCAAACACGTTTCGATCCCTTACAGCTGCTCTTTCTCTCCCTCATCCTTCCTAATTTCCATTCTATATTATTCTTCTATATTGACCCTAATAAACATTTTTTTATAGTTAGAAATAATTATTCAATACGGTTTTAATATTAATAGGATACCAGATTTCATAATTTACTCAAAATTTAACTAAAAATATGAGTTTTAGAATTAATATTAAAATCACGTGAGAGAATTTTAGCAACATTTTTCGGTACAAATTTGTAAAAATCTATAGCAAACAGTTAAAAGGCCTTATTTAGCTTTATTTATTTATTTATTTTTTATGTTGCAGACCTAGGATATTAGTGACAAAAATCCAAATATAAAGGGGAAAAAATCATATAAATGCTATTGTATGTTACAGAAAAAAAAAAAAAAAAACCCTAGCAGTTTTGAATGATAAAGAATAATAATTTGGTATTCAGAAAGAATGAAGAATAATACTATTATAAAATTCTCACATTTTTTTTTTTTTTTTTTTTCCTTTTAAAGTTCCTTTCAGCTGCCAAGTTTTAAATACTAAATGACGTGACAAAATTCCAATATTATTTTAAAAATATTCCTTGAATTAATTTTGGTCTACTGCTTTCAATGTGAAAAAAAAAAAAAAAAAATAATAATAATAATAACAACTTCGATTTAAAATAATAATGCTTTATTGTTTTTATAATATTGGAAAATTCATAGTACTTTTAGCCACAGCAGTTTTTTTTTTCAACTAATATTCATTAATACTCAGTAACATGAATTTGTAAATAATAAATAATTAAATAAATTATGTACCATTATTTAAAACAATTCTATTTTTGCGCTAAATCACTGTTGGGGAAATTCTTGAAGTAAAAATTTAAAGGGAAAAAAAAAAAAAAAAAAAAAAAAAAAAAGAAAGAATAAACTTTTTATATTTGAACAATTTTCTGGGAAATAATTCAAAATATAACGCTTATTTTTATGTTATTAAAAAAAAAAAAGAAGAAGAAGAAAGAAAAAAGAAAAAAAAATCTGCCTAATTTTTTTCCTTTTTACCCAAGTTTAAGTTTTCAATAGCAAAATAATTTTTGTGAAGCAAAATTGCGTAAATCGTTTTCCCGATTTTGAATTTTTAGCTGGGTTGAACTTTTGAAAGAAATTCTAGGTTGTACAAAAGAAGAATATTTCGTTGTATAAAAAGTAAGTTTTTCTTTAAAACTTATTCATCTAGTTCTATTATTTAAAAAAAGAAAATTAAATCTATAAAACTTTCAAACATCAGAATATTTCCTATTTATTAACGGTTTCTAAGCTATTTTTCAAAGTTTTAATAATTTAAATGCAAAATATTTTGACTATCGAGTTTATCGATTTGTTCCGTTTTTCCTCGAAAAACCTAAAAGATTATCTTTACATTGTCTTTTAAGAGAACTTAAATTTTTTGAAGAGAAAGTTTTAGATAGTAATAAATTTTACTTCCGATTCAATTATCGAAATTTACGCACTTTTACAAGTAATCACAGTTGTAAGATTTCTTGTGATGATTTTTTTCCCTCCTCTTTAAAATAAATGAATTCTTTTAAACATTTTTTATTAGCACTTTTTTTTTTTTTTTTTTTTTTTTTTTGATAAAGAAAAAGTTCTTAGAAATAATCATTTACGATGAAATTGTTTTTCAATTAGCTTTTAAGTTTTTCTTATAAAGCAACATTCTATATATATATATATAAAGGGGGGAGGGCATATAAACACACTTTACCAGTTTTTTTTTTTTTTTTTTTTTACTTTTGTGTGTGTGTGTGTGTATGTATGCTTTAAATTTTTATTTTTTATATAATTTAAATCCATTTAATTATAGTTTTTTTTCTATCTATACATCAAATATATTTTACTATGTATTTTACTTTTTTTACTTCCCATGGGGTACATTAGTGAGAATATTTCTGAAAAACCTAACATGGGGTTGCTTTACAATTAATAAAAATTGCACAGTTTCAAGTAATTGACATTTTTTATTCTCGTGGCGCTACATTAGTTATCTTTAATAATACTTTTTAAAAAGTGATTTTGATTATTTTGGTTAAATTTCCAATTTTTCCATTCTTGCTAGAGGAGTCATTTTATTTTAACATCATGCAAAAGAAAAAACTTTTCCGCTCAGGAAAAAAAAAAAAAAAAAAAAAAAAAAAAAATGCAGACGAGATTTTAAAAGGTTTTTTTTTTTTTTAGAATAGCTACTACTTTTGTTTCTCAGAAAAAATGTATACTATTATGACAACTATGTCATATTTTAATAATTACCAAAATATCAGTTCGTCAGTGGAGGCCTCCATCTGGAGACTCAAAAAGATTTTGGGTTCTGTATGTCTCGCGATTGCGGCCGCAGAAGTCACGGTATTGACTTGCAATTTGGTACACATGTCCATGAGTCACACGGAAGTACCTGCATAGATTTGAGAGTGTATTATATTGGTACAGGGATGCACCAATTTTTTTTTTTCATCATTACAGCCTATCGACAGAAATTGTATGTACCGCAGTAGCGGCCACAAAAATCCCCAAATTGACATGTAAATTGGTACACAGATTTAGGCTCTGTATAGAAATAACTGCATAATTTTTTATGTCTATATTGTTTATGGATTATGTATAGGAACACACCAAAGTTTTTCTTACCATTATGGCCTGCGGGGTGAATTTCGTTTAAACACATTATAACTTCCTTACTCTGCATTCAACAAAATTAAATTAGCGTGCATTACTGAGATGCTTATACTTACATTTTCTGTAGAAAATCAGTGTGCTTAGCCATCATAATTAATGTGCAAGACCTTACAAAAATGTTCCGACAGTGTCACGTAATCATCTAAATTCTGTCAAATTTCGAACAATTATTCATGTAAAACATAGAATAATATGAATAGTTTTTACTAGTGTATAAAATGTTTATGGTTCGTTTACAGAAACACAGAAAAGAATTTTGTGACATTAGAGCCCATGAATAAATTTTTATTTAAGCACATTTTAAAGCTTTTATGCTGCATTCAGCGTACTGGAATAAACATACATTATAAATATGTTTAAAAGCACGTTTTCTCTAAAAAATAAAAAAAAGTTATGCATAGACTAAATAATTTATTTACAGGATCACGTAAAAGAATTAAGATGACATTCTGTAATCATTCAAATGATGCCAAATTAGGCTGAAGTATTAATGAGTTATAATTAATTAGGCGTATTCTTTTTTAGGTATATATAACAACCGTGGCTCCTTTTTAAGGACATACAAAAGAATTTCGTACCATTACGGACAAAAGACGGCATTTCTTAAAAGTATATTTTAACATGGTTACATTTCCTTAAATGTAATAAAATGTTATTAGAATGGTTAAAGGCATGGTTTTCTGTAGAAAATTGTGGGCATAGAATTAGTAATTAGTTTCCAAAGTATTTATGAGTTACAAGGAATTAATACAAGGCTATAAGTTGCTAGGAATATAAATATATATATATATATATAGAGAGAGAGAGAGATACAGCGAGGGATTGAGGGTGGCTGTAGAGAAACTCACTGTTTATCAACGAGTCAACTGATCTATTACACACACACACACATATATATATATATATATATATATTATAATATGATAATATTATAATATATTATATAATATATTATAATATTATATATAATATATATATATATTATAATATGGAACAAATCAAAAAGATATGTTGAATAATGTGTGATACAAATAGGACGTTGAGGCTCCTGACCTGTAGATCCCTAGTATATCAAACGATCAGAAGTCTGAAACGTGCACAATGATGAAAAAAACTTCGAGATCCCCACTGATTTTTTTTTTCTGTCCATTAAAAATTGGAATAGAGTTTTTTTTTTTTTTTTTTTTTTTTTTTATTTATTTAAAATATTTTATAAAAAGTAAGAGATTTAGAAAAATTTATTACAAATTTTAAATAATTTTAAAAGAGATAAAATGTGTAATGAAATGTAAAGACATTTGAGACCAGTTTTAAAAGAGATTGTTTGCATAATGATATGACGTCAGATTTGAATGACTGTGAGCGGGGCAGTTGTGACGGAAGATTATTTAGATATATAATATAATAGTGATCTTATGATTTAAATACACAAAAAACATACAAAAAAAAATTGTTCTTTATTTTGAAATATGAAATTGTTTCTTATATTAGTTTCTTAAAATTTTCTTTGCACGCTTACTTATATACACAATGGTGGACAAAATTAAAGCAACAACCTGTTTTCTCGTTTTCTTCTTTTGCACATAATTTTTAAACAAATAAACATATGAACATAAAATTTGGATGGCCTGTTCGTTATTATATTATTAACCGAATTTTATGTAACTTTAGCATAAGAATAATTTTTAAGCTAATAAATATTCATTTTTCTCTCAAAAGTAAGATTTGGAAAAAATGAAAAATTTCAATGATTTTTGGAAAGAACACTTAATAAAAAATGGTCATAAGGATGTCTTAGAGATAGATGAAGATGCACACGCATCCACATGTCAGATTACAACCAAATCTTTCTACCTGTATTCACTTTTCTGTTTCTTATTTTTTCTTCCTTTTTTTCGCATATGAATAACTTTTTACACTGAGAAAAAATTCTGTAACTGACAACCAGAATCTAAATTGTGGCTCTAGAAAAAATAGTTCCATGCCATCCTTATATATTCTAGTCCCCTTTGAAAGTGAATTCTAGAAACCCCTATTAGAATTCTAGAGCGTTTGCCTATATTCTCGAGGGCAAAGTTATTTAAAAATCTCTGCAAATAAATGGGAATACAAGAGGCGGGTTTCAGCAACTATAATCTTGGTTTATTACCCAATTCTAGAAATTCAGGCGAGAATTTCTTGCAATACAAAAGATTCAGAATATTGTTTCACCATCTAGAAATGTGTACATTAGAAATTCTCGATTATTTCGTCTATTCAGTTTATTGGCGTGCCTTATACGCATAGCTCGGAAATTTATATTTCTAGCTAAGGGATTTAGAAAATGGTCACTTATTCATTCTAGATGAAGGCGGTATTTTTTTTCTCTCGGTGTAAAAAATATGCATACAAACATGAAAATTGGATAAGATGTTCATTATAAAATTATTTATCGACATCATTATTATTATTCTAGTGCTGAGTATAGTTTATAAATTAGTAATTATATATATATTTTTTAAAGTCCATTATGAAAGTAAAAGAAAAGTTAATACAAAAAGAAAAATCGACATTTAGTTTAACATTTCAAGGCATGTGCGTCTTTACCTATCTCTAATGCATCCTTAACACCACTTTTCATTAAGCGTTCTTTCCTAAAATTATTGAAATTTTTCATTTTTTCCAAAGCTTACTTTTGAGAGAAAAATGTATATTTATTAGCTTAAAAATTATTCTTATGCTAATGTTAAATAAAATTCTGTTAATAATATGATAACGAACAGGCCATCCAAATTTTATGTTCACATGTTTATTTGTTTAAAAATTATGTGCAAAAGAAGAGAACGAGAAAACAGGTTGTTGCTTTAATTTTGTCCACCAGTGTATATATATACAGTAAAATCCGGTTACAACGAACTTCACGGGACCGCAAATTTTATTCGTTGTAACGGAATTCAATAGAAAATTAAACATTTCAATTCAGATCCTCATATCATAGTTAATTATAAAAATAGTAGTATAATACAAATTAGTAGATAATTAATTATTAAAAATAGTAATAAAAATTAGTAGTACCTTCTAATAACGTAAAGTTAGTACTAATACAATGTATAATATTTTTTATAGAACTGAAAAATTGACTTACCACCATTTCAATGATCTTCAAATTGTACAAGAAAAAATTTAATGCAGAAAATCAGTGATTTTTTTTTGTACAAGGGAGTTTGAAGCTGCGGACAATACAAAATTATGTACATGATTAATATTAGAAAAAATGTTATCTGGTACACTGCTCTGTAAAGAAATAAAATTGCGCACTCTTTCTAAGCTTTCTAAGGCTTCAGCAGATGTAACTTTTGAAGTAGTAATAACCTCATTTTCTTCATCTTCAGAACTTTCTTCATCATTTTCTAAAATGCGATCATCAACAATAGACTGCACAATATCTGTCTCTGTTAATGAATAACAAGTTGCAGCATTGTCATCTGCAGTTAAAAAATCTTTAAAGCTTATGCTTTGAGACACACCAGATTTTTCTTTTACTAAGTTCCAAACGGATTCGATCTCATATTCGACTGTCTGCTCCTCATCATGTAGTACATCGCTAGATCCTTGAGCCGTCGATTCTTTATTTAAATCCTGGTCAATCTGGGCGTGTTTCCAGCAGTGGGCTATTGTTTTCTGGCTTATATCATCCCACGATCCACAGATCATATCAATTGCCTCTTTCATGTTGCACTTTCTGTTTACGTTATTTTGCAGATAGCAGATCACAGATAATGCGTTTTAATAACATAGTTTTGTATCGTGATTTTACGGCTCTGATAATGCCTTGGTCAAGAGGCTGAAGTATTGCAGTACAGTTAGGCGGGAAATACTCTACACGAATGTGATTCAATATAGGAGGATCATTGTGTGCTGTGCAGTTGTCTATGAGTAGAAGAATTTTACGTTTTTGTTTTTGCATATCTTTATCAAAATTTATCAGCCATTCATTAAAGAATCCTTGCGTCATCCATGATTTTTTGTTGGCTTTGTAGATGCATGGTAAGGACTTAAAATTTTTGAAACAACGGGGTTTTTCAGATTTGCCGATTATGAGTAATTTTCGTTTTTCTGTTCCTGATTTGTTGCAGCAAAATAGGGCTGTAATCCTTTGTTTGGAAAGCTTTCCTCCAATACACTTGTCTCCTTTTAACGCTAAAGTCTTCCTTGGTTCTAACTGAAAAAATATTCCGGCTTCATCGGCATTAAAAACTTCGTTAGGACTATACGTCTTGATTAATTTTAGTACTTCACCTTTACGCCATTCGTTTACAGATTCAACTGGGACGTCTTTTGCTTCTCCTGAAATGCATTTTGAAACTATACCGTATCTTTCTCGGAATCGATTCAACCATCCGACACTGGCTTGAAAATTTTCAACGTTTAGCATTCTTGCAAATTCCAAACCTTTTTCTCTAATTAAAGGGCCACTTAGAGGGATGTTTCTAGAACGAACATCCATAAACCATTTGTAAACAGCACTATCCACATCTTGAAACTGGGCATTTCGAATTCGTTTTCTGCTTGGATCAAAGACTTGAACTTGAAGTTTTTTCAAAATGCTTTCTTTATCTTTTAGAAAAGTGGATAAAGTAGACGGCGAAATTCCATATTTGCTAGCAACATCAGATTTTTTCATTCCTTTCTCAACTTCAGAAATTATGTTTTTTTTTTCCTTCCAAACTAAACTGTTTTCGCTTAACAGCCGCCATTTTATGACCTACTGGTAAGATGAAAATTTTCAAACTGATTTCGAGCTTTGGGAATTCCTTTGCGAAAGTTATTCAGGTAGGGAGGAGAGGGAAGGGGGAATGTGCAATACTCATTTCACGTTTTGTTAAGTTTGCTTACATTGGTTACAGCTTACTTGGACTTCCAAGAAAAAGGGGTGGAGAAAAGGGGAGAGCGAACAAAGGAAACATTCCTTCTGCAGTGAAATGCCTATGCACACCTGTTTTACAACAAAGCTCGGAGAAAAGCGATTGCTTTAGAGATAAGCTTGATTGTCCCTAAGACTAGGCATCGAAAACAAAAATTGTCAAGCGATAAAAATGTACAACTGAAAGTATTTGCCGTGTCATATTATTTCGTTCCAACGAGATTATAAAAAATTGAATATTTCGTTATACTGAGATTATGTTAACATTATTTGAATACATTTCAAAACGGGACTCGCTTGCATTTCGTTATAACGGGATTTTTCGTTGTAATGGAATTCGTTGTAACGGGATTTTACTGTATATGTATATTACTTGATGTCAAAAGAAAAAAAAAATCATTTTTACTTGGCCTATTTTGTCTGAAACTAGTAATAATGATAATTCGCACGTCCCATAAAGAATTCATGCTTCAAAGTTTTGACCATGAAATTAAAATTACTTTTACACGTTTTCATTTAATTTCATATTAATGATATTATCTCGCTGCATTTTTTGTATGAACATATTATATAAAAGAAAACAATGTTAAGTCTCTGAAATTATGTAAGTTTTGTGACTCCCATAATTTCGACATGTGAATTAAGAAATTAATATTAGGGAAAATTATGATCTAAAAATTTTCATTGCATTTATTATACAAATAATTCTTATGCACATTTGCTAAATTTTATTTTAATTTTTCTCTCAATAAATTTTTAATGGTATTTCAAAGACTTTGTAATAGGAATTTTAGGATGATGTAGGAAAATTTTCTTAATACAAGAAATTTTCGTTAGACATGATTTAGATATTTCATTTCAGTTTTGAGATAACCCTTAAAAACGATTTTTCTTTTTTTCTTTTTTTTAATGGGAAAAAGTAAAGTATTATTTAACTAATTGCGTAAAGAGTCGGTAATATCTGTACTGTGTGATTTTTTTTATATGTAGTTGATTTACCAGCAGGCATTCTCTGCTTTTTTCCCCTTTACTTTCGTAACTGTGCTTATGTTATTTCAAGGATATTGTTGTTGTTTATTAATTTTGTAATACCTAGCAAAATTATAAAAGCAGTTACAATGGACCAATACAGTATTATTTACAAAAGGAATTGTTTTTGTTTCTATTTATTGTTGGCAAAAAACTTTTTTTTATTGTTGTTAGACATGATCCAATATATTGCATTTATTTATATATTTCAATTGAAATTGACGTAAAATTTTTGCCATTTGCCTCAAAACTCTATCAATACCTGACAAAAGTCTGGTACTGATAGAGTACCAGAAACTAAACAACTTTTTGTAAACTTAACATTTTTGTAAGTTTACAAAATTTTATTAATATTCTGAATTCAACTATGAAATTCAAAACTGAATATTTAATTTTATATTTATATTTATATTTTTTTAACAACAAGATGTACTCGGTTGAATGGCTAACATTTACTCACGTTTCCTTTTCTTCTTCTTCTTCTCTCTCTCTTTTTTTTTTTTTTTCTTTCTTTCTTATTATTTCATTTTATACTTTATGTTTTAAAATTTTCTTGTAGGCGATATTCATTTCCTTTGAAGACTTTGCTGGAGTGCATATTCCCATGAATTTATCACTTTTGAATTCCTACATATCCTCCTGCATACATATTTTGAAGAATGATAAAAAAAAAAAAATGTTCTTTCCTTTGATAAAAATAGCCCTAGCATAAATAAAACTAGACTTTGGTATTTTTACTATTAGTATTTATTGTTTTCGATGATGTTATATCGATTTACGCTACAGTAAAAATTAATTTTAAAAAAATGATTTTTAATATTATAGCGACCGAAAAAAGTTATAGGTATTCACCAGAGAAAACTGCTACTTTAAAAATTACCATTCCAAAGAAAATTTACTTTTCTTCTGAGGTATCATTTTCTTAAGTTCAAAAAAAAAAAAAAAAAAAAAAAAAACGTTAATTTAAAATTATGAACTGCAATACAAAATATGAAATAATATTTAACAAAATTTTTAAAAGAATGCAGATTAGCAAAAATAATTGTGTAACTTTGACTAAAATAGAATTGATGAATTTTATAATATATATATATATATATATACATACAAGTTTTACTCGTATTAAAAAGAAACGTTAATTTTTTAATTTAATTTAAATTAAGTTTTAATACAATTAATAAAACATAGAGAAATCCAGAAAAAACAGCAAATTTTACTTATATATACTGAAATAAACTCTAATTATGTGTTCATCCAACTTCTGTGACGTCATAGGTGCAAGTGCTATCACAGTATTTTTGTTATTACTGTGAAATATGCAAAAGTTACACTTACCAGTAAATGCATAAGTACAATCGCACCTAAAAATTATAGGGCACTTCAGTAATAATTAACTTCTGTATATTTATTGTCATTTGAAAATTGGCTAACTTTCCCAACATTGAAAAGCCGTTTGTATGTAATATATACATGTGCATAGTTTTATCCTGCGATCTGTAAGTATGCGGCATTGTCAGCGTGTTTTATGTAAGGGGAAATGCACTATGGAAATTTTCAGAATTTAAAACCTCATTTTTAATTGCATAAGAAAAATATAGTCGCAGAATAAAGCAAAAGTAACTGTTCCTCAAATTTTTTAGTAAATCATCACATATCAGATTAGTTAAGAATAGTAATATAATTTAATAGTATTCAGGAATATGTTTGTCTTAATTCAAATCATACTCTATTCTCTCTCTCTCTCTTTCTATATATATATATATATTTCATATTAAAAAAAAAAAAAAAAAAAAAAAATGGTTAATTTCATTACTGATTGTTTAAAATTCAGGTATTAAAATATTGTTTATAGAAATATCTCTCATAGAACGCATTGTTTTGGAATTCTTTCGGGTGTCCCTGTATACAAATCACTAGTGGTATTTGTTCCATTTTTAGTAGGAAACATTCCATAGTGAACTTGGATGATATATATCAGTTTCATTAAGATTTGAGTAAATTAAAGTTATTAAAATATGATTTACATAAATATCTCTCATGGGAAACAATGCTTTTAAATACTTTCGGGTGTCCATGAATATTTACCGGAGTTGGAAGGCGAACAAACTGACAGACAGACAAACCGAAGTCATAAACACTTTTCAACTTTGTTGGAAAGGGTTAAAAATAATTCTTAAATTTTTTATTAGAGTAGAAAAATCCCGCTTAATTTACTTCTCTAGTGTGAACTTTGCCTGGGTAACTACGGTCACTTACAAGGACCTCTGGTTTAAAGCAGTAAATTACGGATGAAATAATAATAGTTATAATTTATGAATAATTTATGAATCAGTTTCAAAGGAATGATTTTATAAATAAAGCGTGTCCGCGATAAGAATGAGACAACTTGATTTTCATTTATTTTCAACAAAATATTACTTACATGAATTCTACTTGCATGAAATTGACAAACAAACATTTTAAATCACTTTTCATACTTTAAATTGAAGAATAAACACCTTTAAGTCCCATTTTGCGAAGATTGCTTCTAGCCGTCGTCATGGCGTTTTGTACAGTTTCTTTGGTTACTGATTTAAGGAGACGATGATAAACCCTCTTGAATTGGGCCAAGTTTTTGGGCTTCTTTTTCTCGTAGGAATATTTACATTTCATAATTCCCCAGAATTTTTCTATCCCTCTTGCTTGTGGGACGTTAGGCGCATTTTCCGATTTGGGTATGAAATCGATCTTCTGGTCCCTCAGATATTCGATCACTTCTTTTGTGTAATGACTGGTTGCCATATCGGGCCGCAGAACAAAGTATCTTCCTTCCGATGATGCTGGAGGATGAAGGGTATCAGTACTTTCTTTATACAAGTACATTGTTGCAAGTGAATTCTACCATTCACAGTTCCCTCAAAGCACACCGGTTTGGACACATTCCCATCCTCATCCATGGCGTGCCACACCATCACTTTTTCCTTATAGGTTTGATTCCATATTCTACGGGAACAGAATCTGGTGAGGCAGAATGGTAGTACTTACTACCACCAGCAGCATTGAGATCATACATGAAATAAGACTCGTCATCAATGACGAGTTTCAGTCATGATCCAGATGGAATTTCCGATAAATTTTTAAGCAGTTCTTCTTTGCTCGTTGTTTTTGATCTTTTATGTATTTTGGAACCGCTTTTTTTTTAAAAGATTTTAAATTCAAATCCTTTTTTACGATTTCGTGCAGATAAGATTTAGATATCTTCAATTTCCGGGCGATTTGGCGCACTGAAATATCAGGCTTCTTTTCCACGATTTTCTTAACCTTCGTTACAAGAGTTGGGTTCTTCTTCCAGATTCCTTTTCCGAAATTTCGAGAAACTTCAATGTTTCCTTGTTCGTCATACTGTTTTAAAAGACGATATGTCGTTGCTTTTGAAATTTTCTGCTTTTTAAAATGTTTAAAGACTACATTCTTGCCTCTTCCGGAATCGAAATTATAGAATTATACAATTTCTTTTCGAACAGCGTTTGATAAGTGAGCCGGCATGGTGAACCTTGCAGCAGCAACAATCAAAGTCTTATCTTATTTTAAAGTGTGCGTGACCTACTTTCTGCTGATAGTGTGAAAATTTGCATATTACGAATTTCTCGCGTTAGCTTAGCCAATCGAATTGTCTCATTCTTATCGCGGACGCGCTTTATTAGGAATTATTTAATATTAGGTACATTGGATAACTAATAAAATTTAACAGTAAGATTTTTTTTTTTTTGTAAGTTCTTTTCAAATGAAACGTTACGTCAAGTGTTAAATATTGAATAATGCGACAAAAATCCAATTTTTTTTACTTTATCTTACCCACAAAATAGAGAAAGTATTGTTTTTGGGTCAAATTTTCGAAATTGAGTTTTTGTTATTTTAACAAGTGTCCCCTGAATCCAAAAATCATGTTTTTAGCGGTTGGTCTCTGTCTCTCTCTCTCTGTGTGTGTGTGTGTCTGTCTGTCTGGTATCAGCATATCTCAAAAATAAATCATAACATATTGTCGAAACTTGTTATTCTAAATGTGTATGATATAGGGATGCTACACTAAACTTTTCGCTGAGATAAAGCAAATGGTTCGTGTACAGGGACACTCAAGAGAATTTAAATACATTACGTCTATGGGAGAATTGCAGGTAAGTAGAGTTTAACATCTATAGATTGTACTAAACCAAATGAAACGAATGTATATATATTATATACGTAAAAACATGTTTGATGTAGAATATGGTATAGAAATCATTCACTGTTCGTTTACAGGGCTACACAAAAGAACTAGATTATTGTGCGACAATACTTGAAAAAGTGTACTTCATGTCTTCATGGTATGCCGCGCGTCATTAATATAGGATTATATTTATGTCCACCATGTGATGTGCACGTAACTTTCAGAAGACATACAGGGCTGGCTGCCAATATTTAAGCCAAAACATTTTTTTTTAATTATTATTGTTATTGGAAGTGCTTTACTGTAATATTTTACCATGTCCAGGAAAGCTGACCAGGAATTGAAATTAATTCCTTATAGCCATATAGTAAATAATGTTTTTTTTTTTTTTTTTTTTTTTTTTAAGATAAATATTTACCGCTTGGTTTTTTGTATATTTAAACGTTTTGAGGCTTCCTGAATACCGAAGTCTAGTTTTTAACGTTTGATTTTTGTCTGTGTCTGTTACAGTAAATTAAAAACAAATAATTTCAGGCGATCCAAATATTGTATTTTGAAGCTTATGTGTTTGTTGCTAGAAAAGTTTGATCAAGATTGATAAGTTTCAAGGAATGTTGGTGTGAAAGTTGTCTGAGAAAATTTTAAATGGACTTTTGACTTTAATAACAGATTTGAATTCTATATGAATTTAGGTACAGTAATGAAAGGCCCCCCCCCCCCCTTTTCCCCCACTATATTTCACACAGAACCTTCAACCAACAGCTATATTTCATGCAGTATTACTTGTGAAATACAGCTGTTCCGAAGCCTAATTTGAATTGTTTTAACATAGCTTTGCATAACAGTACACGTTATCTTAACCCTTAATCTCCAATCTGTATTTATAGTATTAAATATCAGGGCAAGAGAAAGCCGTGTGAGTGACACACCAGATTATTTGTAATGTATTACTTGCATTAATTTTCAGCCCACTGCCTTCATCGTGAAAGAATAATAATAATCATCATAAACTGTATTTTAAGATAATAAACCACCATTTTTTGCACCGTTGTTTTCATATTATTGAAAAATTTATTATATTTTTATCGTGCGGTTTATTTTCCCCTAACCCGTATTTATAGATGCTAGGTAGTATGACTTTATAAATAATACATAATTAAATAAATTATGAACCATGGTTTAAAACAATGTATTTTTGTGAAGAAGAAGTCACTCTTCCGAAAATTTATGAAGTAAAAGAAAGAAGAAAAAACAAAACAGGAATAAACTTTTTTCTACTTGAACAATTTTTTAGAAAATAATTCACAATATAAGGCAATTTTTTTTTTTTTTTTTTTTTTTTTTTTTAATAACTTCTTAAGCTTTCTCCTTCTTACCTGAGTTTACCTTGTCAATAGCAAAAGAGTTTTTGCAAAGTAAAACTGTGTAAATCGTTTTTTCGATTTTGAATTTCTTGCTGGGTTGAACTTTTGAAAAAGATACTGGATTGAAGCGGATAAAAAAAATCGCTGTTTAAAAAGTAAGTTTTTCTTTTCAGAACATACTGAACTATTTACACTAGTTTTAAAAATGAAAAGAATAAAATAAATAAATAAATATTTTCAGACATTAGATTAGAGTCTCTCATATTTACTAACAGTTTCAAAATTATTTTTTAAAGTTATAATGATTTTAATTGTTTACGTATGTAAAATATTTGAATCACGTTTCTTTTTACACGAGAGAGCTAAAAGCATTTATCTTTCCTTTCCTTTAATTTTTTTTTTTTAATGTAAAAAATAAATAATAAAGAAAAATAAAAAATAAAGAAAAACTGGTTTTTTTTTTTTTTTTTTTTTTTTTGTAGTTAAAAGCAAATTGTTTTACATTTCACATTTTGAATAAATTAAGAAAATTATTGTGCTTTTACAAAATATTTTAATTTCAAAATATCTTACGATATTTTTTTAAATAAATAAATTTACTTACTTTATTTTTTATTTTTTATTTTTTAAAGATTTGAAAACTATTGATAATAAATAGTATTTATTGTTTATAATGAATGCATTTTCTTTAAATAGCTACTTTTATAGAAATCGCTATTATACGAAAAACGAGGGGGGAGGGTATTAATTAGCATAACATTTTTTTATGTTATTTTTCTCTCGCAATTGTCTTGTATTTTAGTTTTTTTTTTTTTTTTTTTTTTCCCTGTCTAATGATTTTTAGTTTTTCTTTTATGCGTTAAATATTTTTAATTGTCTTTTCTATTGTTTACTTTTTTTATGGAGCATTGACAATATTTCTGAAAAATTTAACGGGATATGGCTTCGCCATTTATCGAAATTATACGTTTTTTAAAAAAGTTCGTATTCTTATTCTGTTCATATCACTACATATTTTTTTAAATTCAATAATACCTTTCTTCTTCTTCTTCTTATTATTATTTAGAACTCACGCTAGCATGTCCACACAGCAGTGATTGCTGCCAATGTATCAGTAAAAAAATGTCACCAAATTCAAAAATATAGACAAGAAATTTTTCACCTAAAATATTAGAATATATATATATATATATATATATATATATATATATATATATATATATATATATATATATATATATATATATATATATATACATACATACATACATATATAAACAGTTGTTTAAAAAAATAGTCAGTAAAATATGAATAAAACTACCTTTTATTACTTTCATTGTTAATGTTCTATTGTTTTCAATAAATTAATAATAGTTCACTATAGTAAAAATCAATTGGTTTTAACCAGCCATCTTTATTAATATAACAAAAAAAAAAAAAAAAAAAAAAAAATCAGATTAAAACAAAAAAATTATTTTTATACAATATATTATGCTAAAGAATTTTTAATTTTAATCATATGTATCATTTTCGTAACTTAAAAGCACAAAAATTTACAACTATACCCTCATTAATATAAAATAGTATACTTAAAATGATAAAATATGAAATCAAATAATTTTAATTAACAAAAAAAGAAAAAAAAAAACTTTCAAATTATTACCTAAAAATATTCTGTATATATTCTATATGTATTTATGTATTCATATTGGAAGTATATTTTTAAATATCATTTGAAATAACAAAAATTTATAATCTTACTCTGGGGAAAATGTATTTATAAATTAACTTTAAGAGAGATTTCCATTTAATTAGTAAAGCCTAAAGGAATTTAGAAAATGCAGCAAGGTCATACTTACTTAAATAAGCTGTAATTATCTCTCCACTGCATGTAATTTTTATTTAACTTAGCCTTATAGATTTTCGATTTACCGATTACTGTAAAATTAATAAATAGAAATACAGATATAATGTAGCTTAAAAATAAAAAGAAAGTTCTTTATATGAAAAGTAAAAAGGTAGTGGTATGTAAACGTCAAGCGTTGGTTTTTCACGTTGTCAAACGACTTTTTAAAATGATAGCCATTAAAGAATTCAAGGGAATAAAGATATTCAAAATGTTTTGTTGTACATATTTGTTAAATTACATCGCAAATGCGGAACTAAATGACAAAATATTTATTTAAAAAAAAAAAAAAAAAAAAGAAGGAAAAGTGCTGTACAAATTCCAAAAAACATTAGTTAAGAAAGTAAAATACTATCTGTTTTATTTATTTATATATTTTCCATACAAAAGATTGTCCTTTTTTGCCATGAGCTTATTTGTACGAAGAAAGTTTTCCATTTTAGGTAATTAATTCTTTTTTAATACTCAGTGTGTCTGATATTTTTGTAAAGCTAAAATTAAATAATGCTTTCCAGTTAAAAGTATTGACGTCAGTCTAATAACACTATCGGCATGAAAATTGCCTCTGACACCATTTCAGCACATTCTTATGTAAAATGACCTTCTGAATCTGAATATGACGTCCATTTTGCCCTATCATCCACCGTTTTTGGGGAATGGCCTGGGCCTCCTATTTTTATCATTTTTCAGTGATTTTATGGCTATAAATTTGATTTTTAGGAAGGGGGGGGGGGGGAGGATTATTTTAACCGTTAAATATTTTCTGGGAGGCTACAGATTTGAAAAATTCTAAAACATAGACATTTGCGACAAAGAATTTTTTTTTTTTACTGAAATTATGCATTACATATCTTATAATTTTTTAATATTTTATTAATGTTATTTTTTAAACTTTTAATTTTTTTGTTTTAGGTGTTAAATTAATTATTTTTCATCAAAATGGGAAGTCATATTCGGATTCAGGAGGTCATTTTACATAAGAATCAGCAAGAATGGTATCAGATCTCGATTTTTTTTTTTTTTTTTTTTTTTTTTTTTTTTTTTTCTCGTAGCAGTGTAACATAGCAACAGTTAAAATCAAGAAAAATATAAAGAATTATAGATTTCATACACATTTAAATATTTTTATAGCTTTTTGAAGAACTTTTAATGGCTTTATTTATCATTTTTTGCATCTGAATTCGAAACTGCTTTTTGCTAAAAACTAATTATAATAAATAAAATAAAACACAATGGGTAATTTTCAAATGAATTGTGTTTTCAATTAAACATAATAATTTGAAAAATCGATTTATATGAAACACAAAAGCGTACACATTCTTTATAATTTATAGTTTTCAAAGCAGGTAATCATTTGTAAGATTTTTTTTTTTTTTTTTTTTTAATTTTTTATTTATATTCTAGAAAATTCAGAAAGTGTCTTGACAAGTCACTGCTTTTCTCATGAGAGTTACTTTTAAAATGCATATTGTAAATTCCTTTGTATCAATAACTAAATTTACAAACCTAGTTTAGTTTGTGTTAAATACTTCGTCAAAGACAAAATGGTATCAATATTTATTTATTTTAATAATTGTTGGTATTTAAACAGATATTTATCTCACGAGTGTTACTTTGCAACAAAGGTTAACTTCTAATTAAAAAAAAAAAAAAAAAAAAAAAAAAAAATGTTTAATGAAAAATTATAGATTCTCACTGCAGTTACAATGAATAACTAAAAAGTTTTAATTATAAAAACAACTTATTTGTATAAATTAATAAATGTACTAATGGCAATGCTGAAATTTAGCTACAGTAGCATCTCATGAGCGGCAGTAACACTCGTGAGCGATAGTATTAGATAGAAACAAATTAACTATCCTGTTGTAATAATGTGTAACCAAAAAAAAAAAAAAAAAAAAAAAAAAAACCTCTTTATATAAGGACAGAAATAAAGTTAAAAAATCCTTTTGCGTCAAGCTTAAAGGCAAAGGTAGATTCCTTTACGTTGTATGGAATTACAATTTCAACTTGCAATTATAACATTAACATTAGCTAACATTTGACCATTTGGGCAGCACTAAATTTCATTGTTAATTGTTACGAATTTAGTAAATTGTATGATTTGGCGAGATTCATGTGACAAAATTTGCAATTTAGCGAGGAAATTTGTGATTTGGCGGCAGAATTTGATAGCTGACAACGAAATTTTTGACTTGGCGACGAAATTCGTTAATTGACGACAAAATTTGGTGAGTTTGACGATGGAGAATGGCAGCTTTGGCGTCATTATACTCTCTTCCCACGCGAAAACCACTTATCTCTTCACAGACCAATATCTTGTTTCCACAAGATAAAAAGTCAAAGGAAACTGTAATGTATTACTCTCAATTTCAATCCTACATTTTAAATTCTTGCCTAAACCGGCGTTCTAAACTATTCACCACTAACGATATATTTTTAAAAGACTAACGTATTAATTTTAATTTTATATTTTTAAATGATTAATTAAAGCTGTTAGCGTGTTTTTTATTTTTACAGGGATCTTTTTTATTATCGTTTGCACGTGACGTAAGCATCAGATTATAAGTTTAAGCAATTAAAGCTATAGAAAAAGTCGGCTTCATCATAATTGACGAAAAATTACTTTTTAACTTGTAACTTTTAAGCAATTGAAGCTATCTAAAAAGTTGAAATAGAAAAATTGTTCTTTAGAGTAAGGCGGTAATTCGCCTGTTTTGAAGTTTTTCCCTATTTTCAATGTTAAAAAAGTTATGGGTAAATGAAAATTTCCACCCCCCACCCTCCACCATTTCCACCCCTTTGAGCTAGATACCCCATCTACGAACTCAACCGAGATTTATACTGTCCTGACAACATATCCCGAGCTGGTTAAATTTAAATAAAAATTACTCCAGTTATCGCGTTCAGCACTTAACATGGGAAAAAGCGTCATATATATAGTGGTTTTGTGTTCTAGGGGTCATGATCGGTGAAGATTTGAAGAAATTTTCCAGAAGTCGTGTCATGAGGACCATTGCAATAGGTAGATTTCCTGTAAGGTATCTACCTAAAATTTATCACAACATTAGTGGTTAAGCTATATTAAAAAAAAAAATAGAACACCATCATTCATTTTTTGAAGTCTACATAAGCAATATAATTTTCATTTAATTTGATTAAGTTTTCTCCAGAAATATTTAGAAACATCACTTTTATTTCTCAACCTTCATAAAGTGACAACTTGTACACTACAATGTATCTCAAATAAGTTTCTTTTTGATCCTCTCTTACAAACTCAAATAGTACAAATCTGTCAATTTTGATTTGAGTTGAAGGAAGGATTATTTCTTTATTGCTGTTCTTCAGTATTATATTTTCAAACTTATCTTCCGTTTCCACAAAATTCTTTATCTAATTCACTTTGTAAACTACCGTATATCTTTTCTTTTATTGATCTGCTATTATAATTTTGTGCAAGAAAATTTACCTCTTTATATCTAAAATGACACTGGTGATTAGCGAATACCTTACTCTAATACTACATAGGTAATATTTTTTCATTGCAGTGTAGATGCTGGTTGTCAATATATTTGGCAGAACATTTGTCGTACTCTCAAAGCTGATTAGAGTTAACGTCAAAATTTCGTGCAAGTGTTCCTTTTATGCACATATATATTACCGTTAAAGCTCGAAATCCGTTAATGTACAGATTACCTAGCTAATCTGCAGATTAACTAAAATGACCCGTTAAAGTGCAGAATCAAGAGTTTTCCGCATTTTAACTAGGTAACCTGCACATTAGCGGCTTCTGTATCGTTAAAGTTCAAATGTTTGTTTCGAGCCTTAGCTTTTTTACATTCACCATGACGTCAAACAGACATCTGATACAGATACGCGAATGAGCTTCAAACATAAACTAAAACTTTTAAATGTTTGCTACGCCTTCCCCTTCCGCTACGCTATGATAAACGGTAAACGCAAACCGTGGAGGACCGAAGCCATGATTAGGTTTCTTATTATGACCAACGAAAAATTTAAAGTAACAAGTAAGTTATAATTGTTTTAATTTTGATTTTATTTCTTCGCTTTTTTAATTCTGTCAATATAAGTTTGATAAGGCTCTACGTTTTGTTAATAAAATCTAATCTTAATTAAAAGCTCTCTCTCATGAAACTCCATTTTGAATTGTAAATATTAAATTTACAACACAGTAATTATTTCCTCCCGAAATAAAACTATTAAACCACAACTTTTTAAAACTAATTTATTTTAAAATTGATTTAAATTACTATTACTTACTGAAAAAAAATGATGTATTAGACAATATTTAAAAAATACTTAACATGAAATTTTTGTGCATTTTTTAGCATTTCATAACAATATATATATATATATATATATATATATATATATATTTTTTTTTTTTTCTTTCAATTTCAAGTTTCCTTTATATATCATGATTATATTTTTATTTTATTTTATTTATTTATTTATTTTGTTCGCTTTTTCAGATAATTTCGTTGTAGTTTATTACATAAAATGCGTTAATAAAGTTATTATTATTATTATTATTACTATCTTTGTAAAATTAATATATATGCTAAACTTGTACCGATATATGTTAATTGCAAAATATAGTTTAATAAAGCATTGGAAAACTGTCATTTTAATTTTCATGCGTTCTAAAAAATATTAAAGTAGTTTCAATTATTTGAAGTACTTCTTAAATAATGCTTCTGATTTGTCTAATTTAATATTTCTTTAGCGAATTAAAAATTGATGCATACTTAGAAAAAAAAAAATAGTGATAGCAATATAAGTTGTTAGTAAAACATTTTTTTTTTTTTTTTATTTAAATGGTTAAATATTTTTATTTTGAAAAGAAATCGTTACTGTATTACAATTCTAATATTCATTTATAAAACAGAATTTATTGCAAGCGATTAAAGCTATTATATTTATATTACATTTCATATTAAAAATGCATAACATCTTCAAACTTATATTAACAGAATAAAAAAAGATGAAATAAATAAAATAATCTGGTGTGTCACTCACACGACTTTCTCTTACCCTGAAATTTAATACTATAAATGCAGGTTGGAGATTAAGAGGTAAGATAACGAGTACTGTTATGTAAATCTATGTTAAACAATTCAAATTAGGCTTCGGAAGAGTTTTATGTGATAATTAGTTGTGTGTGAGGGTGGCTTAAGAAATTGTCTCACAAACTTAAACAAGGTTCAGACAGTCATACTTCAATGCCACATCCGTCAGATTTAAGGGTTATAAGAAAAAGCCACGGGTATTCTTTTAAACTGATCACCCTGTATAGATATATCGTCTTCAATAGTTTTTAGTGATTTTGTCTTAATGGTCTGGATGTTTCCTTTTGATACTTACTCTTGTGGTTTCAACCTCTCTTTAATGGTCTTATCACAAGCAATCATTTACAACAATTTTGTAGGAAAGTTTGGAGGAGTTTTTCATATTCTTATTAAAAAAAAAAAAAATAAATAAATAAATAAAAAAAACTATTGCTTATTAATTCTTTTCTTTTTCTGTAGTTGCACGTTTAAGATCCCCTAAAATAGAAAATTATTTATATGCACAAAAGCATATATCATATCGAATGTGGTATGAAAAGCATTAACCGTTCGTTTACAAGGCCATAGATAATTCGGATATATTAAGGCTATAATTGAAAACTGCTTACACACGCGGAATAAACAGCAGCTTTGTTTGCATATGCAATTAAAACAAAGTCCACTCTAGCCTTCCTTCAGGTTTGCTGACCATTAAGAATAACGTAGTGACGATGATATATTGTTGCCTTCGGAAAAGATGTAAAACATTATAGATCTTCATTAATATTGGTACAAACACTGGTTATATAGCTTTGAAACATGAAATTACGTAACATGATGTTTCTCGCCAAATATCGCCAAGTACGTCGTCAAGGGGCGATATCGAACTAAACGCTAAAGCAGGATTTCAACTGCGAATTTATAGGATTGCTTCCAGATGAAAGACATGACTATCAAAAAAGTAATACGTCAGCAAGTTCATTATTAATTAATGCAAAGTTCATTGTAACAATGAACTTACATTAATTAAGAATGAACGCGTTGCCAAATGAATTTAAGGTTGAAAATAAGCAACATTTACCACTTTGTAATACGATGTAAGATGTTTGTTCTAATATACCTCAAAGTATGTAAGGTGATTCTACAGATGCGTATAAGGGTGGATATGTATATATGAATATGAATTCAATGAGTGATAGTTTATGTGTTTATGTGCTAAATTACGAATAAATACTAAGAAGAAAAATTGAGCTAATAATTCATGAATTTATTTTAGAATGAAGGATTTATAAATTTCAACAAATATATTCGTTATCAAGTACTCTGGCTAATGAAATTTAACAGCAATATTTTCTATCACTTTTTTTCTTTCTTTTCTTCCTTTCTTTCTTTCTTTATTTAATTCCTGTCAAATGAAAAGTTACATCAAGTTTTAAACAATCATTAATATCACAAAATTTCAATACTATTTGTTAATAGATCCCTTGCATTAATTTTCAGCTCATTGCTTTCAACGTGAAATAAAAAGTTAACTATAATTTAAGAAAATAAATGCTTCCGTCCGCTTCCACATTATGGAAAAATTTGTGTGTATATATTCATTCTATGTATGTAATTCATAGTATTTTATTTCCCCAGTATTTATTGATACTTGGTAACATAATTTGGTATATAATACATAATTAAATATTAATTTATGAATTATGGTTTAAAACAATTTATTTTTTAAGCAACTCTTGCGAAACTCACTTTTTACTCTCTTTTTTAAAAAACACTTTCGAAATTTCCTGGAATAAAAGCTTGAAGAAAATAATAATAGTAAACCCTTTTTCTACTTGATCTATTTTTTAGAAAATAAATCGCAATACAGGTTTTTTTCTTTTTTTTTTTTTTTTTTTTTTTTTTTTGTTAAAAAAATCTTTTCTTACCTGAGTTTACCTTTTCAATAGCAAAAGAGTTTCTGTGAAATAAAATTGTGAAAATCGTTTTTCCGATTTTGAAATTCGTGCTGGGTTGAACTTCTTAAAAGAATTCAGGATCTCAAAAAAGAAAAAGAAATCGTTGTATAAAACGTAAGTTTTTATTTTATTTATTTATTTTTTTTTTAAGAATTTATTCAACTAGTTATATTAGTACAAAAAAACGAAATAAAATTTCTAAAACTGTCAGACATTAGAATCTTTTCTACTTATTAGCCGTCTTTGGCATACTTTTAAAAGTTTTAATGATTTCACATTGTTTGCCAATGCAAAATATTTTGACTACCACATTTGTGAACAGGTTCCTTTTTACTAAAGAGAACTAAAAGCTTTTATTTTATTTTCCTTTTAAGGAAACTTAAAATTTTTGAAGGGAAAGTTAAATAATATAAAATTTTACTTATAATTCAGTTACTGAAATCATTGAGCTTTTACAAGTAATCACGTTTTCAAGATTTCTTGTGTTGTACTTTTTTTTTTTTTATGTATATATATAGAGAGAACGAATGAGTTTATTTAAGCATTTTTTATCAGCATTTTTTTTTTTTTTTTTAAGTGTTTTGGTTGAAATAAAATTAATCATTTATGATGAATGCGTTTTACAGTTAGTTTTTAATTTTCACTTACAAAGCAATATTCATTATGAAAAAAAGAGACAGAGAGGGAGAGATAATCATACCTTTTCTTTTCTTTTATTTATTTATTACTAACAGGCTTTGCCCGCTTTGCTGCTCACTATATATAAAGGAATTAAAAACAGAACCATTCTTTTTTCCGTCGACCATAAATGACAGCAATTTTTCGTCAAATATAATATTACAATATTCTATAAGCTTTACGTCTAATAAGACACCTAATTTTTTGTCGTTATATATACTTTCCATTTTAAATATTTTATGTTAGTTAATAGGGGTTGGTAATTGGTATAATGGAAAAATAAATATGTAAACCTGATCATGGTAGCTTTATTATAGCTCCCCTTGGTGGCTGTCGAATTTTCGACGATATATTTTGGTTTTTTCTATAAAATGATATAGTGAGACAAAAATAGATATTTTATGCGATTATTGTTTCTGTTTTTTTTTTTTTTTTTTTTTTTTACAATATTTTATACTAGCAGGCTTTACCCGCGTCGCCGGTCACTATATTTATATGAATAATAAAAAGAAGAATCGTTATTTTCATCTTATAAATAAAAACTAAAAACTAAAAAAAAAATAAATAAATAAATAAATAATAATAATAATAATTGTTAATTACGGTTTAGTTAATAATTTGCTTCCCAATTCAAAAAGTGGAAAATTCGGCTTCGAGATGCACACGGAAACATTCTAAACTATGTGTGTACCAAATTTCACATCTATAAATGTGCTAGATTTTTATAGAGAAAATAAGCTATTAAAATAAACAAAATATGCAATCCCACTAGCAACAGTTATTCTATAGAACCCTGTTGACGAACTTTGAAATTTGAGTAATAGCTCGGACGTTTCTTGCCAAGATCTTTACTTATGCAATTGCGATAGCTATTTTAATCTATCATCAAAATGACAATAAGTGTTAAAAGTCGTCATGAGGATTTTATACTAAAGCCGTACCCACTTTACTTTGGGAACCATAAAATCAAGAAAAAAAGAAGATATAAGGCTATTTGATTAAATGATATTTTAAATATAAGTAAATATTTTCAATATAAGTAAATTAAATTTTTTTAAATGTTATGA
Organism: Salticus scenicus; assembly: GCA_963930645.1. Taxonomy (NCBI): domain Eukaryota; kingdom Metazoa; phylum Arthropoda; class Arachnida; order Araneae; family Salticidae; genus Salticus; species Salticus scenicus. The sequence goes on from OZ005648.1 coordinate 293,484,757, forward strand.
CGTCAGATTTATCAGAAATTTTTGATGATACAGGTTAAAATTTCCTTTTTTTTTTCATTATTATTATTATTTATTTATTTATTTATTTTTATTTATTTATTTATTTTATTCATTTATTTATTTATTTTCACGCGTAGAGAAATGTTTCTTTTTATGTTAGAAAAAATAAATGAAAGAAAAAATTGTAAATATTTTATTATACTGGCAACAGGCTGAAATTAAAACGGAAAGAAATATGTCGAGAAATATAATAGGGTTAAATACGTTAATACGTTTTAATTAATAACTTTCTTCCTATTTAAAAATTTGAAAATCCCGCTTCGAGGTGCACACGGAGACGTTAGAGACTATCTGTGTGCCAAATGTCATGTCTGTAAGTGCAGTAGATTTTGCTGTAGACTTCTGACAGGCAGAGTTCATTTCGCTTTTGTTAATAAGATTTTATTTATGTTTTTGATACGCTACATCTTGAAATGGCTGTCACGAAAGTAAAGTCCTTGGCGAAAAATGACCGGTCTACTTCAGCCTCAAAACTAAAAAAAAATTGCCCAAGATTATCCATAAGTATGTTATTGTTATTTAATTTTTATTATTATTTAGTTTTAAAGTCCTAATGGCGTCATTTTCTCATATGCATAAACAAATTTAATTGTTGATAATTTTGTATTATTCAAGTGAAAAATTTATTTTTAGGTCGAAAAATAAATAAATAAATAAATAACTCATAAACTTTTTTGGCAACAATTGCATTTAAATCTAATGTTTAAATGGCTAATTTAAAAGCTATTTTAAGGTTATTACTTTCATAATTTAATTAATTAAAAAAAACTAATCAAAAATTTGAAAATATGGCTTCGAGGTGCATCAAAAGAGGTAAGTATGAACTTCCATGCAAATTGGTATAGCTCTGCTTTCAGCTGTTTTCCTACAAAGCTCCAAATACACACACACACACACACACACAGAGAGAGAGAGAGAGAGAGAGAGAGAGAGAGAGATCTTATTATTAATATGTTTTTATTAACTTGACATTATGTAACTATTAATGTAAATATGTAACGGAATCTTGCAATTCAATTTTCAGCCACTTCTGGTCCTTCGATTGACTTGAAATTTTGGACACGACTTCATAATCAATAACAGTTTTATATACAAGTGTTTTCAGGCGCCTATCCCATCAGGAGCAGGTTCCAGGGGCAAACAAAAAATCTCTTTCTTTATATATATATATATATATATATATATATATAATTCTATCGTATGTGACAGAAGATTTGGCCATATTTGAATAACGTGGAATGGTAACAATTAATTTTTTTATTAAATATTTAAAAGTATGTAATTGTTTTCTAAAACCTTTATTAGTTCACATTTCAATAAAAGCGTGTTCTTTAGTTTTTTAAAAGTACAACTCTATTATGTATTTTATTATACATAGATTATTATTATTAATTATTGTATTTTATTTTTAATTATTTTTATTAATTTATTTTACTTTCCACGAAGCGTGGGAACATCTTTGAAAAACCTAACATGGGGATGATTTATAATATTACATCGTTTTTAGATTCAGAACAATTATTATTTTTATTTGTAGGGAAAATAAATGTAATTATTTATAAGAATTAAAGAATACTCCAACTTAAATAATATAACAGATTGGTTTAAAATTTAATTCATTATGTTAAAAAGAAACTGGCTATCTTTCTAACAGCAGAAAAGCTTTTTGTATGTACTGTACATTTAAGTGTATAGCAGTGGCGTATCGTGAATGATGTTTTGGGTATTCTCCATACGGGTGGCTAGAAAGAGCTCATTATCATGAAAAGCTCATTCTTCTGATTGACTGTTGAAATGTCGTCATATCTACGTTGTTTCTCGAAATAAGCGAATTAACCAATAAGATGATTAAATATGAATTTTAATGTACTGTTTCTAACTACCCGAGTGGAGCATACCCAAAATGTCATTCACGATACGCCACTGGTGTATAGTGTCAATCTTGTGAAATGCAATTAAGCTGTATGGGCAGCAGGACTTACATAAATGAGAATGAGCAATCAGTAAAAAAAATGTTCAGAATTTATAACATAATTTTAATTGGAGTAAAGGAATTAAAAGAAATGCAGTCACAGAATTATAAATCCCCCGCCCCCCCCCTTTCTTCAAATTCGTTAGTAAATTATTTCATAAAAAATATATTAGTATCGACCGATCAAGAATAAAATATATTAATCATTATTATTCATGAATTTAAATTTTAAGTCATTTTCATATTAAGTTTTAAGTTTTGAATTTTCAACATAGTTTTGGTAAAATATCCCTTGTCTAGGCTCAAACTTATGGCCAAATCCCAAACTACAAATTATTAGAAGAAAAAACATATTAGAAAAAATAATTTATTCTTTAAAGTTTTGACCTTCAAAATTTAAAATTACTTTTTTTTATAGTTGCAATGTTAAGAATTGTATTATACTGCATTTTTTCGACAAACATGTTATAATTTCTTGGTAGTATTAAAGGTTTAGAAAAATCAGGTATTTGTAAAACTTCTCTCTCACTCTCTTTTTAAATTTAATTTAGCTTTTATTTTTTATTTTTTGACGTAGTTACACGGTTTGAGGTTTAAAGAATCTGAAAATCAAAACTTTTTAAGACTGAAAGCAGTCTGCTTCTGCTCTCAATCATTCTTGCGAAAATTCCTAAACTTAAAAACTTAAAGAAGAAAATAAACTTTTTTTTTTTTTTAACTTCGATTATATTTTAAGAAACAATTCAAAATATAAATCTCGTTATATATATATATATATATATATATATATATATATATATATATATATATATATATATATATAAATATATCGTTATATAAAAATATATCGTTTTTTATATATATAAAATAGAGAGAGAGAGAGTCTTCTCTTTCTTTCCAGAGCTTCCCTTATCGATAGCAAAAGAGTTTTTGAGTCGGGTTGGGTTGTGGGGATTAAGGACGATTGACTGCACTAGGGTCCTAGGTCTGAGAGGGAGTGCCCTCCGTGAGGATCTTTCTAAGGGGTCTTAACCTGTATTTACGCAAGTTTCGGAGAAAACCATGAAAAACTTCGAACGGCTAGGCTGACGAGCGTGACCTGCACTGTAAAAAATGCTGCAGTAAAATTACGGGCAAAGCCAGGCAGCAGAGATTCCAGTCAAAGGCCGTAAAAATACATTTAGACGATGAATGATGTATCGCCAGTAATTTTACGTTGTGATGAAACATACAACCAACCTGCAAAAAAAGTAGCATTGACCGTAATATTAGGAAGTACAGGCATTTAGATGTTCAAAGCAACTTTAATCGCCTCAACTTCCCTACCAAACGCATACTTGGCTGTTCCTGACGGAATGTAATAAGAGAAGCTCCATGAATACCGGCTCCATTCCTCTCAAGTTTTGAGCCATCGGTATGGAGGTCTAACCGTGCCTTAAAAGGAAAACGGTTGTAGATAGTTTCCAACAATGAAAAAGTGTATTGTATGTAATGCATGCATGTTCATAGAGCTAAACTTCGCGAATTGTACTTATGGTATATGGGCAGCGTGAGGAATATAAGTGGGCCAGTGTTATCAACTTGTAGCGATTTTTTTATTTAATAATTACCACTAATTTTGAAGAATGATGTTTCACGTATCTTATTGTGATTCGAAAAACATACAATTAGACAAACGCTGCTATTAAAAATGAGTGACAAGTATTGAATATAAAAGTCCCCGCAAGGTGTCAACTCAGTAGCCGGAATGATCTACAAAAGAAAAATGTCTTGGATTTATAATATTTTTTATTTCGCGCAAAGAAATTAAGTGCAATTGCAAAAAAATGTAAAAGTAACACACTATTTCCCCCTTTCAAAACAAAACAAAATACAATAATAATAATAATAATAATAATAAATTTTTAGGTAAATTATTTCATAAAAAATTATGTTAGTATCAGTCGGTTAAGAATAAAATATATTGTTCAATACCATTCATAAGCTTAGTTTGTGGGGTTATTTACATATTAAACTTTGAACTAAGTTTTTACTTTCTGAACATACATATGTAAGGAAAGTATTGTAATCATGACAAAAATTCGACTTTGAGATTTTGGTTTGCCTAAACGTTTTGAGGTCTCCTTAGGTCATTGTCGTGAGGTCTATAAGTGTGTGTTTATATATATATATATGTGGGAAGTTATGTGGAAAGCTTTGTGGGACGCATTCCTTGTACAGTCAAGAGATGGCGCTGATTCTGATGCTCATCTTTCGACGAGAGGACGAACGGAAGTCAGTTGGGATCTGTCTGCCATGGAAAGCTGTTGAGACCGTCAGCGCGAAGGCTGATATGGTCATTTTCTTCTAATTAGAGCTTGACTGAAGTGCTCTTAGTAGTTGTGTAGAGCCATGGAGGGCTGAATACATCAATCTCACATATTTGATAAAGTGCGCGAAGGTACTTTTGTGAATTATAAGTGTGAGTAGGTGCTTAAATGTTGCTTTGTTACAGTTATTCTGATGAAGGGAGCTTGTTCTGTGAGTTAAGCCTCGACACCAGCAGTTGGTTAATGATGGAAATTCTGCTATTATTATATTAATCTTTATGTGTAAACTGTGTTGTGTGTGTTCCAATAAATGTTTCGTTAAATAAATCGCATCTCATCATTGCCCCACCTCTAGACGCCCAGCCAAGATCCTACATATATGCATGAGTGAACACTCTAGCGTCTAAACACTTTATTCGAATAAGCTGAAAGTCGGTACCTATATTATAGATCACCATAGCGCAGACTGTAAACATTTTGGTGAATCTAGCACTTACAATTTTTTACAGGGACACAAAGAAAAATTCTTTATCATTATGGTCTACTGGCTCAAATTATTTAAAGTGCGATAGCATCCTTATTCGATTAAGCTGAAAATACAAATGCGTGATATAGGTCACCGTGGCACGTATACAGTCGGTAACAAAAGTGTCCGAACACTAGCAAAAATTCCTATGCAAAAAAAGTACACTTCATGCGGTTTTGTTAAATAAATCCTTGTCTAATCCTCTTCTTAGTCAGTCTAAGAACATGATTCGATAAGGATTTATTTAACAGAACCGTATGAAGTGTACTTTTTTTACATAGGAGTTTTTGCTAGTGTTTGGACACTTTTGTTGCCGACTGTACTGTATAAATTTTGGTGCATCTAACACTTGTAGTTTTTTTTTTTAGGGGGGGGGGGGTGAGAGTCACAAAGAAAAATTCTTTATCATGATGGCCTATAGGCTAATTATTTAAAGTACAATAACGTCTATATAAGCCTTACTCGAATGAACTGAAATTTTCTATACATATTATAGATCACCGTCACACGAACTGTAGCGATTTTGGCGAATGTAGCACTGATAGGTTTAGAGGGACACAACGAAAAATTGTTTATTATTAGGGCCTATAGATTCAAATTATATAAAGTATGATAGCGGCTAAACGCCTTATTCAAATGAATTATAAATTTATACGTATGTCATAGGCCAAAATTATAACATCAGTTTTAGTTGGCGTGATCAAAATGAAAGTGACTGTACCTCAAATGCTCCAGTAAATCATCTCATATCGATATCGATACATCCTTTTCCTTTTAGTTTTCCTTTTCTAAAATTGTTTACATTTTTCATTTCTTTGAAAGCTTACTTTTGAGAAAAACTGAAATAATCTGAGTTTAAAAATCATTACTTATGTTAAAACTAAAAAAAAAAAAAAAAAATCGATTAAATATTTCATAACAAACAAACCTGCTATCCAAATTTCATGTTTATATGTTCATTTGTTTAGAAATTATGCGAAAAAGAAGAAAATGAGAAAACAAGTTGTGGCTTTAATTTTATGCAGTAGTGTAGAAGAAAGTAAAAACCCCAATCTGAAAGAGTGAAATAACATTATCTTTTGGAAGATAAAAATAACGAACATAATACGAGCAGCAAAATGAAGCAATGAAAATCTTAGAAATTTATACATTCCGTGCATTGCCATAATACGGCACCAATTATTATAACTCTATTTCAGCCATTAAAGAATGTAAAAATGAACAAGAATGTAAATAAGTACCGGGCAGGTTCTCATTAGGAGAAATATCGCATAGGATGGTACGAATGAATTGAATTGAATGCAATTAGTTATTATAAATAAATAGATATATCTTTTAAGTTGTATTCGATAAAAATTTGTTGTATTCAGATTTACATGTTGTATACGGAATGTATAATGTATGACTTTTCATGAATGTTTCATATGGTACAGATTGTAAAATACATGTTTCAAATTATTTCAAAGTATGTAAGATGAATGTACAAGTGTGTATATGGCTGAATATAAATGGTGGACAAAAAAATTAATATTTATTCAGTTTTACAATGTTTGTTTATTATCTTGATGAATATTTAACAATTAGCTCTGAAACTTCAGGAATGTAAGGAGCATGTTACACCTCATATATTTCAATGAATGTTTTGCTGTGATGGCAAAAAGAAGGGCAATAACAATTTGAAAAAAAAAAAAAAGAGAAAAGTTTTGACCGCACTGTAAATGATTACTTGAAATATGTTTAATATGTAGTGTATAATTACGATATTTTTTTAGGTATATACATATTCATTTGTATGATAATAGCATGCATATTCATAGAAATACAAAGATTTCTTTCTTTTTTTTTTTTTTTTTTTTTTTTTTTTTTTTACAATATCGAAATTGTTTTGCTCGCTTTTTCTTTTTAACATTCATGTTTTTCGAATCAGTCCGATGTCATTTTTCAGAAAGTTTACATACTATGGTACACGCAATATGCTGCAATCAAAATTTTAAAATATTAACTATCTAACTATATAATATTTAAATATAATATATATTTAGCTGCGCATACGCAAGGGATAACAACATTTATTTTCCAAAAAAAAAAAAAAAAGATTATCATGATTTACATTTGGAAAAAATATTGAGGTGAATTTTCCCACACTCCAACAAAAAATTCAAATGGGATTTTTCCAACTTAAGTGAGTAATTACATTTTTTACATTTTGCATAAAAAAATTTGTTTTTCATGAATTTCAAATAAGCAAATTTAAAAATTATAGAATGGAAATTTAATATCTTAGGTTTATGGTTATGGACATTACTGCTTCTTTTCAAGGACACAAAGATTTTTTTTTTGTTGTTGTTGAATGAATGAATTTACTTAATATTTTTTTCAGAATGAAAGAACTGAAGTAAAAATATTCACAATCTACATTTTTATTAGAAATACAAGTGTAATTGTTCTGAAATTTATTTTTAATTTGATTTTGAGTACTGAAAGAGAAAGAAAAAAAAACATAACACTAACTTCTAAACTTTGTAGCTATTTGTTAATAACATATATAATTCTCTTACATATATAAATCTTTGCACTTAAAAAGTATTTTAAAAATTGAACGATGTGACAAAAATACAATATTATTTGCATTTTATCCTTTGCATTAATTTTCAACCCAGTGCTTTCACCGGGGGGGGGGGCTCTAATTTTAAATAATAGTTTTTTTTTTTTTTTTTTTTTTTTTTCTTTTTCCCCGCATCACTGTTTCCATAATGTTGAAAGTTTTACAATATTTTTATCCAAAGATTTTATTTTCTACAGCTAGAATTTATTGATACTCGGTAATTTAACTTGTTAAATAATACGTAATTAAATAAGTCATGGAACCGTGGTCTGAAACAATGTAATTTTAGCTGCGAAAATCATTCTTTCGAAAATTTATAAAGTAAACGGAAGAACCAAAAAATAAAATAAGAATAAACTTTTTCGAACTTGTACAAAATCGTTTTTTCAATTTTGAATTTCGTGCTGGGTTGAATTTCTGAAAGAATTTCTGGATCGCAAGAAGAAACTAGTATGTTGTGGCCACCACAAGACTTTCTTCTATATTTTCCTATACATATTCAATCAGTAACAATATTAAAAAAAAAAAAATGATTTTTTTTTCCTTTCTTTTTTTTTTTTTTTTGTGAAAATTAATACATATTCAATCACTAACAATATTAAAAAAAAAAAAAAAAAAAAAATCGAATTTTTTCTAAGTGTTTTTTTTTTTTTTTTTGGTTAAAAGTAAAAAAAATCGATAACTTTGTTTTAAATTATCACAGATTTATAGTTCAACCATTCGTTTTAAAGGTATTGACGAGACCTTTCGAATGATACCCATCTTCAAAATTTACCCTCCCCGGGGGGGGTACTTCCCCCCCAGGGGGGAAGCGATGCCCCCCCATGCACAAAATTTTTTTCCTAGTTACGTACTACTATTATCAATAATTCATATTAATTTTACAAACACAAGTGTAAAATAACTCTTATTATGCACATTTATACGAATTTTTGTCCTATGCTGCCATGTTAAAAATTTAGATAAAATGCTATCACAGCGCCACCTGTTGAGCTATTGATCCCCAAATATAATCAGCAACAGTTTATGTCGGGGACCAACTAAATACCAAGTTTGGTAAAATTTCGTTAAAAAAAAAAAAAAAAAAAGATTATTTTTCTAAGTTTTTTTTTTTTTTTTTGTTAAAAGTAAAAAAAATCGATAACTTTGTTTTAAATTATCACAGATTTATGGTTCAACCATTCGTTTTAAAGGTATTGACGAGATCTTTCGAATGATACCCATCTTCAAAATTTAACCCCCCCGGGGGGGGAACCGATGCCCCCCCATGCACAATTTTTTTCCTAGTTAACTACTACTATCATCAATAATTCAAATTAATTTTACAATCACAAGTTTAAAATAACTCTCATTATGCCCATTTATACGGAATTTTGTCCTATGCTGCCATATTAAAAATTTGCATAAAATGCGATTACAGCGCCACCTGTTGAGCTATTGATCCCCAAATCTAATGGGCACCAGTTCACGTCAGGGTGCAACTAAATACCAAGTTTGGTTAAATTTCATTCATATGTTCGTGAGATACAGCGTCCACAAAAAAATGATACAGACAGACACACAGACAGACAGACAGACAGACATTTTCTAAAAACTATCAATTCGTGTTCAGGACATCCCAAAACGTGTAGATCCGTCAAAAAACGGAGGTCGAAAATTTTCGCGAATCCAATACTTTCTCTATATTACATATAGAAGAAAGTAAAAAATAGCTGTATAAAAAGTAAATTTTTCTTTTTACTTTCTTCTATCTTCAATAGAAGAAAGTATTGGATTCGTAAAAATTTTCGATTTCGAGTTTTTGATGGATTTACACGTTTTGAGAGCTGTAGAACACGATTTTACCATTTTTAGAAAATGTCTGTCTGTCTGTCTGTGTGTGTGTGTGTGTGTGACAAAATTTTGTGGCAACTGTATCTCTGGAACTACTGCACAGAATTTCATACAAATTGGTATGTAGTTGCACCTTGACATAAATTAGTGCCTATCAACTTTTGGTAAAAATCGTCTTACAGGTTGCGTTGCCATCCCGCTTTTTCTAAATTTTTAACAGGGTGATATAGGGCAAAAATTTTCAAGATGGGTATCTTTCGAAAGGTCTCGTCAGTACCTTTAAAACGAATGGTTGAACTATAAATCTGTGATAATTTAAAACAAAGTTATCGATTTTTTTTACTTTTTACAAAAAAAAACAAAAAAAAAAAAATCTTTTTTTTTTTTTTTTTTTTTTTTTTTTCCTCTCTCCCCTTAATTTTATCAAACTCCCACGGTTTCCGTGTTCTGACAAACTTAAACTAATTTTTGCTTTTCCCCCCAAATTTTGTCAAAGTCCTACGGTTTCTGTGTCTTGACAAACTTTAACAAATTTTCACATTTTACCCAAAATTTTGTCAAAGTCCCACTTTTTTTTTCTCTCCCCTTAATTCTATCAAACTCCCACGGTTTCCGTGTTCTGACAAACTTAAACAAATTTTTGCATTTTTCCCCTAATTTTGTCAAAGTCCCACGGTTTCCGTGTTTTCACAAACTTAGAATAATTTTCACATTTTACCCAAAATTTTGTCAAAGTCCCACTTTTTTTTTTTATTATTATTATTGTTACTGAGTGAATTTGTATAGGAAAATATAGAAGAAAGTCTCGTGGTGGCCACAACATACTAGTTACAACTTATCGAAGTGTGTATGCTAGTTTTAAAAAATGAAAAGGATAAATACAAAAAAAAAAGTTAAGTAATTTCAGACATTAGAATGCCTCCTACTTATTAACTGTTTCTGGACTGTTTTAAAAAGTTCTAACGATTTTAATTTGTTTGCCTTTGTAAAATATTTTCACTATTGCACTTTAGTATGTATATATATATATATATTTTAAGGAGAGTAATTTAAGGCTCTTCTTTTTCTTTCTTTCTTTCTTTATTTATTTAAAAAATAAATAAATAAATAAATTGTTTTAAGTGAAAAGTAGATTGTATAACATTTTGCTTTTACATTAAATCAAAGAATTTGATATACAATTAATTATAAGGTGTCTCAATTTTAAGATTTCTTGTGATATTTTTTTAAATGAATGAATTTACTTGGTATTTTTTTCAAAACGAAATCGCTAAACAAAAAGCTATTAATTAAAAATAGAAGTAATCGCTTACAATGAATACGTTTTTATTGAATAGTTACTTTTAAAGAATTTGTTATTATATAAAATCTTTTTGTAAAAGAAATACAACCGACTCCGAAAGGCATCTATCATTCAAAAAAAATAAAAATAAAACAAAAATTGGCATAAAAGGAAATTGTAAATTGCGCCTAAAAGTATGAAATAAATTCCTTCGCCAAACAACATAAACACTACAATTAATCATAACGTTTAAAGTCGGCGCAAAATGAAATGCAAATTGATTCTTTTTTTACAGATTTGTTTTTAGATCGATACGTTGTTGTTTTGAATGAATAATCTTCATAGTTTCTTTTATTATTTTATCACTATATAAAATTGGTCCTTTAATAGCACCTATATAGAACAGTGAACATCCTTTGCGATTCAATATTTATGTTTAAACGAAGTTACAAAGAATTTCTTTCCAAACTTTTGCAGCTCACGAAATCCAAATTGTTTATTTGAATCAAAGTATTTTTTGATTGTAAATGCCAAAGTGACATGTATATGATTTTTGTATTGAATAAAAATATCAACTTTTATTTAATTTTGCGACTGGGGAAGGAATTTATCTCATACTTTTAGGCGCAATTTACAATTTCATTTTATGCCAATTTTCATTTTATTTTTAGTTGTTTAAATCATAGATGCTTTTCGGATTCTGTTTTTTTTTCTTTTTTCCTTTTCTTTTTAGTGAAAATGTATTCATAAAGCAGCACACGAGAAGACTTTCGACGGCGGTTTCACATACTGCAACCCAAAAACAAAAGTGACGCAACTCAAAAAATGGCAATTCCGAGTTCATGTTACTGAAAAATATATAAAGTGCCCCAACGTGCACAAAAAACGTTACGTCTCCATTTCGAAAACTATCCTATTTGAGAGGCAGTTGTGTCAGTTTTATTCTCGTCAATGCCTTATCTTCAAGTTGATTTTTCTGTAATACTACATTTTTGAGTTGTGTCACTTTTTTCGACTTTATGCGATTTGAGAAAAACTATCTATTGAATCCACATATATAAAATTAAAAACGTTAATTAAACGTTAAAAATTAAATTAAAATGTAAAGAACGGATTCGCTGCATTCGCAACCAAAAATCCTGTTAGACGCATAGTGTAAAAGTATCCTATATCAGAAAATATATGAAGTATAAACTTTGAAATATAAACGTTCAAAAGAGAAGCAGCTTAAAAAGAATCGATGACCCTCTATTATTCCTATTAAGCTATCAAATGAGGCTCTAGAAAAAAAAAAAAAATCCTGTATTTTGTTTAGATCGTGAAGATATTACAATGAGACCTATTTCAGACCAAGACCTTTACAACAAAAACAAACAAACAAACAAAAAAAAGTATCAAAATCCGAGTATAGTTTGTTTTCGTTAGCTGTGACCCTGCTCACCTATGCGCATGCGTGAGGTCTGCATTGATTTTGTTAAAATAGGGTAGAAGCGTAGAAGATGAGAGAATGTTTACATTTTACGAGTGAGAGATAAGTTGCGGTTTCTTTTTTCTTTTTTTTTCTTTTCAGGACATTATTGAATTTTGAGGCGATACTTCTTCGTTATATTCGTATAAAGGCAAAATGCTGATTTTTCCCCCTTGTAATTTTTAAATAAGTGTAGAAGATCAGTTTTATTCTTCGATGCAAAATAAAATCCGTAAACTTAAAAGTAAATGCCTGTTTTCTTTCTTCTTCTTCTTTTTTTTTTTTTCAGTTAAAATTATTTTTATTTGCTTACTTGATCTCTAAATTCGTACTATATCTGTCATACCTGAACACTTGTTCCATGCACTGATTATAGTAGTAAATTAATTAAAAATGACTTAAATTAGGTAAAATTTACATAATTCATTAATAAAAGAAGAGAAAAAGAACAACGTTTACAGTAGACTTTACCTGTAGTAAAAGTAATATATTTTTTTCTTTTAAATTATACTGCTAAAATAAAAATACCATATTTGTGGATCTCTATTTTACAGAAATTTACAGAAAATCGTATTTAAATCAAATCATTAGATTTTTTTATCATGATTATTTTACACCTTTTATTTTTCGCGCATATTGTCATATAAATTACATTAAATAAAATATTGTTAATTAAAATTAAAAATTAAACTTTAAATTCGCGTAAAAAGGTAAAATAAATATTGAAGACTCATAAAAAGAAAACGAACACGTGTAGAACGAAAAGCGCATTTGGCTAAGTGCCCATCTCATTCAACGCATCACCCCTTTTCCGAGTAGGATCGTTCCGCGAGAGGTAGACATGGTTTACGAAAACGGACAGTATCCGTTAAGAAGTTATGAGCTAACAAACAAACAAAGGGACGGGGGGGGGGGCATACGGTTTGAATGTAGAACCTCCTCCTTTTTGAAGTCGGTTAATAAAAGAAGAGAGATGGGATATTAGCTCACATTTCTATATCTATATAATTTTCTTTTTTCTTCTCTTTTCTTTTAATATTAATTTTTTACTTCCATTACCCTACTATCATAGGTAATGGAAATATATTGTATTCGACCCATATATTCGATACCGAGTTTTCACCTGATTTACATGTTTTAAGGCCTCCTAAGTCCAAAAAAGTAGTTTTTGGCAATTGGTCAGTGTGCGTGTATGTATGTGTGGAGACTTCTGGCTATCATATCTTCGAAACTAATAAAGATAGATTACGAAACTTCACAGCTGGTACAGGTCTGGTGTACACATGAATTCTCCAAGTTTTGGTGAAAATTGGAAAACCGGAAGTGGGACCGTAAGTCCGTATCTCAAAAACGGCTCAGACGATTTTCTTCAAAATTGCTACATAAGCACTCTGTTAAATGTCCTTTCGAATGATATAGTTGGTTAGTTCAGGAAAATTGATAGGCGTCCAGTATAAATAGCTCAATTCCAGATCTTTCAAGTGCGTTTCTTTAAAAACGGCTGTACGGATTTTTTTCAAACTCGCTGTATTAAATCTCTTTTAAATATCCTTTGGTATGTAATTATTGTTTTCCAATCAATGACTGAGAATACCAAGTTTTGGTAAAAGTTGGTATCTCAAAAACTGCTCTAACGATTTTCTGGAAAATTGTTTCATTAATCCAGTTCAGATACCCTTTCTCATAACTCGCTATGTAAACTCTGTTTTATATGTCTTTATACGTGTATCAAGTTTCTCTTACTGGAAAATTAAAAAAAAAATAAATAAATAAAAATAAAAATGCATATAATATCTCCAAAAAAATGCATATAATGCGTGTTATAGTGGGTAATGGAAGTCATGTGGTTGTTTCACACCACATTTTTTAAATAATCTAATTATTTCAGTTTTTCTTTTCTTTTACGCATTAAAACATTATATTTGTTTATTATTATTGTTTGCTTATTAAAGCGTATTGGAAATACATCTCTTAAAAATTTAACGTAATTTTTGTTCACGATATATCAGACTACATTTAATAAAAAATTCATAGTTTTATTCTTTTCTCGTCAATACATTTACACTCAATAACACCTTTTAAAAATGATTTGGGTTATTTTTAGAGCTTACGTCAACATGCCGAGATAGTGACAATTGCCACTATACATCTACAATGCACGAAATTCGCAAACATCAATGACAAATTGACGCCTAAAATACTCGAAACATATTTCTCCAATTTATATTTTTTAAAAGTTTGGAATAAAATATAATTTCTCCAATTAATAAATCTTATGAAAAAAATCTTTAAAAAATCGAAAATCATGTATTTTAAAGCTCCTTACTGCAATTTTCAATTTATTTCATAACTGTCTTGGAGAGAGCTCATCACGTTCTGGTTAATGTTGCTAATGTGCGTTTCCTAACAAGAACTTTTACGACAGTTGTCTTAGTCAATTTCCAAATTATTAATAAAATTCGTTATATTTGCTGTGTAATACATCATAGAGGTAACAGGTTCTGAACTTCATTTCCTCTGTTTCTTTTAGGCTTTCTCCCTATTCCGTTTTTTTTTTTTTTTTTTTTTTTAAACAACGAAGGTAAACGCACCAGTAGTGGACACTTTTAATTTTAAACTCTTAAAATAAGCTACCTAAAAATTCTGAAGATTCGAGCAATGTTCAGGAAGGGAGTTATAGTCCTTTACTGTTAAACCCTTTAACAAAAAATAATTCCGGCCATTAGTTTTAAAATAATGTTAGTTTAACTAAAAAAGTTTACACTTTTTGTGATTTTGCCGTTTTCTTCTTATCACTTTGAATAAGGAAATGGAATTTTATTTGCTCGCTCTCTGTTTATTTTTAACTGATTTCTTCTACTTTTTGATTTCATATGACTAAAATACGTATGCAGAATTAATTTATTGTGCTATTTTTTAAATCTTGTATTAACGCATAGTATTTTTATGGGTGTCCACTATTGGTGCCAAAAAATGTCATCATGACAAATAGTGGACAGCCCTGTCCACTATTGGCTCATGTGACTTTTAATGCCTGATCCAGTAGTGGACACAGTTCTGTAATCTAGTAATTCTAGAGTTGAATTTTAAAGCAAAAATTCAAAGGGGTCCACTACTGGAACAAAAAAGAGTCCACTACTGGCTTTTTAGTGTGTCCACTACTGGCTCATTTTAAGCTCTTCATATTTTTGATTTTTTACATATATAAATGCTACAATTAGCAATTTTCATAATACAGTCGTGTTAAGAAAAAGTTAGTAAAGGTCTGAAAAATTAATTATTTTTTGAAACTCTAAAATTTAGGAAATTACACAAAAAATAGCCGGAAAACGTCCTTAAAGTGTCCACTACTGGTGCGTTTACATTAAATTGTTTTGCACTTTTTTGTAACATGCGTGTTTTCCAAATCAGTCCAATGTCATTTTTCAAAAAGTTTACATAATGCAATATATGCAATATGCTGCAATCAAAATTTTAAAATATTAACTATCTAATTAAATAAGATTTTTTTTTTCTAAACAATATTTAGCTGCGTATACGCAAGCGATAATAACATTTGTTTTGCAAAAAATCCAAAGAAATATCCTCAAGGTTCACATTAAGAAAAGATATCGAGGTGAATTTTCCCACACTAAAAAAAATCCAAGTGGTATTTTTCCAACTTAAGTGAGTAATTATATGTTTTACATTTTGCAGAAAAAGTATCCTTTTTTAGAAAAAGTGTCGATAAATTTGAAAAATGTTTCGAAAAAGTGTCGTTAAATTACTTTTTTTTATGGTTATGAACTTGCTGCTTCTTTAAAGTCAAAATATTCAAAAATTACGTTTTCATTAGAAATGCTGATGTAATTGTTCTGAAATTTATTTTTAATTTGATTTTGAGTACTGAAAGAGAGAAATATATATATACACTACCGCTCATTAATTTCAATACAACGCTCGTTTTTTCAGTTTTTCCATGAAATGCACAAATTAATAAACTATCGCATGAATGTAATTTTTTATTTAAGCAAAGAAACATATTTTGGCATAATTTACAGATACAACAGAATTTCGGCTTATATCTTCTTTTCATCAAAGTAACTACCTTTCGCAGCTATCAAAGCCGCACACACTCGGGGCATTCTATCATTTAGTTTATCCAAAATTTCGGATCCAATGTTATTACAATTGCATTGCATCACCTCCCACAGATGATTTCGACATGTAATATTTATATCTCTGATGCACCTGTCTACATGATCCCAAAGTAGTTCAATTGGGTTGCAGTCGGGACTCTGAGGGGGCCAAACCCTATTTTGCAGCACTTGTTGACGTTGCTTGGAAAAGGAAAAGGAAAAGGAAAACTTCCACCATGGAGCGGCACATCTCACGATTTAGTGCCATAGACATGTCTTTACCGTCGCCACTGAGTTCAATAGTGACTAAGGCAAAGACACATCTACCCGCAGGGGAAAAATGCATCTTAGGCAGGCAGGCGAACCTGACTGCCACTATCTAGCGATTCCGCATCCCGGGCGACAGGCCCGGGGATCAAAGTGCAAGAGTTCCCTAATTTATTTAGAAATCAAATTTTTACAAATTTTGGATCAAACACATATTAAAACCAAAACACTAAAAAGTAAAAAAAAAAAAAAAAAAAAAAAAAAGGCAAGCCAGCTGCCAGTGAACGATGCTAAATCTTATATTTGATTGTGGAAAAGTTTTGAATTAGAATGTTGTAGATATCTTTTAATTTATTGTAGTTGTTTGTGTTTAAAAGAACTGTTTGCATGTTTTTACGTATTGTGTGGTTTCTGTTGAATCTGAAATTAATTGGGATTAAATTGCATTTTTCAAAGATATAATGAAGGGATCCTATTTTACTGTTGTTACATTTGCATTTATCTGATGTTAATACTTTAATTTTGTGTAGAAATGTAGGGAAGCTGCCATGGCCTGAGATAAAATATGTAACTATTTTATTTGGACTGATAAAATTTTTGCTTACGTTATTAAGGACTGAAAACGTATCCCTACCCTGTTATTAAGGACTGAAAACGTATCCCTACCCTTATCGCTGTGCCCCCATTCTCTTTGCCAATCAGTGATAATTTTATTATTAATGGATGATTTGACTAGTGAGGCTGGAAGAGGAAGAGAGATCTGTTCATCGAAGATGTTTTGTGAAATAACCTGTTTTGCAAGTGAATCTGCCATTTCGTTGCCTGCCGTTCTCACATGCGCCTTTGTCCAAGTTAGGATTATTTGCTCTTTGTATTGATCTATGCTTTCATATAGTTCTCTAATAAGTTCGTATTTTGGATATGGTTGATTTAGGATTTTAATTGTTGATTGATTATCTGTGAATATTATTGGGTTTAAATTTTTGTAGGATGAATTTATGAGCCGTTTAATTGCCTGTATTACTGCCAAGAGTTCAGCCTGAAAAATTGAATTTAGGTGGTGAAGTTTAATTTGATATGTGTAAATAATATTGTTTTTGTAGTAGACTACAGAAGCGCATGAGGTCCCGCCAGGCATTTTTGATCCGTCTGTATAAATTTGTAGCTCTGAAGATGGTGGGTTCTCTATTATTTTAATTTTGTTATGTTTACTTTCTACACAGATTAAAAGTATGTTTCGGGTCGTTCTCCTATTGTAGAATGAATCTCCGACCAATAACGCGAGCGCCAGAGGGAATAGCATGCCGCAAATGGTTGTTGTGATATTGCTTGGAATCCATGATCCCATCTTTTTTTACAAGATCACCAATTGCAGAACCACCAAAACACCCCCCAACCATTATAGAACCTTCTCCATGCTTAATAGTAGGTTGGATACAAGCAGATAAAATGCGTTGACCCACAGCAGGGAGAAAAAACTGAAGCCTCTTAGAACCAAATACTTCGAATTTTGATTCGTCAGTAAAGAGTGCTTTTTTCCACTGATCACGGGTCCATTCCTTGTGTTCTCGAGCCCAGTTAAGCCTTTTCCTTTTATTAATCTTTCGTAGAAGTGGTTTTCATGCTGCCACACAGCCGTTTAAGCCAGGAGCTTGGAGACGATGTTTGATTGCAGAATGCAGATATTGATATTCTTGTTTCTCTTGTTTCCATCAGTTCAGCACGAATTTGACTTGCTGTTTCGAACTTATTTCTCTCTGATATGACTGTAATAAACTTATCTTCCTGTTTTGAAGTTTTTCGAGGTCGTAAGCGATCAAAAACACTCCTGGTATCAGCATGCCTCTTAAGAGTGTGCTGTACTCCACCGACAGAAACTTTCTCCAAGCGAGCAATATTCCGCAAGTTATGACCTGCTTTTCTTACAGCAACAATCGCAGAACGTTTTTGAATTGATAACTCTTTTCGAGGAGTCATACGAAAACAGCACTCTTTTTTCGAAATAGCATCCCTAACTGGAAAATTATCTTATGCAGTCTTGCTTTATTAACTGTTTTTGCTTTAAACCTAAGCATGCGCACATTTACCTAAGATGACGACAAACAACTGACGTCAGTCATACATGTGCCACAAACGTCACTCTTGGGTATTTTGCATAATATGATGCATTGTTCAATTGGAATACACTTTGCTCTTAAATGTTCGTTTTGTAACAAAGTGCAAAAAAAGTTATTTTCTCCTTTTTTTACAGCCAATGTTTGATGCAGAAATTATTGGAAGCAATCTTGCAAACAAGTGAATATTGCATTTATGTATCGAATTTTACATTATTTCTATAAAAATCTTAAAAAAATCAGAGGTGTATTGAAATTAATGGGCGGTAGTGTATATATATATAAAACTAACTTCTAAACTTTGTAGCTATTTGATACTAACATATATACGTCACTTGCATATAAATCTTTACAATTAAAAAGTTTTTTAAAATGATTTATTTATTTATTTATTTATTTATTTTTTTTTTTTTGACTTAATAAACTCTAAAGAAGCTAAAGAAAGACATTTTTTCCCCTACTTTCTCTTACCCATGTAAATGGTAGAGATAGTACCATTTTCGGGTCAAATTTTCGAAATCGAGTTTTTGTCATATTTACACGTTTTGAGGTCCCCTGAATCCAAAAAACATGTTTTTAGCGGTTAGTCTATGTATGTGTCTATCTGTTACTAGCATATCTCAAGAACAAATAGTAGCAGAAAGTTCAAACTCGGTATTCTAAATCTGTATCATACAGAGATGCTACAATAGGATTTTCATTGAGATGAAGCAAATGGTTCACGTACAGAGCCATCCAAGAGATGTCTGTTATCAGCATAAATAATAATAAAAAAAAACCAAGTAAATAAAGGGTGAAATTCAAATTTGCTACTTTGAAGTTTTATATTAAGTTGCCACTTGAAAAGTTTGATCAAGATTGGTAATTTTTGAGGCGTATTACTGGCGAAGCCCCCCCCCCCCCCCCACACACACAGAGATTTATATGTGAAATAAAACTGTTCCTAAACCTATTTTAAAAGCTTTTTTTTAAATAGATTGAACTTTATTATCTTGCCTTATTGATCTTACGCCTTAAACTGCAATATGTCTATAGTATTGAAATGCAGGGTAAGAGGAAGTCGTGTGAGTGATACACCAGATTAGCTTTTGAGACAAAACTATCATTGAAATTTATGTGGTGTAGTATATTTTTTACTTTCTTAAAATTTCAGAATAATTCGTGAACTACGTAATTGACAAAACGTGTAAACTCGAACACTTTTCCACATTAATTTGTTCTCCACCTGTAACTATAAGGATTCAGTGAGTGGTGGTTTAAAGTACTAAATTACGAATGAAATATCAATCATAATAATTCAAGAATAATTTATGAATTAATTTTCGAAGGAATGATTTATAGATTTTAACAATAATTTAATCTTAATACGCCGACTAGATAACAAAAATTAACAATAGGGATTTTATTATCATTATTATTATTGTTGTTGTCAAAGCAAAGATTACACCAAGTTTTAAAAATTGAACGGTGTGACAAAAATCCAATATTATTTGCAATTTATTCTTTGCATTAATTTTCAACCCAGTGCTTTAATCGTAAAAAAAAAAAAAAAAAGGAACAAAAGAAAACCGTAATTTTAAATAATAAGTGTTCTTTTTCTCATCGCTGCTTCGATAATGTTGAAAACTTTATAATACTTTTATCCAAAATTTTTATTTTCCACAGCTAGTATATTTATTGATACTCGGTAATCTAACTCTGTAATAATACGTAATTAAATAAGTTATGAACCGTGGTTTGAAACAATGTAATTTTAGCAGCGAAAATCATTCTTTCGGAAATTTATAAAGTAAACGAAAGAATGAAAAAATAAAATAAGAATAAACTTTTTCGATTCTTCAATATACTTTTTAAAATATAATTGACAGTATAAAGCTTATATTTTGTTTTTAAAAAAAATGCATGTATCCTCCCAGGATTTCTCTTTCTTGTCTGAGTTTACCTTTTCAATAGTTCAATTTGTTTATGAGAAAAAAAAAAAAAAAAGTGTAGATCATTTTTTCTATTTAAATTTCGTGCTGGGTTGTATTTCTGAAAGAATTTCTGAATCGCAAGGAGCAAAAAATCACCGTATAAAAAGTAAATTTCTCTTTTTACAACTTATCGAAGTGTGTTTACTAGTTTTAAAAAATTAAAAGGGATAAATAAAAATAATCTGGTGTGTCACTCACACGACTTTCTCTTACCCTGAAATTTAATTCTATAAATATAGGTTTGAGGTTAAAAGGTAATATAACGAGTACTGTTATGTAAACCTATGTTAAAACAATTCAAATTAGGCTTCGGAAGAGTTTTATATGATAAGTAGTTCTGACAGAACGGGCCCGTTTCATTACTGCACCTACATTTATATAGAATTTAAATCTGCCATTAAAATCAAAATTTCACTTATAATAATTCAGACAACTTTTACACGCAACATTCTTTGGAACTTATTAGTCTTGATCAAACTTTTCCAGCAACAAACTTATATTAATTTGAAAATACAACTTTTGGATCTCCTGAAATTATTCGTTTTTAAGTTATTTTAAAATACACAGACAAAGCTCAAATGTTAAAAACTTGACTTCAGTAATCAGGAAGCATCAAAACGTATAAATATGTAAAAAACAAGCGCTGAATATTTAGCTTAAAAACATACATTATTTATCATATGTCTATGAGGAATTCATTTCAATTCCTGAGCAGCTTTCCTGGACATGGTAAAATATTATAGTAAAGTACATCCACTAACGATAAAAAAGAATGTTATCGCTTAAATATTTGCAGCCCTGCCTATCTTTTGAAGATTATGTACAAATCCCATGGTGCACCTAAACATAATCCTATAGTAATAATACATGCACAACCTGAAATACACTTCCACCAATTTTCAACTATTGTCGCCCTATAATCTAGTTCTTTTGTGTAGCCCTGTAAACGAACAGTGAAAGATATCCCTACCATATTCTCCATGAGACATGTTTTTACACATATAAAAAATATATATCAATTTCACTTGGTTTAGTGCAGTCTATAGACATTAAACTCTACTTACCTGCAATTTCCCCCATAGACGTAATGCATTTGAAATCTCTTGGGTGTCCCTGTACATGAACCATTTGCTTTTCATCGCAACCTAAAGTTTAGTGTAGCATCCCTATATGATACACATTTAGAATATCAAGTTTGGACTTTCTGCTATTATTTGTTCTTGAAATATGCTGATAACACACAGACACACAGAGAGATCAACCGCTAAAAAAAATGATTTTCGAATTCAGGGGACCTCAAACCGTGTAATTATAACAAAAACTCACTTTCGAAAATTTGACCCCAAAACAACACTTTCTCTGCCGTATGGGTAAGAGAAAGTAAAAAATTAAGTAATTTCAGGCATTAGAATCCCTCCTACTTTATAACTGTTTCTGGTTTGTTTTTAAAAGTTCTAATGATTTTAATTTGTTTACCTTTGTCAAATATTTTCCCTATCGCATTTTAGCGGTTTTTTTTTTTTTTTTTTTTTTTTTTTTTTTAAATCTTGAAATTTTTTATATGAAAAGTAGATCTTATTGCATTTTACCATGTGTTTTTTAATTTGCTTTCTTGTTTATTTGTTCAGTACAAATCTTGCAATCGATTTCTCACTTCCTGACTAGCTAGGCTTTTGAAACTTTTAGAATAGCTCAGAACACGATGACAATGTATTCTTTTAATACTTTTAGCCATCTGTAAGCAATGTTTGAAAATTTCTTATAATTGCTCTCTTTATTACGCATGGGATAATTCATAATAAATAAATAAATAAATAAAAGTATATTAATACATAGAATTGTCAAGTTTATATGATTCAATAGAAAATTTAAAAACATGGTGTATAAAAAGTTCTTTTTATCTTGTAATTATTGCTTTTTCATTAAGCCCGAGACTTTAATGTACAATTATAAAGTGTCTCAATTTTAAGATTTCTTGTTTTTTTTTTTTTTTTTTTTTTTTAATGAATAAATATACTTAACGTTTTTTCAGATCGAAATAACTAAATAAAAAGCTATTAATTAGAAATAGAAATAATCATTTTCAATGAATTCATTTTTATTGAATAGTTACTTTTATAAATTTTTCTATATATTTAAAAAAAAAAAATGTTGCTGTCGTTAGCGTCTTTTTTTTTTTTTTTTTTTTGTCTGCGACCGCATCTCCTCGCGGAGAGGAAGTCCTCCGCGTCATGACAGGTATCAATGTGTGGCGAATACTACAAGGAAGACGTTTCAGTTAGTTAGACATTTGTATCATCTTAATTAACGAAGTTATTAATTAAAAACGCCGGGCTAATAAATGTACTTTATTTGCCAATCTTCCAAAAAATGTCTTCAAATCGTTGTTCTTTCAATCTTATGTCGTCATTTCCCACAGGAAAATTAAAATGTAGTCAATGGTGTAAAAATAAAAATAATAAAATAAAGTAAATGTCAATGTTGCTATTGGTAACAAAGAAATTTCCCGTCTGCAAATAAATAATAAAAACCATTATCTTAGACATTGTCAATGAAAAAATGAATATAGGATTGTAATTTGTCGTCTGCAGTTA
The DNA here is from genome assembly GCA_963930645.1 of Salticus scenicus. NCBI lineage: Eukaryota > Metazoa > Arthropoda > Arachnida > Araneae > Salticidae > Salticus > Salticus scenicus. The sequence goes on from OZ005648.1 coordinate 293,507,878, forward strand.
ACATTTTTTTTTTTTTTTTTTCAACTTTTAGAAAATTAATTTTCTTATTGGCAATTTCTTATGTTGTTTATAAAAAGTTTTATATGTTTTTTTTTTTTTTTTTTTTTTTTTTTTTTTGTGTGTGTGTGTGTGAGAGAGAGAGAGAGAGAGAGAATAATTAAATAATGTCGTCTCTGTATAACTGACTGCATTTCTTTTTGTCTTTAAAGTGTATTTATCTTTTTTATTTAAAAACATATTTTAAAATACTTCGAATGCATTTTGGCGTAAAAAAATATTTTAGATTCAAATTCAAACTAATTTATAAATGACAGCATCTTTTAATTTAGCACTGATAATTTTTTAACATTACAGAATTAGACATTTCTACGATACATTTAATATATTTTATTATGGCAAGAAAAATTCCATCACTTAAAACTCTTATAAAGAACCACGTAGGTTTTATCCTTCGTTGTTTTAAGAAGGAGGTAGGAAAAAATAGTGACAATAATTTTAAAAGTCGGCAAGGGATTCATATACTAAAGTTGTAACGCAAAATGGTCAAGATACAAATTTATTTCTATTCGATAAAAAAATATTGATTTTTAGCATAATATTTCGTTAAAAAAAAAAAAAAAAAAAAAAAGAAGAAGAAGAAGAAGATGGTATTAAGTATTTCAATTTGGTACTGAATATGCGGATTTCTGTAATATTTTTCTGCTTTTGTTTTGAGTTATGCACTATTAATACTCCTATTCAGTGAAAGGCAAAGCAGCGAATAGGCGAGCAAAGTGCTGTAGGAGTTAATAAGTGAAGCGATGAGTCAGGGAGAGCCTTTGAATACCGCAGAGGTGAAGTTTGTACCTTGATCGGTAGGAAGCTCTAGGGATGTGCAATACCTTGACGTCCAAGTCCATTGCTGCACTAGAACCTCCGCAACCAGTGATGCCAGATGGTTGAAAATTATTTCCCCAAACAGGTCTTCAAATTTTCCCAAATCAGGTTTTTTTTTTTTTCGAAAGTATCCCCTTCTTGATTTCTACTAAAAAGGGAAACATAAAAAAAATTTCAAAAAAAAAAAAAAGAAAAGAAAAAAAGCAAGCAGATTTAAGCTCAGATTTTTCCCCAAATGAGGGCAATTTTTGAAAAAAATCCCCAAATAACAATAAAGCTATTGAAAGTACCTAGTCGTAGGGATAAACCATTACGTTGCCAACAGTGACAGAAAGTTGAAGAACTCCCCAGATTTGTCCCCAAAAATTTTAGAATTCCCCAAATAAGTCCCCACAAACATTTGGTTCCCAAAATTGTCCCCAGAAGCTTCAAAAATCCCTAAAATGGGGACAAAATCCCCAATCTGGCATCACTGTCCGCAACTGTGCATGCCTCTTGATCAGGAAGCGTGTTTACAAACGCCCGAAAGATCAGCACATAGGCGAATTTGGCATCTAAATGCTTGGTGGTGGAGAGAAAACAAGAAGTTAGATCGCGCCAGTGATGCCAGATTGGGGATTTTCTCCCCATTTTGGGGATTTTTGAGGCTTCTGGGGACAATTTTGGGAACCAAATGTTTGTGGAGACTTTTTTGGGGAATTCTAAAATTTTTGGGGACAAATCTGGGGAGTTCTTGAACTTTCTGTCAATGTTGGCAACGTAATCCGTACGACCAGGGATTTTCAATAGCTTTATTGTTATTTGGGGATTTTTTTCAAAAATTACCTCCATTTGGGGAAAAATCTGAGCTTAAATCCACTTAAATCTACTTGATTTTTTTTTTTTTTTGAACAATTTTTTATTTTCCCTTTTTAGTAGAAATCAAGTTGGGGATTTTTTCGAAATAAAAAACCCTGATTTGGGGAAATCTGAAGACCTGTTTGGGGAAATAATTTTCGACCATCTGGCCAAAGAACTTATACTATCGTAGTAAAAATTCTTTGATCTGGCATCACTGGATCGCGCTCATCACAAACGCTCCAGCTTGCGCCTTCTACTAATGAGCAGGCTCGGGGACTGGTCTCTCAAGTGCAATCGCAAGAACGTCTCAAAAACTAAAGCGCAGCCGTGCTTTCCTCTATTAACGATTAATTTAAACAAACATTTTCAGAGAAGCATTTTTTTTTTCCTCCTTTTAAAACTTTTTTTTTTTTTTTTTTTTTTTTAAATAATAAAAATCTCATAATAGGAATTATTTTATTTTATTTTAAATTCAAGAAATTTAAAAAAAGAAGAAAAAAAATCCAATTGCTTAAAAATATATAAAATTTAAAAACTGATTCAAATAAATATTTAAAGGTGTAGGAGGTCTTCATTAATAAAAATATTTATGGATTATCAAACAAAAAAATTTTTTTCAAGAATTTTACTCCAACAATATTTTTTAAAGCTGAATTTGTACTTTTATTTATTTTGTATAAAGTTTGGCACGCTCATACACGGACCGCTAATAACATGAAAAAATTCCCAAAAATTAACCTGGAACCGAACGAACCCTACCGGCGTTGCCCGGACCCATGATGATAACCTTAAATGAACCTTAACTTTCTATGATTTTATATCTTTAACTCTATTTTGTTTGAATTTCTATTTTCAAATGAAAGCATCGCGAAAAAAGTAATCATCTGTAACAAAAAAAATACCTCAAACCGAACGGAACTTGGGCTTGCGACCCCGGTGCCTGTGGCAGCGTATATGCGGTCCGCTAATAACATGAAAAAAATGCTCAAAAATTAACCTTGAACCGAACGAACCTCTGACTCGTGTTTCCGCTGCCTGTGGCTGCGGCACCATATAGCAGGTATGCTACGTACGCGCTGCAAAGTCCACTTTCAACCACCAGGGGCCGCAGTATGTTGTATACAAACATCACCAATCGCCTTGAATTTCCAAGACCTTTCAAATAAGGTTCTTCACATGGTGGTGTCAACTGCAAAATCCTTTAGTTGCACTTTCCACCGCCAGGGGGCGCAATGTGTTCTGTACGAACATCATTAACGGTCAGGAAATACCAAGACCTTTAAAATAATGTGTAACATGATAGGGTCTACTACAAAATCATCTAGTTCCATTTTTCACCACCAGGGTGCGCACTATATTGTATACAAACATCCCCAATCAAAATGAAATTTCAAGACCTTTAAAATGAGGTGCTATGTGTGGGTCTAGAACGGATTTCCTTCTCAAACTAATTTCCCCCCTTCCCCCTCCCCAAATCTACTTTCTCCCTCCTCCCCCCCCCCCCTTTAGAATCGAAAATTCCAAATTCTCAGAAATTCGTTTTTTAGTATTCAAGTCTAGTCCCCCCCCATGTACAATTTCTTCACCGTGAAGTAATTTGGAGCTCAGTTAAGTTCGCAAACGTGTCTTTAACCCCTGCCCGCCCAGGGGGGGGGGGGGGAACCATTCGTCTTTTTTTATTTTTCATTTTTCTCTTTTGATGACACATCTACAGACCAAGATCTTTTCTTAGACACCTCAACCAAATTTTTACACCTAGCCGTTCTCTCAATTTAGTGGATACAGACAAAACACGTTTCAAATTAATATATAGATGTGCATTTTTCTATTCTTCATATTATATTGCTTATTACTATTTCGAACTAATTATATAACATTAAGAAAAAATCTGGTGTGAAATAACCACACGACTTCCATTACCCACTATTATACGTATTATATGCATTTTTTTGAGATATTGTATGCATTTTTTGGAAGGAATTTTTCAGTAAGAGAAATTTGATACACGTGTAAAGACATATAAAACAAAGTTTACACAGAGAGTTAAAAAATAAGGGGGAAAAAAAAAAAATGATGATAGAGTTATTTTTTAAACACCAATTTCCGAGATCTAAAACTGAACTATATAAGCAGAATGACCGTCAGCTTTTCTGTAATAACCATATAATACATGAAAAAGAGTATCTAAAATGGATTTGTGTAACAATTTTCAAGAAAATCGTTAGAACCGTTTTTGAGAAACCAACTTTTACTAGAACTTGGCGTACTCAATTATTGACCAGAAAACAATAATTACATACAAAAGGATATTTAAAAGATAATTAATATGGCGAGTTTGAAAAAGATCCGTACAGCCATTTTTAAAGAAACGCACTTGCGAGATCTGAAATTGAGCTATTTATACAGGACGCCTATAAATTTTCCTAAACTAACCAACTACATCGTTCGAAACGACATTTAATAGAGTGTTTTTATAGCAATTTTGAGGAAAATCGTTAGAGCCATTTTTGAGATACGGACTTACGGTCCCACTTCCTGTTTCCGATGACCCACTTCTGGTTTTCGAATTTTCATCAAAATTTGGGAAATTGATCTGTACACCAGACCTGTATAAATTCTGAAGTTTCGTAATTCTATCTTTATTAGTTTGGGAGATATGATAGCCAGAAGATTCCACACATACATACGCACACACTGACCAATTGCCAAAAACTACTTTTTTGGACTCAGGAGGCCTTAAAATGTGTAAATCAGGTGAAAACTCAACATCGAATTTTTGGACCGAGTGCAATACTTCCATTATCTACGGTAGTAGGGTAATGGAAGTAAAAAATAGTAAATATATTTCTTAATAAAACACTTTATTTATATTATTTTATATATTTTTTTATTATATTCATGCCTCCCATTATTAAAAAAATAAATTATCATAAATTATGCATTATCGTCAGTAAATGTTAAAGAAAGTAAATTTGAATTAATTTAAATTTTATATATTAAATTATGCACATTATATATGTCTAGACAATAAATAAATAAATAAAATAATAAAATATTACTATAAAATAACAATATAAAAAAAAATGTATAAAAATTTTTCTAACAAATATTTCAGATATTCCCTTTAAGTTAGAATTTTATCTATATTAATAAAATCAGACTTTTGTCTGTAAATTTGTCGGAATCGAAAAATTTTGCGATATCTTCACGTTTTACACCCCATGAAAGCCGAAAATGACTTCAGAAAATTTTGCCTGTGTGTGTGTGTGTGTCATCGTGTCCGTCGCTTTTTTTGTCCGGGCATCACTTGAGAACGGCAGGACGGAATTCAACGGCGCTTGGCAGGGATTTAGGTCTTCGCCCAACTTAAAATTATATCTATCAACTTTTCAGAAATCCCCCCCCCGTTCCCCCCTGGGGGGTAAAAGACTAAAACACGTTTGTCCGGGCATCACTCGAGAACGGCTGGACGGAATTCAACGGCGCTTAGAAATTTTTTAAAATTCTGATTAGTGTTTAAATTGTGGGTAAAAAACGCCTGCGCATGCGCCATAAATATTTTTTCACTAAAACGCTTTGAATGGAAAAATAAAATGCAAAAATAAAATTTTAAGATAAAGACTTTTTTATTCGCGCGATTCGCACTACAAATTATGAAAAGATTGAAATGTGCCATCTGAGTTTCATACTTTAGTTAATTTTAAAACATCTAATTGTCGTATCGAAAAACTGTTTACATCCCAGGATTCAGAAAAATCACCTCTTTCATTTGGTACTAAATTTGTAACGATAGGTCTGATACTTCTAATTTATTTTCCCCTTTTTCCGTTTTTCCGTTGCCACTTAAATTTCATACTTTAGTTATTTTTTAAAAATCTAATTGTCGCATCGAAAAACTGTTTGCACCCCTGGATTCAGAAAAATCACCCCTTTCATTTGGTATCAAATTTATAAATATAGGTCAGATATTTCTAATTTATTTTACCCTTTTTCCGTTTTCAACGCGGATTCGTTGGTGATTTTTTTAATTTTTTTTTTATGAGGAATTTGCACGTAGATAAATATTTTCATAGAGATATTTGGCATTAGTTTAATATTTTTATTTAATTAAGCAGTACTTTTCTTTCCTGCAGTAAAACAAAATATTTTGTTGTTATTATGTACCTTATGAGGGTTTTTTTTTATGTTCTCCCATTAATTGTAAATTATTATAATTTGGATTTTATTAAGATTTTTTATTTTTATTTTCTAAATATCAGAAAAGATTTTTTATTTTATTTTATTTTATTTATTTATTTATTTTGTGTATGGAACAGCTTTAGAATTGGATCCCTTTGGCAAAATTTGAAATTCGGAACCGACGTAGCTCGGACGTTTCTCGCCAAGATCTTTAATTGCACAATTGAGATAGCCAATTCAGTTCATCGCAAAAATGGCTTAAAATATTTAAATTCTCCAAAGGTGTCCCATACTAAAGTTGTGCTTTTTGTATTTATTTATTTGTAATATTTTCTATTAAAGACTTCTGTGGTCACGAAATTTGGTGCGTAAATTGTTTGTTTGCATCCGGCACTTATTGTAACTGGATTTCACGAAATTTGAAATCCCCCCCCCCTTCTCGGAGTCGGAGGGCTAAACGGTATAACTTCAGTATAACCCAACAGCTGAATTTGGCGATTTTTCTTTGGCGCCGTTTTGAAGGATAACAATGTCGTTCTGGACTGTTTGCGATATAATATGGCAGCCTAATATGTTGTTTATTTTGGATTTATGATTTTATGTTTTATGATTTAGATTATGATTTTATCATTTATCATATATGATTTATGATTTTTAGATTTATGATTTAGCCATAATCGCCAAACAAAAAAATCGCCAAATATCGTTGTGGGGTTATACTGAAGTTGTTCCCAATAAACATGTGTAAAAACATGTTTTTCCGTTTGAAATTTGCTTTGAAATATCTTAGAATGGCGAATTTTGGTGTGTGGATATTGATTAAGTGTACGCATTATGTACATTAGTGTGATTTTGCAAAACTTCGAACTCACCCGCTGAGGTAGGGGAAGTAAGGAGTGGGTAAGTTGTGCCGAAGACAGTGGAGACCCAGACTCCTCACTTTGCGAACGAGAATACCGCTACCAATCACAGCGAGAACTTAGGTTATTAATAAAGATATGGGATTTTGACAACTCATTTAAGTATAATGTCCAGCGAAGCGGGCAAAGCCTGCTAGTTAGATATAAAAAGAGCGCTTAAAAGTGGACATTTTAAAAACTGAGTAAATGAGAAGTAATGTTTATCATTAATAAACATTAAGAGGATCAATTATGCTGTTTATTCTCTCCCCTTCTTTCTTGTCAATATTTACGATTTTATTATTAATATCTAATTTAGAAGTTTCCAGCTGTATAGAAATTTAATTCTATCTTAGTATTATATGTAAATATTGTACTTACTATATAAGTCATAAAAACAACTTATTTATTTTATTTAATATATTTTTTAAATTATATTTATGCTTCCTGCTGTTAAATAAATAAATAAATAAATGAAACTAAAGTAAACAGAAAGGATTAATTTACTTCTAGGCATGGGTTTGATAAATTATAATTATTATTGTTTTCATAAACAACACTATAACATTTATACTATGATACGCAAAAATTCTTGTATCGCTACAGTTTGCTCTTTATTTAATGATTTAGAAAACTTTTTAAATATTCCAGTGACAAAATATTAGTTAATTGGGATATTACACTATGATGCTATACCATCATATCCTAAATATTGTCAGCGCCCCATGGGCGCTGGCTGTATCAAGAAAATAGTGAGGTAGAAAAATTTACACGTGGGGATATTTGTAGGAATCTGTTGATATCTCCTGTTGCATACCCACCCTATATTTATACAATGAGCCAAGAATGACTGTATGATTTTTAGTCGTTATATCTATTAAAAAGTCATTCAAACCTGATTATTTTGAAATTTTAATAATTTCAATAAGGTTCGAGACATTTTCGTAACTGTAATTTTGTATTTTTAACACTAATAACAATTTAAAGTCATTATATTATTTTTAATATTAATGAAAATGAATGAATGATTTTAAATAATTGTTTATTCTTATAGTCTTTGTATGCAAGAGACTTTTATTATTATTATTTTTTTTTTTAATTAATTAATTAATTAATATTTTTTTTTTCAGAAAGATAATCCACGTTTTATTTAATTCCAGAAATTCTACGATTAAGAAAAGCAAAGTTATTCAAAAATACTAGTACATTTATTACAGATTTTACAGAATTATTCAAAAATACTTGTGCTGAGAATTCAAGATCTTATGTACCCTAAAATGACTTGTAAAGACGATACAAATTTAGAAGAAATTACTGCGGAATATCAATGAGAATTTTGTCGAATGCGCTAGCTATTCTTTTCTAAGTTTAGCGCTATTCTTAAAAAAAAAAAAAAAAAAAAAAAAAAAAAAAACTCCAAATTTTAGATTTTTCAGCAAACTTGTCCCCTTTTTAACTTACACTGACAATCAATAATTGTATATGAATAAGCAGCAATTTGAATAACAACAGTAATCTCGATTACATTTTCATGTCTGTCCGATTTCAATTCTCAACACAGTAAAAGTCAAAGGTACATAACAATTATTAGTCTATAATAAAAGTTTTCGATTAAAAAAAAAAAAAAAAAAAAAAAACAAGGGGGCTTCGCGCAACTCATCTTGCCCACTACCAATTTTGATCTCGCTCCGCCACTGTACATAACAATGTTATTCTAAAGATTCGCAAATTTTACAACGAAACGATTATGCCGATATACTGAATGAATTTGTTCCTATGGAATAACAATGCAAATTTAATAAAATTGTGTTATTATTAACTGGAATCTTTTTTTTTTTTTTTTTCACCTGATTATTAGTTTTCCGGATTAGACTTTCCAGAAATCAAGCTTGCTTGTCGTTAAAGAAGCAAAACCCTCTGTTTTTGTAGCAAAGTTGCTGTTGTAAAAAAGAAAAAAAAAAAAAAATCTTACAAAAAGAAAAATTTGATATATTTATCAAAAAAAGTTTTTTTTTTTTTTTTTTTTTTCGACTTACGCAAAGTACAGCTTGTCATAAAATAGCCAAAAACCTTTGAATTTTGTAACAAACTTGCTGTTGTCGTAAAAGAAATTATCTTCAAAATAAAGAGTTTCACACTTTTTTTTTTCAAACCATTTTTGGCTGCACCAGTGGTTAAGACTTTCCATTCTCAAGCTGTAGACTGGAAGAGCTAGGCTCGAATTCAGGGCACGCTCGTCCGTGAAGTTGCTCGCAGTTTTTCGTGATTTTCTCCGAAACTTCCGTAAATATTAGCTAAGGTCGACGTTAATTTATACACCATCACCAACTTAAAAGTTTTTCTTCATTTATGTCATTTTTTAGTTCCCCATCATACTGAATGTATGGGAAACAAGCATTCGAAAAATTTTTGACATCGATATTTTGAATTTTTTACACGTTTTGAAGTGTGAGGAATCCGAAAATAGCAGAACTGATATGGTGTCCGCCTGTAAGGTGTCTGTTATTTTGTTAGACTCTGTACACGATATCCAAAAATAAATGATCGCAGAAAGGTCGGACCAGTTTTAAAATATTACATACAACACTGACAAGAACTCTATATATCTGTAACATTCTGATATAAAAACTTTGTCAATTATTCGAAATTTACGACTTTCTTAACATGGGAGAATAGGGGAAACTTTCGCTTAAACGTGCATTAAAAATGAATATTTTTACTTTAACGGTATCAGATCATCTTTAAAATATCAGTTACGATGCTGGCATGAACAACATTAACCATGAAAAATTAACTTTCACAATTTCAGAAGTTACTTGAAATTTACGAATTTCTTAGCATAGCAGAATAAGGCAAAATTTCGCATAAACGTCCGTTGTGAGAGACATTTTTATCGTATAAAGGTCGGACGGCTTTTAAAATATCATTTAGGATATTGGCATGAACATCATTGACTTTCTATTTTAAAAATCTCTGAAGCTATTCGAAATTTAAGATTTTATCAACATAGCAGCACTTAGAAACAACCCCACGTAGGGCATCCCACTTATAAGCCTAGGACTTTAGAGTAATTAATAGGTCTTAAGCCATACAACGAACCTCAACATAACAGAAAAGAGCAATATTTCATATAAATATAGGGGAGACCCAGACCCGTGTATCTAGGGCCGCTTTTTTTCAATGACCAAAAACAGAGCCCTTGACCAGTTTAAAATTATCAAACTGATATGAACATAGCAAGAAATTAAAACTTCTTCACACACCATAAATTTTAAATCAGCACAACCGGTTTCACAATCAGCACAAAGGACGTAGCCTTTTTTCACAGGTGCAAACACGTGCAACTGCCAAGGAACTTCAATGGGCAGTTGCACGTGTTTGCACCTGTTGAAGAAAGGCTACGTCCTTTCGAAACCGGTTGTGCTGATTTAAAATTTATGGTGTGTGAAGAAGTTTTAATTTCTTGCTATTGTCTGTACGCCAGTTTTTGAATTTATTTTTGGTGATATGAACATATCTTTAGGACTAATTACTTTCAATTGGGATTAATATGATTAATATAAATACCTAAAATAATAAATTCCGACAAAAAAAAAAAAAAAAAACATCACTTGTGGCCCTAGGTACAACACCCTCATTGTACCTGGGGGCCAGACCTCACTGTACCTAGGGCCATTCTCTCAAAATTAGATTTAACTTTGTAATGAATAGAAAATAAGCATATAAACATATATTTTATAAAAGAAACAATATCAAGTGATATATTTATTTATTATATAATAATTATCATGTTGTTGCCTTAATTTAAAACACGAAATTTTTCACTTTTTTTTTCTTTGGGATATTCTAACAGATTTTTTTTTTTTTTTTCTTTTACCTTCAATTTTTTTTTTTTTTTCCTGGAGTGTCTTTTGGATTTCTAGATCCCTCTGGTTTTCGGTCACATCTTTGATGTGGGAGGTTTTGCTTTAGGTAAAGGTTTTACTTATAGGTTCGTACCTGTTAAAGCAGGACACACGAAAAGATGTTAGATGTTGAAGGTTTCGAAATTTCAACAGGACACGAAACAGAGACATCCAGTTCTTGTTGGTTCACTTTCTTCCTGGAATTTTTTTTTTCTTTTAATATATGGAGGGATCTTGTCTTTCAGTCAGATTTGAACTTAAATATTCACCCTCAGTGAATGTGTTTTGATTCATAGGCTACATGCCGGATGCACGAAAGCCTGATAGAATGTTTAGAGGAGTAAAGGCTGACGGATAGGACTTGCCAACACTTTCAGCAACGTCCTATATAGTGATTGGTTTACCAGGGTTTGCCAGCATCCAATTACTATAGGCTGTACTGTGTTTCTTAACACTTTCTCGACCGCTGACGTAGATTCACATCATTTGAAAATATGAAACTCCACCAGTGGGCGTTTCTTTTGCAATTTGTATGTTATTTATTTCTAAAAACTATACACAATATTCATATTTGTTCAATCAGTATACTATGGGTGCAAATACTTTGATTGGAGAGAGAGTATGATTATAATGCATATCTATGCATATCTAATGCATATCTAATATAAATGTGAATACGGAAAATTTTGTTTTGAAAAATTGTAACTTATGAGAAAAACGCCCACAGGCAGACCTTACCGTCGCAAAAGTGTTAAAAAGTCCAAACACATTCGCCCTAGGTACAAGGCAGCGATGTGGCCCTAGGTACAAGTTTTGGTAACTTCGTTCAAAATGCCTTCCACTAAAAAAAACCACATGCAGAGAGGACTAATTAAATATCTCATTTATTACTCAATATAACAAGCAAAATTATACACTAGAAATGAAACGAAAATATTTGACTAGTCTTTGTAAAATAGCAAAAGAGATGAGCTGCAAAATTTTACTTCAAACCATGTAAATTCGTTTTCTACATGTAACTTGTCAAAACTCTCTCCTCAAAAGTTCCAAAGTAGTTGTAAAAGTAGCAATTGGTGTTGTTCCTCGCCCAATTGAGTATTAAAACTTAAAATTAAATAGTTTTGAAATAAAGTGGGTTGACCCTAGGTACACGGGTCTCCTCTACATTATGGGGATCGTTGAATTGGAAATAGTATGGAATTGCGTGAAAACTAAACTACGAAACTGACTCCAATAAAATAAATTGCAAATTGGGATGAGGTGAATATATTGAATGGAACTGCGGGTAGCCTATTAAGTGGGGCATTTCAGTCTGTCACTTTGTCGAGCAATCGATCAAATTCATTTCGCTTAACATGAATATAGTATTCCCAACAGCATAAATTTATGAGACCATGTATATGATGGGAAACGGGAGCAGCAAGCAGAGTCCACCTATGCCCAGGGGCGGATATGGGGGGTGGGGTAGGGCCTCCCCCCCAAAAGGACTAACATTTCCAATTGGATGTTATAATTGTGAATTTTTCATCAATCTGGAACAACATCTTAAAAACTCTTAGCTCCCCCCCCCCCCCCCCCAAAAAAAAAAAAAAAAAAAAAAAGTTCTGGATCCGCCACAGCTTATGCCAACTAGTTTTTTAAGTTTCGCGAATTTTGAAAAAGAATCTATTGCGCGAACTATCAAATGAATCCTCTCCCTTTGCAATAGCGATAGAAGTGCAATGAAGTTTTGTTATTATTTATTGGAATCTTTCTTTTACCTGCATCTTAAAAGTTTCCTGGCATCTCTCCCGAAACCGAGCTGGTCATAAAAAGAGGCAAAACCCTCCGATCCGATCAAACTTACATTAGATGGCCGCGCCCTCTTCGATCTAGACAGCGGCTGCTGGCTCTCTTCAGAATTTTTCAGATAGAATGTAATCTTCGCTCTAGGAAGTAGGAAGTTGTCTGTGAAGTTAGTTCCAGTTTCTTTTGCGTTCGCCGTTGCCGCCGGTGAGTTACGTTTTTTAGAAGTATTATTTATGAATGTATTAATTAAGTAAAGATAAACTCTTTATTTTTTTTTTTTTATTCTGTCATATTTGACGGTCTGATTGAATTTATTTAATGATAGTATTATAATGAATAATTATTTAATAATTTTAATATGATGATAAAATACATAGTAAGTTAGTGCAGTCGAGGATTCTGGACTGGATAAACAAAAACAGAATTATCGTTTTTCTTTCTATCTATTTTTTTTTTCAATTCACTCTTCAGAAGTTCGAAAAAGATGTTATTATTTTAATTAAAAATATTTTGTTTTAAGCATGTATTTGTTGTCATTGTGCTAATGATTATTATTGATATTATTTAAAAGTATTTTGAAAACTGTTCAAAATGTGGTACTTTTTCATACCATACTGAATAAAATTCATGCACCTGACGTTAATTTTATATCAGATAAGTAATGGTAGGAATATATTCAACAAAATACTTTATAATTATTTTTTTTTTAAATAGTAATTGAAGTTAATTTTTAAGAAATCAAAAGTTTGCAAATATATTAAATTTCTTTGTTATGGAATTTAGTTTAACTCCGAAGGAGAATTTAAAAATTATTTAAGTTCTAATATGTGAGAAATTTTAAATAAACACCATCAAAGGAAAAAAAAAACGCAAGAATTGTTTCGGGTTGAAATTAAACACAATCGTCAGGCGAACAAAGTAGGCACGAGAGCCGCAAGCAAAGCAGCAACGTACAAAACCGTGTTGAGTGATGAGCCAAACCAAATAAAACCGAAAGTCAATACAAACATTGGTGTGATTTATATTACAAGAATTATAAAAAACAGTAAAAATAAAATATAATAAATCTCTATAATAATAATAAAATTAAAACAAAAACAAACAAACAAGCGAAAAAAGAAAGTTATGTGAGTAATTTCAAAGCATCGGATAGGAAAGGCGTGGATGAAATATTTAAAAAATTTTCGAGTTTTTAAATATGTAAAAAGCATGTGAAAATAGAAATGGAAAAGGAGATAAGAGAAGAAATTATGTTAGTTTTAGAAAAGTCATTTCTTCTCTTGTTTCCTCTTCCCGTGTGGATTTCCATGAAGCTTTTTACGTATTTAAAAACATATCTTTCCTATCTGAGGCTCGGAAATTACTCACATAACTTTCGTTTTTCGTTTACTTTATTATTATTTTAGATTTATTTTACATAAATATATAAAATTTTCGCCCTTTTTTTTTTCTTTAAATAATACTTGTCACACCAATATTTATATTGACATTCGGGTTTTTTGTTTTCGCTGATCACTCATTTCGCTCGTCATCTCACCGCTCATTTGTTTTGTGCATTACCGCTTTGTTTGCAGCATTTGTGCCTACTTTGTTCACATGACGATGACGACGAAGGGTCACGTTTAATTTCTACCTGAAACAATTGTTGCGAATTTTTTACATTTTATGGTGTTTATTCAAAATTTCTTACATATTGCTTTTCAACGCCAGTCCTTTGATGCATTTTTATTATTTGGGTTCTACCAGTAGAAGAAAAAATAAAAATAAAATTTAATAAAAGTTCTAAATTTTAAGGATTTTATTTTATACTAATAAGTATTGCCCGCTACCCTGGTCATTATATTTAAATACAATTGTTATAAAAAGAAATTTAATAACTTATTCACACAGCACTCGTGCCTACTTTTTTGTCATCTGATGAAGATTCGTAACTGCATAAGATATATATTTTAATCATTTCTTATAGATTTTTTTTTTCACTGAAACCGAAAAATATCGTAAAAAAATATTAAAAAAATCCATCACGTCAATACAATTTCTTCTGCAAAACTCATATTTTTAGTTTAATTCTGCATGAAAATATGAAATCCTGTGTTCTATCTCTATTCATAAAAGTTATATTCAATAGTTATATATTATTTTTAAAGAATATTTATAAGGCAAATCTAAAAACTAATAGAAAATGGTAAATGAGACGGATGAGAGTGGAGCATTGGAAGGGGTGAAAACGAAGCGCGTTCGGAGGTTCGTCAAAAAGAAGAAAAGATTATTTCCCAGACACAGAATGTTAAATACATCATGAAGGAATAGTTTGTTTAATTAAGAGAAAGAATGTGTTTAGCTCCGTGTAATAAAGTCTGTGATTTTTCATAGTAAGCCCCTATTATTTTTCAATAAAACCATGCGTGATGGGCAGAAAATGGAAGTCATTTTTCGAATTCAGCATCCTCGAAAACATGAAGTTTACCAATACAATTTCATGCAGTTTTTCTTTCTTTTTCTTTTCTTTGAAACTTGCGTGTTAAAAATCCTTAATACGAAATGTGAACGGAGTATCGGAATTCGAAAGCCTGCATCATAATTAGAATTGGAGATATTGTAATAAAGGTGTTCTGGCTTTTCTGTCGTTTTCTCTGAAACTCCCGTACGGAATTTAACGGCTTATATCAGTTTAAAAGCCCGTAATATTTCAAATGATGTGTTATATTATTGAATTACTAAAATATCAAAGCGCCCTCTGGCGACAGAGATTTGCAACAGATACTCATCAATTCTAATTCAAATAACTTTTAAATTATATATTACTTATGAAATTATGTTAATTAGAAGCTGAGACACAAAGGCATTTTTATAAAAAGATTTGTGTCCGACTTATCTATGGTTTTCTCCGATACTTGCTTAATTCCGGACTATATTACGTTAAAAATCCTTAGTACGACATGTGAGCAGAAATTGGAATTCGAAACTCTGCAAAATATTAAAGAATAAAGGTGTTCTGGGTGTTCCGTGGTTTTCTCCGAAACTCCCGTTCCTTTTCTACATCTTTGCCTCTTCACTCTCCCCCCCCCCCCCTCTTTTCCGTCGATAATAATAATTTTACACTCAAAAATATCTCCAATCGATTTACCTTGCCTTACAATCTAAATATACCAACCAATTTCAAACGCTGTAACTATTTTTTTCTTTTAAATTTTTGCCCCTTTTTCCCCTCCCTCAAGCCCTCCGTAATAATTGTACTCTTTCAAAAATATTCACAATCGAATTATCGGGCATTAAAACCAAATACTACGAATTTTCAACGGAAAAGAAAATTTAATCTTTTTCCAATAAACATGTCATTTTTTTATTTATTCTTATTTTTTCATGAAAATTGAACAGTAGCTTTATAATATGCTGTCTAAGCCGAATATTCATTCAAATTTTATTCGCCAGATGAAGGGTCGTGTGTTTTTTCGACCCGAAACAATTGTTGCGAGTTTATTGCATTTTATGGTGTTTATTCAAAGTTTGTAAGTAATAATTTTTACAACGCCAGATTTGTGGTGCTTCTTCATTAAATTCATTCAAATGTAAGGTAAATGAAAATTTGAAAAAGTTTGAAAATTGCAATTTTTCCCCCCAGTATAAAGCACGTGATATCTTAATTGATTACAACCATTTCCGTTTTCATCACAGACAGTCGTCTGCCGGTTTCCAACTAAATTTCATACTTTAGTTAATTTAAAAAAAATCTAATTGATGTATTGATAAGCCGCTTGCACTCTTAGATTCGGAAAAAAATCCCCTTTCATTTGGTACCAAATTTGTAACGATCGGACTAATATTTCTAATTTATTTTCCATTTTTTCTGCTTTTAACTCCGTTAAAATATCTATTTTTATGCAATCGCGGTGAATTCTCAGTGATTGAGATCGCTTTTTGATTAGACATAGGTCTATATTTTAATTAATATCTCCGCTACTAATTAAAATTTTTAAATTCTGTTTTCACTATCCCCTCGGGAAGGCTTCTAGGTACCCGTATGTCAAATTTTATACTTCTGCGTTCAGTAGGGGCTGAACGTATAGATGCTCAGACAGACAGACAGACAGACATCTTCTTTTATTATTATAGACTAGCAGGCTACGCCCGCTTCGCTGGTCACTATTTTTAAATGAATCACAATAATTAATGAATTCTCAAAATTGCATTAATTTTTATCATGTGATAAAAAAAGAGAAAAAAAAATTCTGGTCAGGAAAAATGTCGCACCGGGTCCCCAGTGCCTTCGGCAGCGTACACCCGTGCGCTGCGCGCACGTATTCCTTCACCATCCTTATGACTTCTCAAAATTCCATGTTATTACTCATAAACTTTCATTCTCAAGAAAAGGAATTAAAAATTTTTTCTTTTAGCATCGGGTAAAAACTCACACCGGGACGCCACTGCCTTCGGCAGCGCAGACCCTTGCGCGCTGCGCGCGCACGTTTGAGGATATACGTGCGCTGTACATGCATATTCCTTCTCAACTTAAACTTTTATTATTAAGAAAATAAAATTAAAAAAAAATCTTTTATCATCGGGTAAAAACTCGCACTGGGTCCCAAACCCATGCGCGCTGCGCGCCTATTCCTTCCCCACCGTTCCAGCCCCTCCTAATTAACTTGAACAATTTTGAACGGTCTTACTCAATTAGCTGAGATTCAAAAGAAAACCTGATCAGGACACTTTAAATTGTAAATCAGGTGAAATCTCGAATTCCACTTTCGATAATGTAAAAGAACTTTAAAATATCTTTCGAATGATGTATTAGAAATAATTTAATCATAATTAGAATATGAAATATTGAAATTTAAAATATTACAGCGCCATCTGGCGGTAGAAATTTCTGTAATCTATTGTTCCATTCCAGATCAACAAAGCTTTCAAATGATGTATTACTCATGAAATTATTTTAATTAGTAGATGAGATACAAAAGAAAACCTAATCAGGACACCTCAAAACGTGTAAATCGGGTGAAATCTCGAATTCCATTTTCCATAATGTAAAAGTACTTTAAAATGTGTATCAACTAAAATAAGCTTTCAAATGATGTATTACTTATGAACTTTTTTTAATTAATAACTGAGATAAAAAAAAAACTGATTCAGGACACCTCAAAACGTGTAAATCTGGTGAAAACTTTCGATAATTTAAAAGAACTTTAAAATATCTTTCGAATGATGTACTAAAAATAATTTAATCATAATTAGAAATTGAAATATTGAAATTTTAAAATATTACAGCGCCATCTGGCGGTACAAATTTCTGTATTCCACTGTTCGATTCCAAATCAAAAAAAGGACACCTTAAAACGTGTAAATCTGGTGAAAACTTTCGATAATTTAAAAGAACTTTAAAATATCTTTCGAATGATGTATTAAAAATAATTTAATCATAATTAGAAATTGAAATATTGAAATTTTAAAATATTACAGCGCCATCTGGCGGTACAAATTTCTGTATTCCACTGTTCGATTCGAAATCAAAAGAGCTTTCTAATGATGTATTACTTACGAAATTATTTTAATTAGTAGCTGAGATACAAAAGAAAACTAACTCAGGAGACCTCAAAACGTGTAAATCTGGTGAAAACTGTCAATAATATAAAAGAACTTTAAAATATCTTTCGAATGATGCATTAAAAATAATTTAATCATAATTAGATATAGTGATGTGGGGTGGAAAATTTTCCGCGGAAAATTTTCTTTTTCGGAAAATTTTCCAGAAAATTTTCTACTATGTTTTTCCGGAAAATTTTCCAACCAAAAAAACGATTTTTTTAGTAAATCTTTTGCATGATATATTTAAATTTTCTTTTATTAGTCATAGTAATGCTATATACAATGTGAAAAACAAAAGTTTCTGATTACCAGATATGTTTTGAGCGAGCAAGTTGCTCGAGAAAGATGTTATTTATTACAATACAAGAGATCTATGGTTGCTAATCGGAACTTTAAATGTCCATTCAATAAGTTTGTAAGAACATAATTATAAAGCATTTGGCAACATAACAAAAAAGAATATATTGATAAATTAATGCACTACTATACTGCTGAGCATGTGTATCTATTTTTCAAAATATTCATGTGATAAATGATGATACGCCAATGTTTTTCAAACTCAGGCAGCAATTCTGACTTTGGTCACCTTATGGTCTCTGGTTCTGAGAGTGACTCAGAAGGTTAGGACATTGTCTTAATCTTCGTTAAATATTCAATAAACTAGTGGATCTTCAGATCAGGAGCCTCAACGTCCTATTTGCATCAGACATTTTTCAATAAGTCATTTTTATTTATTCCTTATTATATAATAGTATATATTGATTCAATCGACTTATTACCATAATCAGATACATTCCTGAGGGGGGCTGCCGCCCCCCTCAACCCCCCGCTCTATCTCTCTTTGTATACCTATTTGTATATCATATAAAGTGTTATGGAATTGTAAATAATTGCATTTATTTTTGCATAAATTTTTTCAGAGGCTTAGTAAGTCGAGAAAATGTTAATTTTGTGCATTTCTAATCGTTTTAGCGTTAAAATAGCCTAATTTTCCTTTAAAAACCCATTGAAAAACTCCAATAAGGGAAGAAAAGGATTTGGCGCCAAATTTGGCGACTGTTTCCCTCCTTGGCGATTTTTTTGGCGACCTTGGCGAGAAAATTCTTATTAGGGATATACCAAATATGGAAGCTCTAATCTCATTGGCTGATGAGATACGAGAATTTTCCAGAACAGTCTGTGTTCGATAGAATAGTATAAAAGGAGCATTTTTTAGCCAAGGCGGCCAATCTCAGATCTGTGTCAGTTTCGTCAAATGCTTGCTTTGCTTTGAGCCTCTTTGAATGAGACTTGCTTTATGTGTTATTGATAAACAGTTTGTACTGTTGTTTTGCTGTTAACGGCTGTTGTTTAAGCTATGTTTACTGGTTGAATTGAAGCTGATACTTGGTTTATAGACCTGTATTTTTCTGGAATTTTCTATGAATAATTCACTGAATTTTTGTAAGTTTCGCCTTTCATTCTCGGACAACTTACCCCCAAGTACGCAACAATATGTATTCTTAATAAACGACGGTCTTGTATTATTTCCCTGAAATTCATAAATATCAAATTTCATACAAAAAAAATTACATAGCATATCGGAAATATTTTGCGTAACCTTTAAACTAATTGTCAATTCTATGCCCACAATTTTCAACAGGAAAACATGCTTTTAAAATTCTAATAAAATTTTATTATATTTGATGGGGTGTAACCATCTTAAAATACACTTTTAAGAAATACCGACTATAGACCGTAATAGTACGAAATTCCTTTATGTATCCCGGAAAAGTAGCCACAGTCATTATAAACGCCAATAATAAGAATAAACCTAATTAATTATAACTCATTAATTTTTCGAACTAATTTGACATCATTTGGATGAGTACAGTACATACTCGGAATTATTTTGTCTGGTTCCATAAATTATTTAGTCTATACATAACCTTTTTTAAGAGTAAACATGATTTTAAGCAACTTTATAATGTATGTTGACTTTATTAAGTTCAATTCAGCATAAACGCATTAAAGTGCGCGCTTAAATTAAAAATTTGTCCATAGGGTCTAATGTTACGAAATTCTTTCGTGTGTCTTTGTAAACGAACCATAAACATTGTATACACCAGTAAAAACTATTCAGCTTATTTTGCGTTTAAAATTAATAATTGTTCCAAATTTAACATCGTTTGGATGACTAAGTGACATTGTCAGAACACTTTTGTAAGGTCCTGTACATTAATTAGAAAGCTTAAGAGCACATATTTTCTTCAAACAACATAAGTTTAAGCATCTTACTCACGTACTCTAATTTCATTTTCTTCATTGCAAAGTAATGATATTAAAATGCGTTTAAACGAAATTCACCCCCATACGCCTTAATGTTAAGAATTTTTGCGTGTCCCTGTACACAGTTTATAAAAAATATAGAAATAAAAATTATACAGCTACTTATATGCAAAGCTGGAACGTGTGCGCCAATTTGCAAGTCAATCGAAGGATTTTTTCGGTCGCTATTGCGGTACATACAAATTCTTCCCATAGGCCGTAAGGATAAGAAAAATTTTGGCGTGTCCCTGTACACGAACGACAAATGAAATACACACCTAACACTATACAGCTAATTCCGTTGGGCTCATGAATATGTGTACCAACTTGCAAGTCAATAGCGTTATTTTTGGGACCGCTATCGCGGTACATACAAATTTTTCCCATAGGCCGTAATGATAAGAAAAACTTTGGCGTGTCCCTGTGTACGAAGTAGAAATGGAATACATACCAAAAACTATACAGCTGATTTCGTGGGGCTCATGAACATGTGTACCAAATTTCAAGTCAGTAGCGTGATTTTTGCGGCCGCTATCGCACGACAGACAGACAGACGGACGGACGGACCGACGGAACCCAAAATCCTTTTGAGTCTCAACAGAGGGCCTCCATTGACGTTTCGGAAAAAATTGGAAGTCAATAGCTTGATTTTTGCGGTGGCTATCGCGGTACATACAGATTCTTCCCATAGGCCGTAATGATTGAACTATTTGGTGTGACCCTGTACACGAACTACAAATGGAATGCACACCTAAAACTATACAGCTGATTCCGTTGGGCGCATGAGCATGTGTACCAAATTGCAAGTCAAAAGCGTGATTTTTGTGGCTGCTATCGCGGTACATACAAATTCCTCCCATTGGCCGTAATGATAAGAAAAACTTTGGCGTGTCCCTGTATACGAAGTAGAAATGGAATACATACCAAAAACTATACAGCTGATTTCGTGGGGCTCATGAACATGTGTACCAAATTTCAAGTCAATAGCGCTATTTTTGCGGCCGCTATCGCGCGACAGACAGACAGACAGACAGACAGACAGACACAGCCCAAAACCGTTTTGAGTCTCAACAGAGGGCCTCCACTGACGTTTCGGCAATAAATAAATAATAATAATAATAAAAAAAAAACAGAGCAAAAAAAATTGCTTTAATTACAAAATTGGCATTGTTGAAAATGTTAGAGAAAAATCTTATATAAAAACATAATTTTAATTTTTTTAATCACTTTTTAAAACTAATTTCTAATGTAGAAAAAAAAAAACTTTTTTTTTTTTTTTTATGCACTTAACAGGAAATACAATTAATTGCCTAAATAAATAAACAGCAAGATTTTTATTAAAATTTAAGGAAATCGAATAGATAAAATGAATCACATCATATCTTGTAACTGGAGGTTTAGTTGAAATATTTCTTTATTTGCTTAAAATATCCGAAACTGAATTGTACTTGAAAAATCTCATAAAGGTGTTACATTTAAAGTTATATAATAACAATAATAATAATAACTCAAACTTCCAGATTAATTTTTTTCAATAGAGGATTACATCTATTATCCAATACCACCAACCATTAAAAAATATGATTTTGTGTTCGCAAACTACGCTTAAAAATAGAACAAATCGGAAAAAGTAAAAATCAAAAGAATTTTGATGAAATGAACCCTTGCATGGTCTGAGTCATACCTTACTAATTACCTTGTATAGTCGGCAACAAAATTATTGATGCGCTAGCAATAATTTCTATTTAAAAGATGTGAACCTAATATTATTTTGTTAAGTAAATATTTGTCGAGTCATGATCTTAGTCTTATACTGTTTATAAAAAGTAAGTTCATGATAAAAATTAGCCATCAAACTAAAGAAGAAAAGAAAAAGAAAAATATGGATGTGTGTTTCAATAATTTTACTGCTACTAGCAGCCAAACCCCATATTATTCTAAACAGAAATTCGTTATGATAATTACCTCTATTTATTTTTTTTTTTTTAAATTCTGTTTAGTTTCAAAATATTCACAATTGTTAAATTTGTTCTTGTTTTTCGATTTTTTTTTTTTTTTTTTAATGTTTTATTTTGATATCACAAAAAAGAACTTTGATCATTTTTTCCACACTTTGTAACTTCAGTATGAAGTATTAAAAATTAAATAAATAAATTCTGGGAAAAACAAGGGCAAATTTAATTTTTCTAGATTTTTTTTTTTTTTTGATAATGAAAACAGAATAATAATAATAAAAAAAAATCATTAATTCTCATAAAAATTTTCCCTATATAATAAAATGGGGTTCAGCTGTTAGCAGCGATATGTGAGGGTCTCTGTCAGCTACAGAACGTTCACAGACACCTTTTTTATATAGATTATTCAATCATTATACATGCAAAACAGTCATTAAAAATTATAACTTTTTAGCTTTATACATGTTTAATAAACCATTAAATCATAATTTCTGTGTTTTGTTTATTAATTTCTTTTTGAATTGAATAATTATTCATACTTTTCTTTGAATAGTTTTGTTTACTTGTAGTTTTTAATGTATTTAGCTTTATTTTACAAAACCTTCTTAATTTAGATATTGAAAATTTTCCGGAAATTTTTCGGTAAATTTTCCAGAAAATTTTCCATTTCAAAATTTTCCGGAAAACCCACATCTCTAATTATATATTGAAATTTGAAAATATTACAGCGCCATCTATTGGTAGAAATTTCTGTAATCCACTGTTCGATTCCAAATCAAAAAAGCTTTCTAATGATGTATTAGAAATTATTTTAATTAGTAGCTGAGATACAAAAGAAAACTAATTCAGGAGACCTCAAAACGTGTAGATCTGGTGAAAACTTTCGATAATTTAAAAGAACTTTAAAATATCTTTCGAATGATGTATTAAAAATAATTTAATTGGAATTTGAAATATCGAAATTTTAGCTGAGATACAAAAGAAAACCTAATCAGGACATTCTAAAACATGTAAATCACGTGAAATCTCTAATTCCATTATCTACGGTAGTTTTATTAATGGAAGTAAAAAGAAAAATAAATATTTTTTATTTCCCCAAAACCTATATATACCACGGTAGTCGGGTAATGGAAGTAAAAAGAAAAAGTATTTTTTAGTTCCTTCAAATGTATTTTGTTGCTATGGAAACTCCTATCGTCTATTGAAAGATAGATTACGTGTTAGAATAAAATTTAATTTGCAATTAAAATGTAACTGCTTTGTTTATTAATGAAAATTGATGAAATTTTAACTGCAGGTTGGTTTTGTGCTGAATAGGTTGTATATTAAGTGTTGTGTACGAAAAAGAAAATTTGAAGCACTTTGAAATTTGCAATTTTTAACCCCAGTTAAAGATCATGTGACATTAATGATTTGCACATGTTTTGTTTCCGTTAGAGACAGCCGTTAAAATCGTCTGCTGAATGCTGATAGGATTTTTGGTCATTTTTGCGATCGATATGGGTCAACCTTTTAATTAATATCTCCGAAACTAATTAAGATTTTTAAATTCTATTTCGAGGAAAACATCGGAAAGGCTCCAGAGCATCCGTATGTCTATTCTTGTACTTCTGCGTTCAGTAGGGGCTGAACGTATAAAAGAACAGACAGACAGACAGACAGACAAACCTTTCCATTTATTATTATAGACTAGCCACCTTCGGCGACCAGCTGGTTCGCGATCCCTGAAAAATCCGACTTTACGAAACTCCCGCTCGGTGGCGCCTGCGGCGCCTTTTTCCCGTATCAGGTCTAATAACAGCTTATTGATATATCGTGAAAATAGCTTATCTAAATCGCAGTAAACTCCCGTGCGGTAGCGCCTTCGGCGCTGATATTTCAAATTTCTAACTTTAGCTAAGTCCCGCTCGGTGGCGCCTGCGGCGCCTTATCCCCGTTTTAGAACTTACAACACCTTCCTCACTCATTGGAATTTGAAATATTGAAATTTCAAAATATAGCAGCGCCATCTGGCGGTAGAAATTTCTGTAATATATTGTTCAATTCCAAATCAACAAAGCTTTCAAATGATGTATTACTTATGAAATTATTTTAATTAGTAGCTGAGATACAAAAGAAAACCTAAAAAGGAAACCTTAAAACGTGTAAATCGGGTAAAATCTCGAATAATACTTTCGATAATATAAAAGAACTTTAAAATATCTTTCGAATGATGTATTAAAAATTATATAATCATAATTAAAATTTGAAATATTGAAATTTTAAAATATTTCAGCGCCAGCTGGGATAAAAAAGAAAACCAAATACCTTGCCTTAAAATCTTAATATGCCAACCAATTTCAAACGCTGCAACTTTTTTTTTTTTTTTTGCTTTTTTTTCCTGTTCCTCAAGCCCTCCCTAATAATCGTACTCTTTCAAAAATATTCATAATCGAATTATCGGGCATTAAAACTACATACTACGAAATTTCGACGGCTGCAAATACTGCAAAATATAAAAGAAGACAATCTTTTTTCCAATAAATATGTCATTTTTTTAATTATTCATATATTTTCATGAAAATTGAACAGTAGCTTTATAATATGCTGTCTAGGCCGAATATTAATTCAAATGTAACGTGAATGAAAATTTGGAAAAAATTTAAAATTGCAATTTTTCCCCCCAGTATAAAACACAAGAAGCCTCCTCATTTTGGCATAATTCTGAGTGCACAACTTTTCATTTTGGCTCCCCCGGTTGTCCCCCCCCACTCCAAAATTCAAAAATCCTTTTTCTTTTTTTTTTTTTTTTTCCCCTTTGGCTCATGGATAGTGTGCACATATTCAAAATTCTCGCATCCAGGTAGCGTGACTGTGCGCTTCCTATCTTGTGCGATCTGGAGGTGTGGTGTGTCAGTCGAGCATTATGTGTCCAGAAGAAGATGTCGCATCCCTGTCGTACCAGAGCTGTCTTGTGATGTCACCCTGTTCCTTAGCTGAAGAGTGGTCATCTCCTGATTGACGTTAGAAGTCTGAACGAGCATAGGACACAGCTCATTCTCTGTTGCGTCTAGATTACTGTCTGGCAGTAGGCGGCTATCATGCAGTGATCCGGCGATTTATTCGCTCCGGCGGACAGCATCCAACCCGTTAAGCTTGGCACGTCCAGGCAGGCAGGGGCTGTCCAAAGGTTTCAATGATATCTTAATTGATTAGAACCAGATCAGACAGTTGTCTCGTATGTGTTTTGTTTCCGATCGAGAACGCTTAGAAAATCGTCTGCCTGTTGCCAACTAAATTTTATAGTTTAGTTAATTTTAAAAAATCTAATTGATGTATCGATAAGCCGCTTGCACTCTTAGATTCGGAAAAAAATCCCCTTTCATTTGGTGCCAAATTCGTAATGATCGGACTAATATTTCTAATTTATTTTCCATTTTTTCTGCTTTTAACTCCGTTAAAATATCTACTTTTATGCAATCGAGGGGAATTCTGAGGCATTGAGATCGCTTCTTGATTAAGACATAGGTCTACATTTTAATTAATATCTCCGCAACTAATTAAAATTTTTAAATTCTGTTTTGACTATCAACTCGGGAAGGCTTCTGCGCACCCGTATGTCAAATTTTATACTTCTGCGTTCAGTAGGCTCTGAACGTATAGATGCACAGACAGACAGACAGACAGACAGACAAACATCTTCTTTTATTATTATAGATAGATAGAAGATAGATGGAAATAAAAATGCACCCACGCGGTGTTGTTTACTGTTGGGACTTTTCCCTACGTGTATGGACTTTTAGCAGTTTTCTTTAGGATATATGAATGGATTATTAGTAGGGACTTTTTTGAGGTACTTTTTTAATAAGACTTTTTATAAAATTTTCCTTGGATGATGGTAATTTTTCACTTTTTCCCCATTTTTCACTAAAGTAGCGACTTTTACTGTCAATATAGGGAATTTTGAGCTGTCAGTAGGGAAATGGCAAGATCTGAATTGGCAACACCACACACATAGTACTAAGAATGAATTTGCTTGAACATACACATACAGATAAAAAAGGATAAATTAAAATATTTCTTTCTTCCTTTCTTTTTCTTTTAATTTATATTAATTAGTATATTAATTCATACGAAAACTTTTGACTGAAGGATGACTGTTGATCTGTTTTTGTTTTATAACAAAGGACAATATGGGACTAAATTTTATTTAGATGACATAAAAAATGAAATATTTTTTTAGTTTACAAATTTACAAAAAATTAAGAAAATTAGAATCTTCAAATTAATTAGTATGTTAAACGTGAAATATCAAAATTAAGTTTATTTATTGATTGTTTTTTTTTTGTTAACATTATTTTATAATTTATTAAAGAGTTAAGAGATTAAGTTGATTGGCTGCTCAAACGCATTTACAGAGGAAGGAAATTTTAATTAGATGTTGGGTAGTTTTAGAAACACCTCTCTGACTACGTTTAATATTTTTCTAAAGAGCATCCTTTAGAAGGAAATGACCTAATTCAATATTAGTATCAAGAAATCTTACATTAATACTTCTTTTTTGGGAAATAATCAGCCAGTTTTCGAACTGAACACTGCTAATTGCATATCTGCATATAAATTTCGATATAAAATAACGATTTAATATAATTTAATCTGTACTGCTTTGCCTGTTGTCTACATTTTTTATTGCCATTAACTTTAAAAAATATATTCAATTTTAAATAAAAAGTTCATCTGTAAAATTGGAAAAACGTATTTTTATTTATTTATTTATTTGCGTTTTTTTTTTTTTTTTTCCTAAATCCAACCATTTTACGCGTTAAAGATGAAGTACGTGAATAAGTTATTTTCAGACTTTTTCAATACAGTCGAGATCATTGATAAAATAAGTCATTTCACAAAATTAAATCATTTTAATTAGTGACTTATTATATTGATTAGCATGATATTTTCTAAAAATTGAGTTATTAAAACATAAAATATATTTTAGTAGGAAACCTGTGTGAAACTTCCGCACTTTATTTCTTTTCTTATTAACCTTTAAAATTTGAAACTCATAAATATTATACCAATTTTACCACCTAATTAAAATTTTAATTTACAAAAAGCCAAATTATTATTAGAACCAAATTAACACTGTGCAACAGGGAAACCAAAATCATTCAAAGAAAGGTTTTAAAATAAAATTCTTGTTCGACGACTCAGATTTCATTCTTCCAGTTTCAGTACAGGACCCCCATGACGCCTTTTAAATTTTTGTCGCCGTGTTGGCGATCACTTTTTATTTATTTATTTTGGTACAATTTTTTGTTGAATAAATAAATAAATAAATGATTCCTCTTTTGATTATACTTTTTGTTTTTATGATTGTGTTTTTAGTCAATTTATGATAATAATTCATATTCTGTATGTATCTTTAAAGTATTGGTAGGTTTTAAATGGCGTTTGCAAAGGTTCTGAAGATGCAAATTTTAAAAATACTTTTTTCCATAAAACAATCTCATCAGACAAATGTCGTCATTTTTTCCTATTAGATCATTGAGCTTAGTCCACGTGCTTAAATCTTGTCCATTTATAAATAGTATTATTTTTTATCCTCGCGTATTTTATTAATTAAATCACTATCGTATCACTCCGACAAAATATAATAGGAACTGGTCCACGTTAGAGAAAATAGATAGTTTCTTTCCATGCATTATTTTCAAGTAACTATGCATTTTCAAACGACTCACAAAATCTTATGGATTGGACAGGCCTGTTCTTAGACCACCAGTTGCAACATAATTACAAAAAGCAAATGTATTAAGATTTGATAACACTTTAAAAATATCGTTTAAGATACTGGCATGAACATCCCTGACTATGAATTTTTTTAATTCTAAAATTTCGTAAGTTATTTGGAATTTACGATTTACTTAACATGGCAGAATAGGGCAAAACTGAGCATAAACGTCCATTTTAAGGATCATAAATATACCAAACAACTTCAAAATAATATTTATGATACTTGTTTGAACATGATTGACTACAAATATTCTTATAGGAAAATTTTGTAAGTTATTCGTAATTTAAGATTTTGTGGGGCGTTATGCCATATAAATATGCATTTTGGGGATTGTTGCATTGGAAATAGTAGCATGAAAACTAAACTACGAAACTGACCCCCAAAAAATAAATTAATAGATTAGAATAATATATATATATATGGAACTGAACGGTGGGTAGCCTATTAGGCGGGGATTTCGTTCTGTCACTGTCCGGCGTTTGGTTAAATTAATTTCTCTTAACATGAATATAATATGTTTTGTACTGGAAATTTATGAGAATATACATATGATGGGGAACTGGGCAGAATCCTCCTATGCCAACTAGTTTTATGTCAATTACTATGACTATGCTAATTTAAGAAATAAATGGACTGATACCTGCAACTGCGAGGTATACGTGCACGCTATCGGACACAAATATTTGATAAATTCAAATTAATCTATCTGTACATATAATAAAATAAGATGCTTGCGTGTGTGTGTGTCATCTATCTATAAATATAATAAAATAAGATGTTTGTGTGTGTGTCATTGTGTATGTATATCCAGAACTTTTTAGGAAAATGGCTGATCGCAGAGCTACACTCATTTGCATGGAGGTTCGTAATGACCTCTCCTGATGCACCTCGAAGCCCAATTTTCGAATTTTTGATTAGTTTTTTCTTAATTAAAATGTGAAAATAATAACCTTCTAATTTCTGATAAATAAGCCATTCAAATTTTATCCATAATTTAATTGTTGCCATTTTTACTTCCATTACCCTACTACCGTAGGTAATGGAAGTATTGTATTCGGTCTGAAAATTCGATATCGGGTTTTCACCTGATTTACACGTTTTAAGGTCCCCTGAGTCCAAAAAAGTGGTTTTTGGCAATTGGTCAGTGTGTATGTATGTGTGTGTGTATGTATGTGGAGAATCTTCTGGATATTATAGCTCAGAAACTAATAAAGATAGAGCTACGAAACTTTAGAATTGAATTACGTCTGGTGTACAGATGAAATTTCCAAATTTTGCTGAAAATTGAAAAACCGGAAGGGGGACATTGGAAACCGGAAGTGGGACCGTAAGTCCGTTTCTCAAAAACGGCTCTAACGATTTTCTTCAAACTTGCTATATAAACACTCTATTAGATGTCCTTTCGAATGTATAGTTGGTTAGTTCAGGAAAATTGATAGGCGTCCTGCATAAATAGCTCAATTTCAGGTCTTGCAAACGCGTTCCTTTAAAAACGGCTTTACGGATTTTTTTCAAACTCGCCATATTAACTCACTTTTAAATATCCTTTTGTATGTAATTATTGTTTTCTGGTCAATAATTGATTTTTTGTAAAAGTTGGTATCTCAAAAACGGCTCTAACGATTTTCTCTTTAGGTCACTTTTATGTTTTCTGATCACATTAGCTCTCAAAAATGCATATAATACGTGTAATAGTGGGTAATGGAAGTCGTGTGCTTGTTTCACACCAGATTTTTTTTCTTTTTTTAATCCCGACAGAAAAAAAAAAAAAAAAAGTATATTTATTTAAAACTAGCTGACCCGTCCGGCTTCGCACAGATGAACAAATTCTAGCTAAAAATGGATTGATATAGAACAAATCAACAATTATATTAGTTTATGTGTTTGTGTGGCAATATTAATAACTGTTTATAAAATTGTGACTTTCTTTTAGGCACATTCTTAAGAAAATTCCTTAGAAAGAAGAAATTTCGAAAGAAAGATAAAAAGTTAAATTATATGAATTTAAAATTAATATGTAGGTAAATAGATAAGATACAGCATTGCTTAAGGACCTCCATGACGACATTTTACTTATTCATATATTTATTCTTATGTTTGTTTTTATTGCTATTTATATCTTTTTTTTTTTTTTGCCATTTTTGCGATGTACTAACTACTCTACTGGCTTTACTCTACTGCTGAAGTAAAGCCATTGGCGAGGAACGTTTGAGCTGTTTCAGTGCTAAATTTCAAATTTCCAAAAGGTGTATCTGTATAAATAGAAGAAATAATTTGCCTGTCTGTGTTTGACGTACAGTACAAACTATGGCACGTTTGATTTAGAATTTCATTTCTATAAAAAGAAATATGTGCATATTTGCAACATATATTTTCGATATTCCTATTAGAACTTTTAAAATATTACGGTTTCATGCAATTTTTCTAATTTTATTTTTTATTTATTTTTTATTATTTATTTAAATTAAATTTTCAAGCTGATGATAATAAAATTAAATGTTGACAATTTTTACTTAATGTTTATTTATTTATTTATTTATTTTTTACATAAAAAGTAGGGTTGGCAAGTTTCTTCCAAGGTGGAAAAAACCGGCCGGAAGAAATAGGTTTCTTCCAAGTGGAAGGAATGGAAGAAACTGTTTTTCTTAAAAAATTATCCTATAAATTGCAGATTTGTAAGATACAATTGATGCGTTTGTCTTATAAACAACTTTAAGTAACTTTAATTATACCTATAAAAATTTAATTACATATTTAATTAATAATTATGAGATTTTTACCGAAGTAATCTTCGGTATCTGATAATCACGTTCCAAAATGCTCAAAATCCAGTAAAAAAATCAATTTCAATTTAAAAAGCGTTAAGTTTTATAATTTATTGTTTAGACAATTTTATTTCTTTAACTGGTAATAAATAATAGTTTGTATCACTTGCTTATACTTTCTGATAAAACAGCTCTTAACAAACATTCGGTTAATTAAAAGAGCCAGTATTCAATAATTACTATATTACAAAATGTCATAAAAAACTTCATTTTCCTAATACAGTACAGTGAAAAAGAAATTCACATTTCTCACATTTTTACTTTTTTTTAAATCAAATTTTTAGCTTAATCCTTGCTTTGAAACTCAACTTGGGAGGGGGGGGGGTAACATTCTTGTATTTATTATCCTGCGATTCATACAGACTAGTGGTTAAAACAAATCACTATTACATCAATGTTTAACAAAATTAATCAGTGATGAATATTATTTCCGAACTTTCAAAAATATTTAGTTTCATATTTTTTAAGTATGTTTGTTTACATTTTATAGGTACCTATTATTTGAATATGCTTGAATTATTTATCATATATGAATATGATCGATTAATTTTATTAATATTGAAGAAATACTTTATTCTAAAATTTATTAGAAATCGTCTTTCCATTCTGATGTCTATTCTCATGAATTAATAATAACTGACTGTATCTGCAAAAGAAAACTGTAAACAAAGGCAATGATCTCTAATCTACAAATTCCTATAATCTGCACAACCTCTAGACAAAATTTTTGAGAGTTAGAGGGAGTTAAAAACTGTAAAACAAATGAAATGTTTTTTAGAGTAGTTCAATACTGCACTTTATTTTTCAACTTAAAATAGATAAATACAAACTATGCTTTTTTTTTTAAATCCTAGAGAACTTGCAGGAGAGTTTAAAAGTAGGTATATTACTTATTGATACAGTTTACCAGCTTCGAGTTTATACAAAAAATTGTATCCTTTAAAAAAAAAGTGCAAATATTATGGTTAATTCCGTAATTATTATCACTTGTACTGTCTGAATGTATACTAATATGAGATAGTATATATGCAAAAAGTTCTAAAAATATCAGCATTGAAAAGTAAAAACCCATCACCTATATATATTTAGTGTTTGTTATAAAATAACTTATTTTTCTAACAATATTTTTAATATTAATTAGATTATAGTGTAGATTTGACATTATATTTATGCTTTGAGTTTATATAGTTCATAAATATTTCGAACATCTGTTTTGTCTTCTGGTTAGTTTCTTCCATTTCTTCCGGTTTCTTCCATTTCTTCCAGTTTCTTCCGGTTTTTTCCAGTTTCTTCCACTGTCCTGGAAGAAACTAGTTTCTTCCGGAAGAAACCTAACCCTGATAAAAAGAAACATTTATTTACTCATGCGAATAAAAAGTATTGAAAAATGAAACCTATAACATAACTTATTTATTTATTTATTTTTATATATATAAAACTAACGTCATAATAGCTTCAATTATTATTATTTATTTGTTCTTAAAATATTAATTTTTATTAAATAAATAGCTTGTGTGTTTTTTATTTTCTTAAATTTAACGTCCGCAAAGCAATATAGTTACTGTTTTAGTAATGGTTCTCCATAGCGATCATTAATATTTTTTTGTGATTTTGGTGATGAATTTAAAAGGTTATCGCAATAGCGTAAAGACCTTGACGTGATACGTCCAAGCTACCACGGTGCCAAATTTTAAATATCGCCAAGGAAGTCCAACACAAAAGCAGATTTCCAATGCGAATACATATTTAATTTATTTATAATGAACCACGTTTCTAATCAATGTAATGAAACTCGAATGATCACATGCCATTTGAATTTCCTTAGCCGCTGTATATCGCGCTACTTGCCATAGTTAATTGCTGAAAATGTTCGCTAAATAAATTTAAACTTTCAATTATTCAGTTAAATCACTGAAATAGCGGAGCGAAGCAGGCAACAAAATTTAATAAGTAAAGTCTCATTGATTCCACAATGGAACACCAGTATTTCAAAAAGTGAGCTTGTCAGCCATTTTTAATTTACTGGTTAATTAGTAAAACTCGCTGGTTTAAACATTCAATGTTAATTGCGGTCGCAGCCACCAAATGTTCACTGGTTTAACCATGTGCGTGGATGGCCAAATGCGCCAAATTACGTGAATGTCACATAACTGATAATAAGCGGCGAGAAATAATATGCATTTTAGCGATTGTTTGGCTTATATTAGATCTGTCGTATTTGGCGATATTTTATTTGGAGATTAAAAATGTAATACAGAAATAAACACTTTCCAAATGTATATTTTTGTAATACATACTGTATGAAATATTGTTTCATATTATCGATTGCTGTCTTAATGGAGGTTATTAAAATAACCATGATTTTCCTAGGAATGGACTGTATCTGCGTTTCGCAATAAACCCTTGACACGTGACTACTACAGGGAAAAATGCAGAATTATAATGTTTACATTTGTGTTTTATGGGGAAATGTTTGCATTCTATAGGGAAATATTTGCATCCTAGAGGAAATTCATAAGGAAATGGAGAATCAGAAGTCACATGTCGGATATGATTTAGCCTCGAACCCAAAAAACCGATAGAGTTCATTAAATGTGTTTGCCAGTTGACTTGGCGCATTAAATGTGTTTGCCAGTTGACTTGGCGACCATTTCTCTCTCTCTCTCTCTCTCTCGCTCTTTTTTTTTTTTTTTTTTTCCCGGCAGAGGCATTATCAAATCTGCTTCGATTAGTTTCTTTAAAAAATATATATTGTACAGAATTTAAAAGTAAATAGTGGGGGGGGGGGGGGGGCATGCAACTCTGGCTTTAATTTTCTTCTGTTGAATGTTGAACGTTAACTATAAAGTACATTTTTTAAATATGTTTAAGCGTTAACACTTAAAATGATGAACAAATTACAATTGTGAAATTTGAAATAAATTATAACCATTAGAGAAAGAATGTAGAGCTCGTGCATTTCAGGGAAATTAATTTGGAAATATTCATTTATAGAAACACGTGAGAGCGAAATTTTGAGAAGAATGATTTTACTATGGTATTTTGCCAGCTTTTTATTTTATTATTTTATTATTTTTTTATTAAGGGAGCAATCAATAACAGGAAACAATATTAGTGCAATATATACTACAAAAATATAGATCTGATATTTAATACGAAAATATACATCAAACGAAAATATGCAGATTTTCATATTACGTTTTCGATCGCCAAATACAAAAATCGCCAAGGACAACAGATATCAAATCTATGCTTTTTTCTTTTTTTTAATTAAACTATTGAAAATTTGAATTAAAAATTTATTTTACCAAAATTTATTATACTCTAGAGCACGTAGGGACAGAGTAGATAGATTAAACATGTTTCTAATCAACATAATGAAACTGAAATAATTAAATGTTATTTGCATTTCACTAATGGCTGTATGCGCTATATGTATTGCGTTACTTACCATAACTGTTTGTTGCTGAAAATGGTCCCCAAATAAATTTAAACTTCTCAATTATTCAATTAAAAAAAATCAGTTAAATATAGTGACTGGTGAAGCAGGTAATAAAATTGAATGAGTAAAGACTCCTCGATTCCTTAATGGAACATGATTCAAAGAGTTAGCCTATCAGAGATTTTTAATTCATTGGTTCATCAGTGAAACTCACTGGTTCAAACGTTTAATGTTAATTGCGGTCGCAGCCACCAAATATTCACTGGTTTAACCATGTGTGTAAATCGCCAAATGCGCTAAATTACGTGACAGTCATATTACTGAAAAAAGTTTAGCACTTAGAATGCCGACAAATATTTTTAATAAATTATTATAATCAATAGAAAAAAGAAACAGAACTGCTTACATTTCTGGAATATTATTTTTGAATTATTAATTATTAGAAATGCTCGAGAGGGAAATATTAAAGAAATGATTTTCACTCCACCAGCAATATTCACTTGCTTGACGGCTATTATGAAGTTTTCGGAACAGATTTGATATCTCGTCTTTGGAGAAAAAAGGATCGCTTACTTATCTCGCGAAATATTAATTTCTTTTCAAAAAACATGGTTGTAAGCAAGCGAAGTGTGACGTTACTAACCATATGTGGGGCCAAGAAAAAGTTTTCCTATGTTAACCGTCCTTTGGAATTTTTGTAAAAAAATACTAAAAATCAAGAAAAAAAATTCCCGATCTTAATCCCCATATTTAGGTCTTATAGATATGTATTTGTTATTGTGTGCATGCGTTAGATTAAGTTATTTTGCTGTCAAATTGATGAAATTTTAATTTTAAATTTCAAAACTCGGACGTCCTTGGCGTCCGAGTTACTTGTTTTGTGTTTCGCGATCAAAAACGTAATACGAAAATATATATACCAGATGTGTATTTTCGTAATATGTATTGTACGAAATATCGTTTCATATTATTGATTCTCCCACCTCTTCCCAGGCTTCGGCCGCCATAAACCTTCGTGTTGGCAGGAGGTTGGGTAGTCTTGCTCTCTTAATATACGCTATTAAAATAACCATGATTTTTGAAAATAATTAAATATATTTGCTAGTTAATTTGGAGATCATTTTTTCCCCGCCAAGGTTGACATATCAAATCCACTGAGCTGAAGAACAACTGGAGCAAATGCTTCCAATACCTTTACACAGTGTTCGTGCGTGCCAGTTTTTCTGCAATCATTTGCCGTGCAGAGTCAAATTTTGCACGGCAGGCAACATTTGTCGGGTCGTTTATTATTACTATTATACTCTTTAAAAAATTAAAATTTTAAAATCATGTTTAGCATATCAACAGACAGAACAGACACCTTTTACAGAATTTTACTTTGAAATATAAAGATATCAAATGCTTTCTGCCGTTCAACGATCGGAAGACAAACCTTCCAAAAACGGCGCGCAAAAACCGGTCTAGCATTTCATCCAGTTGTTTTTCAGCTCAGTGATCAAATCTATTCCGCTGCAACATATTAGTATCTTATATCAGATACTTTATTTATACATTTGAAAAGAAATTTGACTTCAGTTTTTTGATTAATTTCAATGTATTTTCTTTTTCGTTCTTATTTCAGGCATGAGAATTTTCCGCGGATCCGCGATTTTCCGCTTTTTTCTCATTTTCGTTAACCCGTTAGTAGTCGCTAGTTGGTCGATTTGCCGCCCATCTTTTAGTGTTGCCAGATTTTTTTATTCAATAGCCACCAAAATTTTTTAGAAGTAAC
The DNA here is from genome assembly GCA_963930645.1 of Salticus scenicus. Taxonomy (NCBI): domain Eukaryota; kingdom Metazoa; phylum Arthropoda; class Arachnida; order Araneae; family Salticidae; genus Salticus; species Salticus scenicus. The sequence continues at coordinate 293,544,015 of OZ005648.1, forward strand.
ATTTGATATACATAAAACGCGAATAAAATCGAAGAAACGTCGGTCACATCACTTCTTAAAATTATTGGTGGCAGTTAAATAAAAAGTGCGCAATCTGTAATAGGTGGCGCTGTCTATAGCGACTACTAACGGGTTAATTTCCCCATTTTTTATTTTGTTAAAATAAACTCCAATAACGATCAGTGTTCAAACGCTCCACGAAAAACTTTGGATTCTCAATCTTTTTCCATCCAAAATATAAATGTTACTATTCATTTTAAACGTGCTTTATCATATTCTGTAACATATAAAAGAACAGAATTATTCAATATTTCTCACTCATGTAATTTTTTTTGTCCTCCCCCCCCCCTTTTCATCTCTAACCATCGCCGATCAAACATTCTGAGGGAAGCCTTTTATTTTTGAATATTTATCCATCCCACAACAAAAATATCAATATTAATTTTAAACTTACTTTATGAGATATTCTAGAACCCACAAAGAAGAAGAATTGTGTTTAATATTTCTCACTCATGAACTACTTTTTAACCCCCCCCCCCTCCCTTTCCCATTTCCCACCACCAGTCAATGTTATTAAATGTTTTTTTTTTTTTTTTTTTTTTTTTAAACACATGTTTTGCTCTGCTGATGTGTTATTCTTTTAGTTTAATTTGTCACTTTTAAAATATTTTGTATAGTTTTTTCCTGTGAGCATTATTTTTTCATTTGAAATAAATTTTATGAACACATTTGTATAGTTTTCCCCGCACGCGTTATTTTTCATTTGAAATTAATTTTTTGAACAAGCGTGTTTCCTCTTTTTTTAATTTTCTGCACTCTCATGCCTGTTATTTGTAAAGCGGTATAAAAATAATGATTCTTTTTTTTAAATTCATTAAAATACAGTGACCAGCGAAGCGGGCAAAGCCTGTAAAATATAATAAAATGAATCTTCAACCCCTGTTAATAAGTAAATGATAAAATGATGAGTTTTGCAAAATGACATGTTGCTTTGTGGGATAAACGGCAAAACGTTTCACCGAACAAAAAGAAGTTTAACCTCGATAGGCCTTACGGTTTTAGGTACTACTTTCACGATCTTTAGAGTGAACGATTTTTTTTTTTTTTAAAGCTTTTCTGGTGGATCTGTGATGATTAGGGGTGGTTTCAGTGGCGGATTTAAGGGGGGGGGGGCTAGGGGGCTGAAGCCCCCCCCCCCCCCCCAAAAAAAAAAAAAAACACTGACATTCACAATTGAATATTGCAATTGTAAATTTTTAATTGGTCTAGAATAACACTTTGAAAAATCTTAGCCCCCCCCCCCCCCCCCCCCCAAAAAAGTCAAGTTCTGGATCCGCCACTGGGTGGTTTCGTTGCTAACGGAACAAAATCCATTGGACAAAGAGAGATTTGAAAGCCTATTAATAGCTTTCAAACTTGTCATTCTTCATTAAGGCTGTACATCAGTCAGATAGCTCCCTTTCTCCCTTCCCATGTTATCCAATGGGATTTTCGTTGCTTCGTTTTATAAAAATATCTCATTCCAAAATGAAGTTTTTCGAATTTGAATACGTATTACTCTTTGAACAGATTGTTTTTTAGCTTAGTGAGCAATTTTTCGAAAAATTAAAAAATAAATAAATATTTTATTTAGATATCGAAACTTAGAGTTCTAAATTTACTTATTGAAATAAAATATTTAAATTGATTTTTTTCAAAAAATTACTCACTAAGCTAAAAAGCGACTTGTCTATAGAGAAATATTCAAAAACAGAATTCGAAAAACTTCATTTTGGAGTGAGATATTTTTATAAAACAAAGCAACGAAAATTCCATTGGATATAACATGGGAAGGGAGAAAGGGAGCTATCTGACTGATGTTACGGCAATAAATAATTTCAATTTCATAGATGATTCCATTAGACATCCCTACAAAAAATTTATTGACAGAGGCACCTCTGATAACATCTAGCGAATACATATTTCAGCCGGACAATGCGTGCATTCACATTTCAAGTTCCACAAAATCCTGGATCCTAACGAAACAAGTCAACTTGAGTGACCATCAAGAAGATCTAGTCTAAATCTGCCAGTAAATTTCTGGAGCATTCTAGTGTATGACGTGTCATAGAATGATAAAACTTTCAACACCAAAGAGGATCTTAAAATGGTCACCAAGAGGATCTTAAAATGAAAACTCCTGTAAAATCACCTCAAACGACACTTTTCTAATTATTATTTCCAGTTATATATATATATATATATATATATATATATATATATATAAAGTTTTAAATACAAAATAGTTTAAATTTTTGTAATATTTTAAATTTTTATAGATAATTGAAACTGCCATTTATTGCACTGTGTATATTTCGCATAAAATTTAAATATGTATTTCTAAGAATAATGCAGTTTTTCAGTTGGCAACGTTTTTTTCCAGCATTATTATATCTTGATATTAAAAATAAAATACTTAATTTTAAAAACTAAATAACAAAAAATACACAATATTTTTTTTTTATTATTTACTTACTAGAACGTTAAAAAGAAACTATTTGCAATTAAAATAATAATAATAATGCAGTAAAATATGTGATAAAATTATTGTCTAGAGCTACATAATTAAACATATTTTTAATTTTGTATGAATATGCAACATTTTCAGCGAAGAATAATTTCAAATTTAATATAGCTCATTAAATAATAAATATAACGTTGAATTACTCGAGCGAAGTAAATTGAATTTCATAAAGTAGATTAACTACACAAATGCTACATGAAATGAATTATCTTTCCTTCCATATTTAAATTTAAAAATAATTATAGTGAAAATCTCTAATTTTGCAAGCGGTTCGTTACTGTTCATTCAAAGAAATTCTGTATTGTCAAAATGTTGATATGAATAAAATTAATTTATTGTTGAAAATTAGGCAGAAATTTTAGTTCTTTTCCTTATTAATTAATGAGATTTTTTAATGTAATAGGATGTGGGAAATTATTTCAGTATTTACCCCTACCTTCCTCCCTCACCTTCTTTCTTAAATATCTTGCTTAGATAGAAGGCTGGGTTTTATAATTGGCTCGGTTTTAATCTTATTTATATTTCTAATTTAGTACCATTCATATTAGAAATTAATTTTCTGAGTTTTTTTTTTTTTTTTTTAGTTTTGAAGGAAAAATAAATATCAAGAGCAATGTAATATAAATGTGTTTAAAGTATTTATTTATATAGTTTAATTTTTGTTAATTCATTTAAAAGTGAGTAAGTTTCACATTTGCTGTAGAAAAAGAAATATTAATCGAGGACAAAATTATGTTTATTTTTAGCTTTAATATATATATTTTTTTTAAATATCGCATTTTCTCGAGGGAAAAATATCTTGGTACTTAATTTATAAATAATTTCGGCAAATGATTATGTATCCAAATAGTTTGTGATCATAACTTGTGCAGGGATGGAACACGGGCGCAGAATTCATACCACTATCAATGTAAGAAAATTTTCTACTTCTTAAATCAACGATATTATAGGTAGAGAAATTTCTTAAACGGATTCCGGTATGAATTCTGCGCCCGTGTTCCATCCCTGCTTGTGATCATAGAATTGAATTTTAGCTATCTCATGTAGAATTAATTTATACATTCCATGCTTGTAATTTCGTTAATGTAAAGCTATTATGAGGGAGAATCAAATATAAAGAAGATTTTTATTATATATATTACAAATTGACAAAAGTATTATTGACAAATATTTCAATTTACTTCTTATATATTTTATAAAAATAGTTCAAGGTTTATAAGGTAAGTAAAATGCACTCACCTTGGTTGTGAGTATCCTCTATTATTTCAGCTTTCAGTATCAAGATGTTGTATTTCGTAAATGAAAATAAATCAGTTGGAGTTTCAGGAACTATCATTTGAGTTGACTGATGCTGTTTAAAATGTATAATTTGAAATAAATTAAATAATGGTTTTAATTGAATTAAACCAGCCTTCTTTAGCTTGGTTTATGAATAGGAAAAATTATGTATTGTGGGAATAAAAAGAAGAACCCACATGTGTTCCTTTTAATCACATTTTTTATTATAAAACTGAACATCGAAGAAGGAGAAAAAAAAAACGAAAAATACATCATTACATGTACATAGAAACACAGATGGCCAATCAGAACAAATGCGTCATAGCGTCGCCCCAATGTAGATGTATATATGCATGAAGAAATAAAAGAGTCAAATGAAATGTTTTTAGAATAATATGAAAATGAAAGTTTTTGTAATTATTGAAAGAATGTCATTTTGAGTTTATTTCTCACCAAAACCCCTGCGTAAACTCGATGACATTTAATCACAGTTCAACAAGGAAATTCGCAATTTTCGAAAAGAATGTCTCGGCAGAGGCTTGGTGTCTCGGCAGAGGCTCATATTTTCCGTACTTACATACTCAATCTTTATTGTGCCCTGCTCAACAAGGTCTCGAATCAGATGGTACCTTAGCTCGATGTGCTTAGTTTTCTGTCGAAACTTGTCATTTTCGGCCAATTTGATGCAAGAAAGATTGTCTTCATAGAGTGTAATAGGACAATTTTGTTGCATATCAATTTCTTCAAAAAGGTTTATAAGCCATTTTACTTCTTGCGCGGCACTTGCTGCAGAAATATATTCCGCTTCCGCTGATGACATTGATACAGATTTTTGTTTTTTGCTTGTCCAGTATACAGTATTTGCTCCTATGCAGAACAAATTTCCTGTTGTAGACTTACGATCACTGGGATCGTTTCCCCAGTCGGAATCTGCATATACCCTCAAGACAGGCTCTTCAATATTATTATATGTCAATTTAAGATTAATTGTACTTTTTAAATATCTCATTAATCTTTTTACCGCTTCCCAATCTTTTGCTCTTGGGCGCTCATTTCTTCTACTCAAAATATTTACCGCGGCGCTAATATCCGGACGTGGCACGGTTGAAATATATAACAATGCGCCTACAGCCTGTCTATATTGTGTATTTTCTGGTAAAAGGTTTTCTTCGTCATTTAATTTTATGTAACCTGTGTCCATAGGAGTGTCTGTAGGTTTTGAATTTTCTAAACCGTATTTGACTATAAGTTCTTGTATTTTGTGTGTTTGATCAAGAGTCATTGTATTTTCATTAGGACGATTAATATTTATCCCAAGGTATTGTTTTGCTTCTCCCAAGTCTGTTAACGAGTATTCTTGTTTTAGTTTGTTTACAATTTCATTTATTTGTTGATCATTCCCCGCTATTAACAAATCATCGACATACACAAGTACATAAGTAGTTACATCGTTTTGTTTACGTTTATAAAGACACTTGTCGAATTGACTTTGAAAAAAGCCTAAGTTAAGTAATGACTCATTCAATTTTAAATTCCATGCTCTCGCGGCCTGCTTTAGCCCGTATATTGCCTTTTTTAATTTACACACCTTATGTTCTTCCCCGGATACCACGTATCTTTCTGGCTGATGCATATAAACATCTTCACTCAATTTACCGTGTAAAAATGCAGTCTTGATATCAATATGTCTAAGACTTAAATTCTTATAAAGACTCATTGCCAAAAAACTTCTCAAAGTTGTGTGAGACGCCACTGGGGCGAAAGTCTCATCGTAGTCTATTCCATATTTCTGTGAAAAGCCCTTTGCAACCAGCCTAGCTTTGTATTTTTCAACACGACCCTGACTGTTATATTTTGCTTTGAATGCCCATTTGCACCCTACTATTTTCATCCCTGGTGAAACCTCAACTAAATCCCAGGTGTCATTCTGCTTGAGTGAATTTATTTCATCTAATGTAGCATTGATCCAATTTTCCTTTTCTACAGGGTTTTCCATACTTATTATATCATCCCAGCATTTTGGTTCACTTATTCTTTCATTGTGTAATGTTAATACGAATCTATCTGGTGGTACCCCTTTATTAGATCTTTGTGATCTACGTGGAATATTTTGTGAATTATCTGACACAACACTATCATTAGTTTCATCTATCTCTGAGTCTATTATTTGCAAATTTGGTGATGGATTTTTATTATCACTTTTCTCATCATTGTTTTGTGATGTTTCATATTTAAGTATCGCTTGTTTTTCATTTTCTACAAATTTTACGGTTCGACTAATAATTATGTTTTTCCCATTTGTGCAGATCCTATATCCTTTACTTCTATTGTCGTACCCTAGGAATATACCTTCCTGTGCCGTATTATCTAATTTTCCCCTGTGTACCTTTTGTACGTATGCATAGGCACGACAACCAAATGGTTTTAACATCGATAGGTCAGGTTTTCGACCTGTCCATAATTCATAAGGTGTCAATTCACACGAAGATGTTGGGAGTCTATTTTGCAAGTAAACTGCGGTATTTATTGCCTCCCCCCAGAAAGAATTTGGTAAATTGCCATCCTTTAATAAACAACGTGCCATTTCAACTAAAGTACGATTTTTACGTTCAGCAGTTCCATTTTGAGAAGCTGAATAGGGAACAGTGAATTGGTGGTCTATACCTAATTTTGTTAAGTGATCATTTAATTCTGTCCCGTATACTCCCCTCCGTTGTCGGAGCGGATTGCATGCAAAGTTCGTCCGAACTTGTTTGATGTCATTGCGATGTATTCCCTCAATTTTGTGAAAACTTCATCCTTTTTTCTCAGTAGGTATATAACAGTAAATCTACTGAAATCGTCAATAAAAGTTAAAAAATAGTATTTTCCTCCGACCGTGGGGGTTGTCATTGGTCCACACATGTCAGTGTGTACCAACTCTAGTGCTTTAGTTGCCCTAAACTGAGCCTTTTTGGGATAAGGATTGTCCGTTAATTTAGTTAATATGCAAGTTTCACATGCATTATCATGTTTGCAGTTGTCTAGTTTTATCCCAACTGCCATGTTGTTGTTTACCAATTGTTTTATATGACTAATGTTTCTATGGCCTAATTTAATGTGCCATTTATCAATGCAAATTTTATTTTCGCATGTTTTTACCATGTTTATAGTGTGTGTTGTATCATAGTTAACTTTGCATTCGTATAAATTGTTGTTAATGTAACCTTCAATGCATGTTTCTCCTTCATGCATTATTTTGCATGATTTGTTTTCAAATATTGCTACACAACCATTTTCAGTAGCCTCTTTTACAGATATGAGGTTTGTCTCTATCTCTGGTACATATAAAACATTTTTCAATATTATAGTATTATGTGTGTTATTGGAATTTATGGTGTTTAATTTCACAGACCCATGACACAGGGATTCTATCTCCTGTCCATTCGCGATTGTTACGCGTGAATTATTATGATTAAATTCATGAAATTTACTCCTATCATTGCATACATGCGTTGAACAACCTGAGTCTACATACCAATTGTTAGATTTCTCACCGATAAATAGAGTGAATATTTTATCGTTAGGTTTTTTATTTTCACTCTCAGTAATAAGAGCCCTATCCGCGTTATGTCTGTCTTGAGAGTACATACCAGATTTGAAAGTTGATCTGGCATTGCTGGCTTTTGTTTGTTTCAGAGTCTTTTCTTTATTTTTATTTTTAAGATGCCAGCATTCTTCAATTGTATGCGATTTTTTTTTACAATAACGGCAGAACTTTGAATTTTCTGGTTTCGGTTTAAAATTAACCTTTAACACTGAATTATTTTCAGATTTGTTTTTTTTTTTCTTTTAGAAAATTCATCAATCAATTTCGAGCGTATAAACTCTGGTACTAGATCTTTTTCATCTCGCGATTCTAAAGCAGTGATGAGAACATCGTAACTTGGAGGTAAGGAACAGAGCATTAGGGCTGAAAGGTGCCTGTCGTTTATGTCTTCTCCGATTGATACTAACTTATCTCGTAATTGATAAATGTGCGTTAAATGGTCGATCATATCGCCACCCTCAGTTAATTTCGTAGAGTAAAGCTTTCTAAGCAAAAATAGTTTACTGCTGAGGGTTGAACGCTCATGTACAGCTTTTAAAGCGTTCCAGCATTCTTTAGCGGTCTCGAGATTTTTGACTTGGATTATTTGATTATCCTCTATTAAAAGGTTTATGATAGCGCGTGCTTTCCTATTTTTGTTATTCCATGTGTCCGTAATGGGATTCGGAGCATCGTTAATAACCACAGAATATAAATCTTCCTTTTGGAGAAACATCTCCAATTTGAATTTCCAAACATCGTAGTTTTGTGCGTTAAGTTTTTCAATTATAGTGTCCTTGAGGATGCTCATTTTAATATTTCAATTTTGTTTTCTTTCTAGTTTATAATAACTGCAATTTTATATTTAATCATTCATATGTTTATTTTAAACAGTCTTATATATATTTTCACTTCTTTCGTTTTTAATGTTTATACAGATTTCTATACTTTCGTTTTCAAGAAACAAAAAAAACATATTTATTTATTTTCGCGTACATTTTTTTATCATTATTATTATTTTAAATGTAGCAAAATAATATTATTTTAAATGTAGCAAATGTTTCTTCACTTAATCAAAGAAAAAACTTTTGTCAAGAATAAATTTAAAATCTCAATTTAGCGCGTCAGTATTCATAATCTATTACAAATTGACAAAAGTATTATTGACAAATATTTCAATTTACTTTTTATATATTTTATAAAAATAGTTCAAGGTTTATAAGGTAAGTAAAATGCACTCACCTTGGTTGTGAGTATCCTCTATTATTTCAGCTTTCAGTATCAAGATGTTGTATTTCGTAAATGAAAATAAATCAGTTGGAGTTTCAGGAACTATCATTTGAGTTGACTGATGCTGTTTAAAATATATAATTTGAAATAAATTAAATAATGGTTTTAATTGAATTAAACCAGCCTTCTTTAGCTTGGTTTATGAATAGGAAAAATTATGTATTGTGGGAATAAAAAGAAGAACCCACATGTGTTCCTTTTAATCACATTTTTTATTATAAAACTGAACATCGAAGAAGGAGAAAAAAAAAAAAACGAAAAATACATCATTACATGTACATAGAAACACAGACGGCCAATCAGAACAAATGCGTCATAGCGTCGATCCAATGTAGATGTATATATGCATGAAGAAATAAAAGAGTCAAATGAAATGTTTTTAGAATAATATGAAAATGAAAGTTTTTGTAATTATTGAAAGAATGTCATTTTGAGTTTATTTCTCACCAACAATATATAAATCTATTCGGAATATTACTTACGAAATTTACACTAGTATTACTTATCTCTACATTTTCCAGTTTATTTGGTTGCTTTTTCTTTTTTCTTTCTTTTTCACCCCTTTGCATGATAAAAATCGGATGTGTACGGAAGTACGGATTCGAACTGCACACAAATTATTTTCATCCGATAAAAACTTTTCTCTTCCAAACGCTTCTTTAAATTATCCAAAACAAGTAATAGCCCTCAGATACTAAATCTGGACTATAGGGAAGATGATCTGGTGTTGATCAATGAAATGCTTCACTTTTTCTTCTGGTGCATTAACTTTATGTGGTCTTACATTGTTTTTAAGTGGAATACTACGGATCGAAATAGAACACCTTTTGAATGATATACTACTTTAATATTCCTGAAAAATTCACACATTATTCTTCACGTATTATCCTTCATTTACAACGCTTTAATATTCTCACAATAACAACATACATTAAAATCATCTACCACAATTAAAACCTTGTGTATATTTATTTAATGTACATTATTTTTAATTGTGAGGAAGATGTATACATGTATAAGAAATTTATGATTTTATATACATAATTCTATGTATATAACGTGTGTATTTTACAACGTTATGAATAATGGATAATAGTTAAGTATATTAATAATTAATATTCCATAGTGCAATTTAATTACGTTTTAGTGTTGGACGGAATTGCCAATCGGCGTTTGCGCTTGAACCTGTCACACTGTTTGAGAAATAGCACAATTTAAGGGGAAGCTACATCTCAGGTTCTATTGTGTATAATCAGTCAAAACTTGATGTAAGAGAAGGCCATTGTGAGACATTATGCTGATTCATTTTGAATGCGTATGGACTGACAGGTGGCGCTGCTATACAGATATTTCTGCAATTTAAGGGAAAGCTATATCTCAGGAACTACTGCATAGAATTGCATATAAGTTTATATATTGATGCACTCTATTCTAAATGAGTGTCTATAAACTTTTAGTGTCAACCGCTCAACAGGTGGCGCTGCTGTACAACGATTTCCGCAATTTAAGGGGTGGCTATATCTCAGGTTCTATTGCTTATAATCGAACAAAACGTGATATATGTGAAAGCCATTATGAGACATTATGCTGATTCAATTTGGATGCTTATCGGCCAATAGGTGGCTCTGCTATACTGCAAATTTCCTCGATAACGAGAAAGTTATATCTCAACTTCAATGGCATATAACTGTACGAAACTTCGATGTGTGAGATAACTATTATAAACCTGTTTTAAGATGTCATTTATAGACAATAAATCTGTCTTTCTTTGGATATTTAGTGTTAGTTTTCTCTAAGATAAAAATTGGTTATTTGCACTTAGTGAATTTGTATAGGAAAATGTAGAAGAAAATCTTGTGGTGGCCACAGCATACTAGTTTTTATTTTTATCTATTTATTTTTAAATCGATAGAAAAAGCAAACATACACACACACACAAAAAAAACAAAGGGGTTGTAATTTTAGTTTATAATACAAGGGGAGAAAAGTTTTATACACTTTACTTTTTTTTTTTTTTTTCTTTTCCTTAGTAACTCGTATGAGTAATAACTGACAGATTATTTTTCACATTTTATTAGTTTTTGTTTCATATGATCCGTTATGCCTAAGCATAACGAGCAAGTATAAATTTTGACCCCTGATTTCTGGGTTTTTACTCTAACCCATGTGTATTTTCATATTTCCTATAAAGTTATTTTTTTGCTATTATTGGTTGTTCATTTGTGATCCAGGTGATATGGGAAGGGAATGTAAAAAGATTGAGGGCTTCTGGCCTAAATAGTTTGAGTATTGTTTGATATTTTTGGTTTTTTCTAATTTGAGGTTCTAATTTTCAGGGTTTTTACCTTTGCGTCACAATCACCCCTGATCGTTAAAAATTATACATTTTCGTATAAAACTGAAAATCCGTATTATTATTATTTTTTTTTTTTTCTTATATGTGTTAATTTTTCACCGAACTAATATTTATTTATAGATTTTCAAGTAAGTTCTTTTTATCAATAAGTTTGATAGTTTTATAATATATCTCCTACATTTAAAATTTCTCTTCTAAATATTGACGCAGTACTAAAATATACTCTAATTTCATATTTGACTTGTGCTTAAAAATAAATAAATAAATCAAAGATTACGTTTCAAATAAATGAAGCATTACATTTGAACGAAGGCATAAATCCATAGCAGTAGAGAAATGTCAAAGTTTGAAAACAAGATTAAATCTATTGTTGACACAATCTAAAAACAATAAATGTCAATTACATATAAACAATATCATAAATACATTCATGCTCGTATCTTTATTCTATGACATTTAAACTTTTAGTTTTGATCTGAGTTTGTCATCTGTCTTTCTCCCTATTAAACAAATATTATTATTTTGTTATTAATAACACGTAGTGCATTAACCTGTATTGTATATATTTCTTTAGATGAATTCTTTGTCTAAAATCAAAACTCAAACTAGCGGATATATATATTAAAAAATGGAAGGGATTATTGCTATTGTAAGTCACATTATTATTTATTTTTATTATTATCTATTCATTTCTTTGGATATTTAGTGTTAGTTTTCTCTAAGATAAAAATTGGTTATTTGCACTTAGTGAATTTGTATAGGAAAATAGAGAAGAAAATCTTGTGGTGGCCACAGCATACTAGTTTTTATTTTTATCTATTTATTTTTAAATGATATGTGTTATTCAAATTCATTATTGATTATTCCCTACTTAAAATGGCTCTAATAGAACCTATGCCACTGGTTTGTGTACAGGGACATACAAAAAATGCCAATGTCTTGCGCTTTAGGGGAGACATTTTAAATAACTTCATCAAAAAATCATAAAGAATTTCGCATTTATTGTTTATATGCTAAGAAAATGTTTTGTATAAACTATAATATGCTTAACCTCCAGATTTACAGGGCTACGCAAAAATGTTTCGATACATTAAGGGGTGCAAATAGGTAATTAAGAGCAGCATATCTGTTTAAGTTACGCATTAACACTTTCCAACAATGTTTCAGAGTGATTATGAATTCAATTAGTCTATATCTCTGTCTTTCTGTTTGTCCATTGTGTGATAATATAGACAAAGAACATAGAATGTTATACGATACAACGAATACTTACAGTTGGAATGTGTTGATAATTAATGTATACCTCCTGATTTTTCATTTTTGTTTTAGTTTTAAAAGGTGTAATGCTTAATGATATTTTCTCAAAAACTTAAATAAAATCATAAAATGGCAATAATGTTCGTTTTCATGTGGAGTACTGTGATTAATTAAACTGTATATGGTTACAGATCACCATTCGCTCAAATAACGGATATTCTACAATACGCATACCTATTTTTGCGACGGGTTACTTCTGAAGCAAATATAGCCTGTGCTAAATCTGGATAAAGTGTAGAGGAAAATTTAAGATCTCATTTTTTATTTATTAATTTATTTTTAAATTTATTATACATTTCCGCTAAAGGCACGTATGCTGAAAGCACGCCACGGAGGGGAGATAACATTTCCGCTAAGGACACGGGTTTATAGATTTCCGCTAAGGGCACGGCCCCGTTAAATCATCTTTTAAAAATAATACTCCTAATAGCAACTGATTGTTTATTTGGCTTAATTTAACTGACTTAATTTTGTTTATCTAGCTACACGATAGATGGCCCTTGCTCACTGCTGTATTAATGTTAGCTGTCATTAATTTCCTTTCCTTGAAGGTTTTAAAGTTCATTGATTTAAGTAAAATTATAAATTAAAATTTAACTTAATACAATTGCACGTGAATTTTATAGTTAATGTAAATGTTCAGTTGCTATTTCTTTATCGATTAATCGAAGTTTGCAGAGAATTTATTTTTACTTTCATTAATATGATGGCAACTTTTTGATTTAGTATTTTATTTCATTTCTCATTGAAAATGGTTTGGCTGCTCGATCGGAGCTCGAACAATTTCATATCTGCTATGTTTAGCTATGTTGTTTTACGAAATCTATGCAGCTTTCACAGCTTTATGAAGTACTTGCCCCCTGATGAGCTAATACGTCAAATTTTAAGCATTTATTCTTCCAAAAATCAATCCATATCTTATTCCAATTATTTTTTCTTTGGTCCTTTATTTATTTTCTCTGTATTTAAGTATAATGTTTTTTTTTTACTCAAGTGGATGTAATAATTTCAACTGTTTATGTCTCTTACTGGATCGAAACATTTTAGTACTTGTTTTAGCGATGTGTTACAATCAGTTTTATTTTTGTTGTGTTGGTATTCGCATGTATCTATTAAGTGCTAAAATTTTCAGGTTAAATTTTATTAAGTTATCTATCATTTAAATATATTATATATATTATTACAAAAATCAGGATTGTTAGTATTCAATTTATGCATAAAATGTGCTTTTAGATTTTCTCCGTTTATCTTTAATTTATCCTTATTTGTACTTTATATAAATGATTACTTATTGAACCAATACTCCATTTTTCATATATTTACGGATTTTTTTCATTTCATAAGTTATGATATTACAAAAGGATTATATTATTACTATAAGTGGCTCTGCAAACATTTGAATAAATATATTTCAGTTGGCTACTTTTAGCAATTCAGAACCATGGCCGAATCCCGCTATACACAGCCGTTAATGAAATGTAAATGAAATGTATTATTTGTGTTTGATTATATTGGTTAGAAACATGATTAATTTAAAATCAAATAAACAATCATATTAGTATGCGCCGATAAAATCAAGAAAATAAACTCATTTGATTAATTGAAATTAACATTTAAATAATAAATAAATCAAAAATTTTAAAATATTATGACGCCAGTTTAATCAGAAATTTTTAATGATACAGGTTTAACTTTTCATTATCATTATTATTATTACTATTATTATTCACGTGTAATAAAATATCTCTTTTTATATTTAAAAATAAATAAATAAAATAAAGAGTTGTGTACTAATTTTATTTTTGGTGGCATCATCTTGAAATTACAATTCAAAGAAAAATGTCGGGGAAAACAGCAAAAGTTACAGAAAATATAAAATTTAAAAAATATTAAATAAATATAGAAGTTTGTCAAAAAAAACAACAAAAAAAAAAAAAAACAGGGTTCAGTTTTTTCTATAGTAGAAAAAACCACTTGGAATAAACCTGGTTAAAACCGTCCCGGACAAAATACCATTTTGTCCACTATTAATTATTTGCGAGCATTTTCAACTTTAAAAATTATCTTTATTCTTTCCATGTGTATAAAACAATCTCTTATATTATTAAAATCTTCTCCTTATATTATTAAAATCTGTACGCGCGTGTGTGTATGTGTCTGTCTGTGAGAAACGGCTTGAAACAGCAAAAACTCCGCCGCTAACAGTCGCACGGACTTCGAACAGGTACCGTCGGACAGAGAATTTATCGCAGATCTGGGTTATCTAATTTGCTAAACGATGCGACCCTAATTAGCGGAGATATTAATTAAAATGTCGACCATTGTCTAACGAAAAATGACACAGAATTCATGATTAAATGCTTAAAAAGCGACATTTTTACGGAAAAAGTGGAAAATAAATTAGAAATATCAGTCGTATTGTTACAAACAAGATACCATTGGAAAGGGCTTTTTTTTTCTTAATCCGATGGTTTAAACATCTTATCGATCGGACAATTAGATTTTTTAAAATTAACTAAACTATAAAAAAATATTGGCAACACATCACAAGAATCTTAGCTTTGCAGACGATAGTCTACAGCAGTCTTCAACGGAAAGAAACACATCTGATATTTAATGAGGTCACGTGTTTCGTTCTGCGATTAAATATTGCAATTTTCTATTTTCTTCAATTTTTCAAATTTTACACATTTTACTTAGTATACAATCTTAACACTACAAAACAAACTTGCAGTTCAAATTTCATCGATTTTGGTCAATAAACAAAAGATTTACATTTTAATTGCAAATTAAATTTTATCTTTACACGCCTCACATTTTATCTGTCGAGAAAGATATTTTAAAGTTCTTTTAAACTATAGAAAATTTTCACCAGATTTATACGTTTTGAGGTCTCCTGAATCAATTTTCTTTTATGGCGCTGTGATATTTTCAAATTTCAATATTTCAATTTCTAATTATGATTAAATTATTTTTAAAACATCATTCGAAAGATATTTTAAAGTTCTATTAAATTATCGAAAGTTTTCACCAGATTTACACGTTTTGAGGTCTCCTGATTTTTGTATCTCAGCTACTAATTAAAATAATTTCAAAAGTAATACATCATTAGAAAGCTTTTTTGAATTGGAATCGAACAGTGGAATACAGAAATTTCTACCGCCAAATGGCGCTGTAATATTTTCAAATTTCAATATTTCAATTTCTAATTATGATTAAATTATTTTTAATGCATCATTCGAAAGATATTTTAAAGTTCTTTTAAATTATCGAAAGTTTTCACCACATTTACACGTTTTGAGGTGTCCTGATTACGTTTTCTTTTGCATCTCAGCCAAATGAGTTAGATCGTTCAAAATTGGTATACGTAGGTTAATTAAGAAGGCCTGAAAGGGTGGAGAAGAAATAGGCGTGCACCGCGCGCGTATCCCTTAACTTGTGCGCGCGCAGAGCGCACGGGACTGAGCTGCCTGTTCGATCCATGGCGCTTTAATATTTTAAAATTTCAATTTCTAATTACAATTAAATTATTTTTAATACATCATTTGAAAGATATTTTAATGTTTTTTTTTTTTTTTTTTTTTTTAATTATTATCGATAGTTTTCATTTGAAAAATACTGACCCGCTAGCGGGCGAAGCTCGCTAGTCTTCTTATATTAGTAAAATCTGTACGCGTGTGTCTGTGTGTCTGTCTGTCTGTCTGTGAGAAACGGCTTGACGCAGCAAAAGCTCCGCCGCTAACGGTCGCACGGACTTCGAACAGGTGCCGATGGACAGAGAATTTATCGCAGATCTGGGTTATCTAATTTGCTGAACGATGCGACCCTAATTAGCGGAGATATTAATTAAAATGTCGACCATTGTCTAACGAAAAATGACCCAGAGTTCATGATTAAATGCTTAAAAAGCGACATTTTTACGGAAAAAGTGGAAAATAAATTAGAAATATCAGTCGTATTGTTACAAACAAGATACCATTGGAAAGGGCTTTTTTTTCTTAATCCGATGGTTTAAACGGCTTATCGATCGGACAATTAGATTTTTTAAAATTAACTAAACTATAAAAAAATATTGGCAACACATCACAAGAATCTTAGCTTTGCAGACGATAGTCTACAGCAGTCTTCAACGGAAAGAAACACATCTCGTATTTAATGAGGTCACGTGTTTCGTTCTGCGATTAAATATTGCAATTTTCTATTTTCTTCAATTTTTCAAATTTTACACATTTTACTTAGTATACAATCTTAACACCACAAAACAAACTTGCAGTTCAAATTTCATCGATTTTGGTCAATAAACAAAAGATTTACATTTTAATTGCAAATTAAATTTTATCTTTACACGCCTCACATTTTATCTGTCGAGAAAGATATTTTAAAGTTCTTTTAAACTATAGAAAATTTTCACCAGATTTATACGTTTTGAGGTCTCCTGAATCAATTTTCTTTTATGGCGCTGTGATATTTTCAAATTTCAATATTTCAATTTCTAATTATGATTAAATTATTTTTAAAACATCATTCGAAAGATATTTTAAAGTTCTTTTAAATTATCGAAAGTTTTCACCAGATTTACACGTTTTGAGGTCTCCAGATTTTTGTATCTCAACTACTAATTAAAATAATTTCAAAAGTAATACATCATTAGAAAGCTTTTTTGAATTGGAATCGAACAGTGGAATACAGAAATTTCTACCGCCACATGGCGCTGTAATGTTTTCAAATTTCAATATTTCAATTTCTAATTATGATTAAATTATTTTTAATGCATCATTCGAAAGATATTTTAAAGTTCTTTTAAATTATCGAAAGTTTTCACCACATTTACACATTTTGAGGTGTCCTGATTTCGTTTTCTTTTGCATCTCAGCCAAATGAGTTAGATCGTTCAAAATTGGTATACGTAGGTTAATTAAGAAGGCCTGAAAGGGTGGAGAAGAAATAGGCGTGCACCGCGCGCGTATCCCTTAACTTGTGCGCGCGCAGAGCGCACGGGACTGAGCTGCCTGTTCGATCCATGGCGCTTTAATATTTTAAAATTTCAATTTCTAATTACAATTAAATTATTTTTAATACATCATTTGAAAGATATTTTAACGTTTTTTTTTTTTTTTTTATTATTATTATCGATAGTTTTCACCTGATTTACACGTTTTGAGGTCTCCTGATTAGGTTTTCTTTTGCATCTCAGCTAATTGAGTTAGACCATTCAAAATTGGTATACATAGGTTAATTAGGAGGAGCTGAAAGGGTGGGGAAGAAATAGGTGTATACCGCGCGCGATGCACCCGAGATTTCACTCGATTTACACGTTTTGAGGGTTCCTGATTAGGTTTTCTTTTGTATCTCAGCTACTAATTAAAATAATTTCATAAGTAATACATCATTAGAACGCTTTTTTCATTTGGAATCGCACAGTGGAATACAGAAATTCGTACCGCCAGATGGCGTTGTAATATTTTCAAATTTCAATATTTCAATTTCTAATTAGGATTAAATTATTTTTAATACATCATTCGAAAGATATTTTAAAGTTCTTTTAAATTATCGAAAGTTTTCACCAGATTTACACGTTTTGAGGTGTCCTGAATCAGTTTTCTTTTATGGGGCTGTAATATTTTCAAATTTCAATATTTCAATTTCTAATTATGATTTTTTTTTTTTTTTTTTTTTTTTTTTTAATACATCATTCGAAAGATATTTTAAAGTTCTTTGATATTATCGAAAGTTTTCACCAGATTTACACGTTTTGAGGTGTCCTGAATTACTTTTCTTTTGTATCTCAGCTACTAATTAAAATAATTTCATAAGTAATACATCATTAGAAAGCTTTTTTGAATTGGAATCGAACAAAGGAATACAGAAATTTCTACCGCCAGATGGCGCTGTAATATTTTCAAATTTCAATATTTCAATTTCTAATTATGATTAAATTATTTTTAATACATCATTCGAAAGATATTTTAAAGTTCTTTTAAATTATCGAAAGTTTTTACAATATTTACACGTTTTTAGGTGTCTTGATTACGTTTTCTTTTGCATCTCAGCCAAATGAGTTAGATCGTTCAAAATTGGTATACGTAGGTTAATTAAGAGAGCCTGAAAGGGTGGAGAAGAAATAGGCGTGCACCGCGCGCGTATCCCCTAACTTGTGCGCGCGCAGCGCGCACGGGACTGCGCTGCTGAAGGCAGTGGGGACCCGGTCCAACTTTTTAACCGATGACAAATGATTTTTTTTATTTTCTTTTCTTAAGAATCAAAATTTTATTTGTGACGGAATATGTGCGCGCAGGGCGCGTATACTTTAACACGTGCGCGCGCAGCGCTCATGGGTCTGCGCTGCCGAAGGCAGTTGTGACCTGTTGAGATTTTTTACCCGATCAGAATTTTTTTTTTCAGGCACGAAGGGTCAGGGAAAGAATATGCGCGCGGAGCACGTGTATCCGTAACCCTTAAGTTACGCGCGCAGCGCGAATGGGTCTCCGCTGCCGAAGGCAGTAGGGACCCGGTCCGAATTTTTTCCCGAAGAGAAAGGATTTTTTAAATTTTCTTAAGAATAAAATTTTGATTTGAGAAGGAATATGTGCGTGCAGCGCACGTATACCTTCTCACGTGCGCGCTGCCGGAGGCAGTGGGGACACGGTGTAAATTTTTTACCCGATCAGATTTTTTTTTTTTTTTTTTTTTTTTGGAGGCACGAAGAGTCAGGGAAGGAATACGCGCGCGCAGCGTGCGTATCCCTCAAGTTGTGTGCACAGGACCGCGCTGCCGAAGGCAGTGGAGACACGGGCCGACATTTTACCCATTCATAAATGATTTTTTTTTTTTTCAATTTCTTTTCTTAAGACTAAAATTTACTGTATGTGATTCATTTGAAAATACTGACCCGCTAGCGGGCGAAGCTCGCTAGTCTCCTTATATTATTAAAATCTGTACGCGCGCGTGTGTGTGTGTGTGTCTGTCTGTCTGTGAGAAACGGCTTGAAACAGCAAAAACTCCGCCGCTAACGGTCGCACGGACTTCGAACAGGTACCGTCGGACAGAGAATTTATCGCAGATGTGGGTTATCTAATTTGCTAAACGATGCGACCCTAATTAGCGGAGATATTAATAAAAATGTCGACCATTGTCTAACGAAAAAACGATTCAAAATGGCACGCGACCGCCATTTTCGTCCAGGACCGCTTACCTCGAAAGAAGAACTAGAAAGAGGAAATTTCGTGGGTTTTTGTAAAGCGATCCTGCTCCAACGGTTCGAGATATCGAAATACACCTCAAACTGCGGAAAGAGCATTTATTACCGATTCTTACGGTACAATTTGTTTTAAAAAAATACTGATGTGAACGCCGCACCTCTGATTTCGAGAGTATCCCAAAACAAGAACTGAAAAGTTTGGTACGAAAGTGTGGCAACAGTGTGTGCGTATGTGAATCAAGATGGACTAACGTTCCATTCTATATGTTGGTTTTAAAATACTTTATTTGATGTTAATTTATGTGTTCGTTATGTATTTTATGTTTGTGCCGTAAGTAAAAGTAAAATCTTTAAAAGTAAACACAGCGTGATCAGTGTCTTAATGTGTCTGAAGATGCTTTTACAGGAAGAAAAGAACCAGGTGCGAAAAAGAAGTCGCCACAATTGGCGTAGTCGACAAGGATATGTGAAATAGCTAGTGCACGTATGGATTATTTCATGATAGTGATGGAAAAAAAAAGGGTATGTTTTTTTTTAATGTTCCATCAAGAGTCATATTTTGTATAAGTGTATGTTAAATAATTATGATTAAGCATTTAGATATTTTGTCCCGATTTTGTATTCCAACAAGGTAAAGAATAGGTAAATGAAAATTGAATATTTCGTAATGTTGAAATAATAATAATTCTAGTGTTTGAAAAATGAAAAATAGAAATATATTTGTTTATTTATATTTAAAAAGCCGAAAAATGGTAAAAAGAATGGTGAAAAGAATATGTTTTTATGCTATTCAAGATCATTGTTGTTAATTTCTGTGTGTTCTTTTTATTCATCACGTGATTTAGAATAAATAAGATTTCATTAAAGCAGATAGTGAAAAAAAAAAAAAAAAAAAAATTCTGTTTTGATTTATTTGTTCTGTTTTATTGAATGATTGTTTATTTGTTAGACGTTGATAATGATTTATCTTTATTATTATTGGAATATTAATGAAATATCTCAGTAAAAAAAAACTAGTGAATTATTCTTGTGAACGTCCGGTTTTGTTTATTTTTTTTACTTTGAGGAATGAATCGGAAATTGTTTTTCTTTTCTGTTTAAAAGTAAGTTTGATTAAAGGTTGCTATAGCAACATTATTTCTAATTTATTGGAAGCTGGTTATGTAATAAAGTATATTCTGATTTATTTAATGAAAGAGTTGATTGTGTAAACATTTTTTTTAAATTTGTTATTTCGATACATTTTTTTCCCCTCCTTTTATGTATGCATTCCGACTTAATAATTATTTTATTTAATTTGGGGGAAAATGTTGTTTAAGATGAAAACTAAGATGTCAAATCTGGCGTTCTTAGGAACGGAAACAATAGGGTTTGTGATTATAAATATAAGAAAATTTATTTTATTCACGGAAAATTTGAACTTGATTTGATTTCATCCATCCGAAGATGCCATTTTTGGGTAAAGGGAATAAAAAAGATTTGCAAGAAGTTGCTACTGAGCTTGGAGCGGAAGGAGCACAACATTTAAAGGTATATGAGTTAAGAGATGCTATTTTGGCTTCAAAGAATTACGATGAAGAATTTGTTAAAGAAACATTAGCGAACGTACTTGAAGCACGGAAGAGGAAACAAGAGATGGAGGAACGCATAAGAAGGGAAGAAATAGAGGAACGTAAGAGGAAAGAAGAGATGGAGGAACGCATAAGAAGAGAAGAAATAGAATTGGAAAAAATGCGTTTGGAAAATGCAAGAATAGAACTTGAGAAGAAAGGAATTACAAATGAAACTTCTGAGAAAATGCGCGTAAAATTACATAACATCTTACAAAAATTTGATCCTAAAACATGCGAAATTAGTCTGTATTTAGTTCTTTTTGAGCGGCAGGCAAAACGTGCCGAAATTAAAAGAGATGATTGGGTTTCTCATCTCATTGAGCTACTGCCATACGAAATCGCGGAAGTTATAGCTCGGGAAGACGAAGAAATCACGAATGATTACGGAAAAGTAAAAGAGTTATTGTTAAAGAGATATAAACTTACTCCTGAAAGATTTCGACAACTTTTCATTAAGCATACTAAAAAAGCTGATATCACATGGAGAGATTTTGCTTACGAGTTGAAAAACTATTTTACTGAATGGATTCGGGGATTAGAAGTTAACACATTTGAAGAATTATATGATTTGATTATTACAGATCAAATTAAAAGGAAAGTACCTCCAGAAATTAAAGAACATTTCATCGATGAATGGTCATTGTTTAAGTCATCTGATATTATTTACAGTAAATTAGATGATTATGAAAATGTCAAAATGACTTTCAATAAAAAACCGAAAGAAATTTTTCATAAAGAAAATTGGAATCTTCCATCCAAAGGGGCGAATTTCGGAAATAACAATAGAGATGAGAAAAGGGTTTTTACTAAGCCACAGCAAGAACAAAGAGACATTCGTCCGAAATTCTCCTGCTATTTGTGTGGAAAGGAAGGCCATATGAAAAAATCCTGCCCCAAATTGAATTCAGCAAGTACATCTTATGTGAAAACAAACAAAAAGAGTCAAGAAAGTAAGGGCCTTAATAAGGTCAGTGTTAATCTAAATAGCGCTTGTTTCGAGTGGGAATTTCCAGTCAACGAGAAAGATGGCGAGCTTCTGAAAGTGGATTTAGGAATCGGAGGCCAAAAATTTCAAGGCATCGTGGACAGTGGTGCAGAAATCACCGTACTACGAAAATCAGTTGTACCTGAGGAACGCTTACAGTCAAGTGGGAAAATTCTTTTGAGACCTGCTATAGGTAATCCAGTGGAAGCACAACTTGTGTCAGTTCCGCTAAGTCTTCATACAGATGAAGAAATCATTCCATATGTTCAAGTGCATGCTGCAGTAGTAGAAGGGCTGCATGAGGAAGCTTTAATCACTCCCAGGGTATATGAATGGTTGAAAGAACAAAAGCGTTCTTATTTGGGAGATGATACAGGAATCACTTCAGTAAAAGAAGCTAATGAACAATCCTTGTTCAGTGTGGAGGGAAGGTCTCCCGAAAACATTTCTTTAGGGGATAAAGTGAATATCCCGAAGAAAGAAGTCGATGAACAATCCTTGTTCCATGTGAAAGGAAGAAATCCTGGAAATTCAGGGGTTGAGGTTAATATCACCCCAGTGGAAGAAAACAATGAACCGTCCTTGTTCAAAGTGGAGGGAAGGTCTCCCGGAAACTATTCTTCAGAAGAAGAGGTTGAAGTAATCACAATAAATGAAGTCGGTGAACAATCCTTGTTCAGTGTACCTGAGAATAATTCAAACGACAATTATCTTGGGGATGAGGCAATTAGTACTCCACTCACAGAAGATAATGAAAAGTGTATGTTCTGTATGGAGGGAGAAAGTCACGAGACTATTCGAACTAAACAACAGCGAGTCGCATCATCCAGAAACCAAAGTCTTTAATAACTCAGTAGTTAAACAGACATTGACCGAAACCGATAGTAAGGATGAAAGAAATGAAAATATCCCTGTTCCACAAGCACAAGTGTTTAGGGATGAGCAGTTAGCCTGTCCTACATTGAAAAAGTGCTTCGAAGAAGCTAGGCAACATAAAAATGGTTACTGGATTGAAAGAGGTTTATTATATCATATGGGTAAAGTAGGCGGACAGAAATATATTCAATACCGGCAAGCAGAAGAAAGGACATTTTGAAATTAGCTCATGAAACTCCTACTGGTGGACATCTGGCAGCTAAGAAGACCAGAGACAGAATTGCAATGTCTTTCTGGTGGGAAGGAATGCCAAAAGAAGTTAAACAATTATGTGCTTCGTGTCATGATTGTCAAATGCGCAGGAAAGGAAAAGTAAACGATAGAACACCTATCGAAGCTGTTGGAAGACCAGAACTCCCATTTCAAGTGGTTAATGCCGATATTTTAGGCCCAATAGAGCCAAAGTCATCACGTGGCCATCAGTATGTACTGTGCGTTATGGACCAGCATAGTCGTTGGCCGGAAGCAATACCTCTGAAGTCTTTAACAGCAAAGGCAGCCTGTGATGCATTTATAGAAATATTTGTACGAACTGGAATTCCTCGAGTAATTGCAATGGATAACGGAAGAAATTTTGCCGCACAGCTGACAAAAGAGTTTTTAAAACGATTAGGATGTGTTCCTAAATTTTCCACTCCAGGTTATCCACAATCGAATGGTTTGGTTGAAAGATGGATAGGATTTATGAAATCCATGCTACATCATGCAATTAATTCACAAGGTCGAGGCTGGGATAAACAGTTGTCATTCTTGTTATGGGCATACAGAGAAGTGCCTAACGCTACAACGGGTGTTGCTCCATTCCTACTAGTTCATGGGCGACCACCTGTAGGACCTCTAGCCATCCTCAAATCAAGTTGGGAAGATGAAGTCGTACTTCCTCAAGGGATTGGAGAATCTGTAGCTGACTACCTGTTGAAACTCCGGAAACGTTTAGAAGACGCGGCACAGTATGCGGATAGCATAACTCAAGAACAGCAGCAGAAATATGTACATTATCATAATTTACGGTCAAAAGATACCGAATTTTCTGTTGGGGATGAAGTTGTAGTGTTAATCCCTGATTCAACAAATCGTCTTTGTTCAAAATGGAAAGGACCAGGAGAAATAGTAGAAAAGAAGTCTCCACATTCTTTTTATGTCAAACTACCTGATGGAAGTGTTCGACATCTTCATCAAAATAAATTGCGTAAATATATTCAACCTGTCAGAGCTGTAGGAATTATTTACGAAACAGATGAAGAGTTTGGAGATATACAACATGCGCCCGTAGAATCACGGCAAGTAACAGATGAAGAACTAAAAGCTGGTATAAAATCAAATTCGATATCAGCAAAGCAACATAAACAGCTGTTGAATCTGATTAAAGAATATCTAACAATATTTGATGGGGAATTAAAGAAAGCCAAAGTTCCTCCACATGTTATCCAGTTAAAGTCTGGAGTAGAGAGAAAACAACCTCATCTTTATAAAGTTCCAGAAACGTTAAGATCTAATATAGAAAAACAGATAGCAGAATTATTGGAAAAAGACCTGATAGAACCCTCTTCAGCAGAAATAGCATATCCATTGGTATGTGTAACCAAGAAAGATGGAACTGTCCGACTTTGCGTGGACTACAGAGAGCTGAACTCAGTTAGTAAAATTCCACCTTTTCCTATGCAGAATTCAGAAAATCTTAGATTTAAAGCTGGTGGAGCTTGTTACTTGACAACTTTAGATATCCTTAAGGGATATTGGGAAATACCCTTAGCAGAGCAAAGCCGAGAATTAACTAGTTTTGTATCTCCAAAGGGTCAGTATCAGTGGAAGGTGATGCCATTTGGGTTATCTGGAGCACCAGCAACATTCCAAAGAATAATGAATCAAGTATTACGACCTCATAGTGACTACGCCGAAAGTTTTCTTGATGATATTATCGTATTTTCTTCAAACTGGGAAGATCATCTTAATCATATTAAATCCATTTTAGAAACTCTGGAAAAATTGAATTTTTCGGCAAATTTACAGAAATGCTCGTTTGCGATGTCGAAAGTAAAATATTTAGGACATGTCGTAGGCTCAAGAGAGCACGGCCCAGATCCGGACAAGATATCAGTTATTAAAGATTTGAAAGCCCCTAAAACAAAGAAAACATTGAAGTCACTCCTAGGATTATTTAACTATTACAGAGACTATGTGCCTCGGTATGCCAATATAGCAAAACCTTTAACGGACTTAACTCGAAAAACTGTGCCAAACGACCTTCCATGGTCAGAAGAAGCCGAAAGCGCATTTAATTCGTTAAAGAATTGTTTGTGCTCTATAACATCTCTGTATACACCTGATATGTCGAAACCTTTTGAAATCGATACTGATGCTTCAGTGACCGGAATTGGAGCCTGTCTAATGCAGAGAGATGAGCAGAATAAACTGAAACCTATAACTTTCGCAAGCCAAAAACTGACCCCTGCTCAATCAAAGTGGAGCACTGTTGAAAGGGAAGCTTATGCTGTAATATGGGCATTAGGTAAATTCGAAATGTGGACTTATGGAACCACTATTATCTTACACACGGACCATAACCCTTTAAAATATTTGACAGAAACAGTTCCTAAGAACGCCAGATTACAAAGATGGGCATTGGCTCTATCTCGCTATCAAGTGACTATTGCTCATAAGCCAGGAAGCAGTAATACTATTGCAGATGCTTTATCACGCATTCATGAATAAAGTCATAAGTTAGTTTAATACTGTATTTGTTATTACATATATATATGTATGTGTGTGTTTATTTTGTTTCTTATATTCAAGTATATTGATTCATTAAGATTATTTAAAGTGCATAAGAAAATCCATGTCAGGATAAATGTTTATTCATATATATTATATATATATATTTTATTTCTATTATGTGTTTAAATGTTACTTATTTTATACCATAGAAAATATTTAAATTTTAAGTGAAATATAAATGTTATTGCTCTTGATGGAACATCGCATATTAGGTCAAAGATGAGACAATAATTAAGAATTTAAAAGGACAATTAGACTTTCATAAACATTTATTTAAAGATGAAACAATAAGTAAGAATTTAAAAGGACAATTAGACTTTCATGGACAGTTATATAAATTATCCACAAATTTTTGTTAGTAGTTTCACTGTGAAGGCCATTGTCCCTCAAGTGAAACTGGAGGGAAGGTGTGAACGCCGCACCTCTGATTTCGAGAGTATCCCAAAACAAGAACTGAAAAGTTTGGTACGAAAGTGTGGCAACAGTGTGTGCGTATGTGAATCAAGATGGACTAACGTTCCATTCTATATGTTGGTTTTAAAATACTTTATTTGATGTTAATTTATGTGTTCGTTATGTATTTTATGTTTGTGCCGTAAGTAAAAGTAAAATCTTTAAAAGTAAACACAGCGTGATCAGTGTCTTAATGTGTCTGAAGATGCTTTTACAGGAAGAAAAGAACCAGGTGCGAAAAAGAAGTCGCCACAATTGGCGTAGTCGACAAGGATATGTGAAATAGCTAGTGCACGTATGGATTATTTCATGATAGTGATGGAAAAAAAAAGGGTATGTTTTTTTTTAATGTTCCATCAAGAGTCATATTTTGTATAAGTGTATGTTAAATAATTATGATTAAGCATTTAGATATTTTGTCCCGATTTTGTATTCCAACAAGGTAAAGAATAGGTAAATGAAAATTGAATATTTCGTAATGTTGAAATAATAATAATTCTAGTGTTTGAAAAATGAAAAATAGAAATATATTTGTTTATTTATATTTAAAAAGCCGAAAAATGGTAAAAAGAATGGTGAAAAGAATATGTTTTTATGCTATTCAAGATCATTGTTGTTAATTTCTGTGTGTTCTTTTTATTCATCACGTGATTTAGAATAAATAAGATTTCATTAAAGCAGATAGTGAAAAAAAAAAAAAAAAACAAATTCTGTTTTGATTTATTTGTTCTGTTTTATTGAATGATTGTTTATTTGTTAGACGTTGATAATGATTTATCTTTATTATTATTGGAATATTAATGAAATATCTCAGTAAAAAAAAACTAGTGAATTATTCTTGTGAACGTCCGGTTTTGTTTATTTTTTTTACTTTGAGGAATGAATCGGAAATTGTTTTTCTTTTCTGTTTAAAAGTAAGTTTGATTAAAGGTTGCTATAGCAACATTATTTCTAATTTATTGGAAGCTGGTTATGTAATAAAGTATATTCTGATTTATTTAATGAAAGAGTTGATTGTGTAAACATTTTTTTTAAATTTGTTATTTCGATACATTTTTTTTCCCTCCTTTTATGTATGCATTCCGACTTAATAATTATTTTATTTAATTTGGGGGAAAATGTTGTTTAAGATGAAAACTAAGATGTCAAATCTGGCGTTCTTAGGAACGGAAACAATAGGGTTTGTGATTATAAATATAAGAAAATTTATTTTATTCACGGAAAATTTGAACTTGATTTGATTTCATCCATCCGAAGATGCCATTTTTGGGTAAAGGGAATAAAAAAGATTTGCAAGAAGTTGCTACTGAGCTTGGAGCGGAAGGAGCACAACATTTAAAGGTATATGAGTTAAGAGATGCTATTTTGGCTTCAAAGAATTACGATGAAGAATTTGTTAAAGAAACATTAGCGAACGTACTTGAAGCACGGAAGAGGAAACAAGAGATGGAGGAACGCATAAGAAGGGAAGAAATAGAGGAACGTAAGAGGAAAGAAGAGATGGAGGAACGCATAAGAAGAGAAGAAATAGAATTGGAAAAAATGCGTTTGGAAAATGCAAGAATAGAACTTGAGAAGAAAGGAATTACAAATGAAACTTCTGAGAAAATGCGCGTAAAATTACATAACATCTTACAAAAATTTGATCCTAAAACATGCGAAATTAGTCTGTATTTAGTTCTTTTTGAGCGGCAGGCAAAACGTGCCGAAATTAAAAGAGATGATTGGGTTTCTCATCTCATTGAGCTACTGCCATACGAAATCGCGGAAGTTATAGCTCGGGAAGACGAAGAAATCACGAATGATTACGGAAAAGTAAAAGAGTTATTGTTAAAGAGATATAAACTTACTCCTGAAAGATTTCGACAACTTTTCATTAAGCATACTAAAAAAGCTGATATCACATGGAGAGATTTTGCTTACGAGTTGAAAAACTATTTTACTGAATGGATTCGGGGATTAGAAGTTAACACATTTGAAGAATTATATGATTTGATTATTACAGATCAAATTAAAAGGAAAGTACCTCCAGAAATTAAAGAACATTTCATCGATGAATGGTCATTGTTTAAGTCATCTGATATTATTTACAGTAAATTAGATGATTATGAAAATGTCAAAATGACTTTCAATAAAAAACCGAAAGAAATTTTTCATAAAGAAAATTGGAATCTTCCATCCAAAGGGGCGAATTTCGGAAATAACAATAGAGATGAGAAAAGGGTTTTTACTAAGCCACAGCAAGAACAAAGAGACATTCGTCCGAAATTCTCCTGCTATTTGTGTGGAAAGGAAGGCCATATGAAAAAATCCTGCCCCAAATTGAATTCAGCAAGTACATCTTATGTGAAAACAAACAAAAAGAGTCAAGAAAGTAAGGGCCTTAATAAGGTCAGTGTTAATCTAAATAGCGCTTGTTTCGAGTGGGAATTTCCAGTCAACGAGAAAGATGGCGAGCTTCTGAAAGTGGATTTAGGAATCGGAGGCCAAAAATTTCAAGGCATCGTGGACAGTGGTGCAGAAATCACCGTACTACGAAAATCAGTTGTACCTGAGGAACGCTTACAGTCAAGTGGGAAAATTCTTTTGAGACCTGCTATAGGTAATCCAGTGGAAGCACAACTTGTGTCAGTTCCGCTAAGTCTTCATACAGATGAAGAAATCATTCCATATGTTCAAGTGCATGCTGCAGTAGTAGAAGGGCTGCATGAGGAAGCTTTAATCACTCCCAGGGTATATGAATGGTTGAAAGAACAAAAGCGTTCTTATTTGGGAGATGATACAGGAATCACTTCAGTAAAAGAAGCTAATGAACAATCCTTGTTCAGTGTGGAGGGAAGGTCTCCCGAAAACATTTCTTTAGGGGATAAAGTGAATATCCCGAAGAAAGAAGTCGATGAACAATCCTTGTTCCATGTGAAAGGAAGAAATCCTGGAAATTCAGGGGTTGAGGTTAATATCACCCCAGTGGAAGAAAACAATGAACCGTCCTTGTTCAAAGTGGAGGGAAGGTCTCCCGGAAACTATTCTTCAGAAGAAGAGGTTGAAGTAATCACAATAAATGAAGTCGGTGAACAATCCTTGTTCAGTGTACCTGAGAATAATTCAAACGACAATTATCTTGGGGATGAGGCAATTAGTACTCCACTCACAGAAGATAATGAAAAGTGTATGTTCTGTATGGAGGGAGAAAGTCACGAGACTATTCGAACTAAACAACAGCGAGTCGCATCATCCAGAAACCAAAGTCTTTAATAACTCAGTAGTTAAACAGACATTGACCGAAACCGATAGTAAGGATGAAAGAAATGAAAATATCCCTGTTCCACAAGCACAAGTGTTTAGGGATGAGCAGTTAGCCTGTCCTACATTGAAAAAGTGCTTCGAAGAAGCTAGGCAACATAAAAATGGTTACTGGATTGAAAGAGGTTTATTATATCATATGGGTAAAGTAGGCGGACAGAAATATATTCAATACCGGCAAGCAGAAGAAAGGACATTTTGAAATTAGCTCATGAAACTCCTACTGGTGGACATCTGGCAGCTAAGAAGACCAGAGACAGAATTGCAATGTCTTTCTGGTGGGAAGGAATGCCAAAAGAAGTTAAACAATTATGTGCTTCGTGTCATGATTGTCAAATGCGCAGGAAAGGAAAAGTAAACGATAGAACACCTATCGAAGCTGTTGGAAGACCAGAACTCCCATTTCAAGTGGTTAATGCCGATATTTTAGGCCCAATAGAGCCAAAGTCATCACGTGGCCATCAGTATGTACTGTGCGTTATGGACCAGCATAGTCGTTGGCCGGAAGCAATACCTCTGAAGTCTTTAACAGCAAAGGCAGCCTGTGATGCATTTATAGAAATATTTGTACGAACTGGAATTCCTCGAGTAATTGCAATGGATAACGGAAGAAATTTTGCCGCACAGCTGACAAAAGAGTTTTTAAAACGATTAGGATGTGTTCCTAAATTTTCCACTCCAGGTTATCCACAATCGAATGGTTTGGTTGAAAGATGGATAGGATTTATGAAATCCATGCTACATCATGCAATTAATTCACAAGGTCGAGGCTGGGATAAACAGTTGTCATTCTTGTTATGGGCATACAGAGAAGTGCCTAACGCTACAACGGGTGTTGCTCCATTCCTACTAGTTCATGGGCGACCACCTGTAGGACCTCTAGCCATCCTCAAATCAAGTTGGGAAGATGAAGTCGTACTTCCTCAAGGGATTGGAGAATCTGTAGCTGACTACCTGTTGAAACTCCGGAAACGTTTAGAAGACGCGGCACAGTATGCGGATAGCATAACTCAAGAACAGCAGCAGAAATATGTACATTATCATAATTTACGGTCAAAAGATACCGAATTTTCTGTTGGGGATGAAGTTGTAGTGTTAATCCCTGATTCAACAAATCGTCTTTGTTCAAAATGGAAAGGACCAGGAGAAATAGTAGAAAAGAAGTCTCCACATTCTTTTTATGTCAAACTACCTGATGGAAGTGTTCGACATCTTCATCAAAATAAATTGCGTAAATATATTCAACGTGTCAGAGCTGTAGGAATTATTTACGAAACAGATGAAGAGTTTGGAGATATACAACATGCGCCCGTAGAATCACGGCAAGTAACAGATGAAGAACTAAAAGCTGGTATAAAATCAAATTCGATATCAGCAAAGCAACATAAACAGCTGTTGAATCTGATTAAAGAATATCTAACAATATTTGATGGGGAATTAAAGAAAGCCAAAGTTCCTCCACATGTTATCCAGTTAAAGTCTGGAGTAGAGAGAAAACAACCTCATCTTTATAAAGTTCCAGAAACGTTAAGATCTAATATAGAAAAACAGATAGCAGAATTATTGGAAAAAGACCTGATAGAACCCTCTTCAGCAGAAATAGCATATCCATTGGTATGTGTAACCAAGAAAGATGGAACTGTCCGACTTTGCGTGGACTACAGAGAGCTGAACTCAGTTAGTAAAATTCCACCTTTTCCTATGCAGAATTCAGAAAATCTTAGATTTAAAGCTGGTGGAGCTTGTTACTTGACAACTTTAGATATCCTTAAGGGATATTGGGAAATACCCTTAGCAGAGCAAAGCCGAGAATTAACTAGTTTTGTATCTCCAAAGGGTCAGTATCAGTGGAAGGTGATGCCATTTGGGTTATCTGGAGCACCAGCAACATTCCAAAGAATAATGAATCAAGTATTACGACCTCATAGTGACTACGCCGAAAGTTTTCTTGATGATATTATCGTATTTTCTTCAAACTGGGAAGATCATCTTAATCATATTAAATCCATTTTAGAAACTCTGGAAAAATTGAATTTTTCGGCAAATTTACAGAAATGCTCGTTTGCGATGTCGTAAGTAAAATATTTAGGACATGTCGTAGGCTCAAGAGAGCACGGCCCAGATCCGGACAAGATATCAGTTATTAAAGATTTGAAAGCCCCTAAAACAAAGAAAACATTGAAGTCACTCCTAGGATTATTTAACTATTACAGAGACTATGTGCCTCGGTATGCCAATATAGCAAAACCTTTAACGGACTTAACTCGAAAAACTGTGCCAAACGACCTTCCATGGTCAGAAGAAGCCGAAAGCGCATTTAATTCGTTAAAGAATTGTTTGTGCTCTATAACATCTCTGTATACACCTGATATGTCGAAACCTTTTGAAATCGATACTGATGCTTCAGTGACCGGAATTGGAGCCTGTCTAATGCAGAGAGATGAGCAGAATAAACTGAAACCTATAACTTTCGCAAGCCAAAAACTGACCCCTGCTCAATCAAAGTGGAGCACTGTTGAAAGGGAAGCTTATGCTGTAATATGGGCATTAGGTAAATTCGAAATGTGGACTTATGGAACCACTATTATCTTACACACGGACCATAACCCTTTAAAATATTTGACAGAAACAGTTCCTAAGAACGCCAGATTACAAAGATGGGCATTGGCTCTATCTCGCTATCAAGTGACTATTGCTCATAAGCCAGGAAGCAGTAATACTATTGCAGATGCTTTATCACGCATTCATGAATAAAGTCATAAGTTAGTTTAATACTGTATTTGTTATTACATATATATATGTATGTGTGTGTTTATTTTGTTTCTTATATTCAAGTATATTGATTCATTAAGATTATTTAAAGTGCATAAGAAAATCCATGTCAGGATAAATGTTTATTCATATATATTATATATATATATTTTATTTCTATTATGTGTTTAAATGTTACTTATTTTATACCATAGAAAATATTTAAATTTTAAGTGAAATATAAATGTTATTGCTCTTGATGGAACATCGCATATTAGGTCAAAGATGAGACAATAATTAAGAATTTAAAAGGACAATTAGACTTTCATAAACATTTATTTAAAGATGAAACAATAAGTAAGAATTTAAAAGGACAATTAGACTTTCATGGACAGTTATATAAATTATCCACAAATTTTTGTTAGTAGTTTCACTGTGAAGGCCATTGTCCCTCAAGTGAAACTGGAGGGAAGGTGTGAACGCCGCACCTCTGATTTCGAGAGTATCCCAAAACAAGAACTGAAAAGTTTGGTACGAAAGTGTGGCAACAGTGTGTGCGTATGTGAATCAAGATGGACTAACGTTCCATTCTATATGTTGGTTTTAAAATACTTTATTTGATGTTAATTTATGTGTTCGTTATGTATTTTATGTTTGTGCCGTAAGTAAAAGTAAAATCTTTAAAAGTAAACACAGCGTGATCAGTGTCTTAATGTGTCTGAAGATGCTTTTACAGGAAGAAAAGAACCAGGTTCGAAAAAGAAGTCGCCACAACTGATTTTTTATATTTTTAAAAAAAGTTTTAAAAAGGGTTGAAAATTTCTCTTTTTCGCGGTCGTCTTTTTTGAAACGCCCTGTACGACCGAGTAACCCTTCCATTTCTTAACAGCTGGTATATAAAGAAAGGCCATTTAATCCTCTGTAGAACCATATAAAATACGGATTAGCGATCCATATTTTTAGATTTTACGAAACATCGATTTTTTCGCAAAACATTTTATAACTCAAAAGCGTTTAGAGATAAATCATTTCTTTTTTTTTTTTTTTTTTTTTTTGTATATAGATCTCGCTTTCATAATTTAATTCCCAAAAGATTGAGAGAAAATTTCAAAAATTGATTGAGTTATTTATAGTTTTTTAAATTTTAGCCATTGAAGCATTCATTTGAATAAGACGACCTTCATTGCATCAGATCGTAAAATGTGTTCGTTGGCGTTTCCACGGCAACCATTTCATGGAAAAGAACGATCTTGAACGGAAAGAGAGACATCTGGTATTTAATGAGATCACGTGTTTTGCTACTGCGATTAAAAATTGCAATTTCGAAAAGGCTTCAGTTTTTCAATGCCGTACACTAAACTTGGTACAAAGAACTAACATCACAAGACAGCCTTGCAGTTCAAATTTCATCGACTTTGCAAAAAATATACATATTAATTGGAAATTAAATTTTATTCTAATACGCGTATTTCAATTTCTAATTACGATTAATTTATTTTTAATACATCATTCGAAAGACATTTTAAAGTTCTTTTATATTATAGAAAGTTTTCACCAGATTTACACGTTTTGAGTCGTCCTGAATTAGTTTTCTTTTGTATCTCAGCGACTAATTAAAATAATTTCATAAGTAATACATCATTAGAAAGCTTTTTTGAATTGGAATCGAGCGAGTTTTTACCTGGTGCGAGTTTTTACCCGATCAGAAATGATTTTTTTTAGGGGGCACGTAGGGTCAGGGAAAGAATACACGCGCGCAGCGCGTGTATCCCTTAAGTTGTGTGCACGAGACTGCGCTGCCGAAGGCAGTGGGGACCCGGCCCGACTTTTTACCCAATCAGAAATGATTTTTTTTTTTTAATTTCTTTTCTTAACACTAAAAGATTCTGTTAGTGATTCATTTGAAAGTACTGACCCGCTAGCGGGCGAAGCTCGCTAGTTTCCTTATATTATTAAAATCTGTACGCGTGTGTGTTTTTGTCTGTGTGTGTGTGTGTGTCTGTGAGAAACGGCTTGAAACGGAAAAGGCTCCGCCGCTAACGGTCGCACGGACTTCGAACAAGTACCGTCGGACAGAGAATTTATCGCAGATGTACGATATGTAATTTGCTAAACGATGCGACCCTAATTAGCGGAGATATTAATTTTTCGACCGGGACCGCTTACCTTAAAAGAAGAAGCAGAAAGAGGAATTTTCGTGGGTTTTTCTAAACCCATCGCTGCCGATCTGTTGGAGATATCGAAAATACACCTGCACCACGAGAAAGAGCATTTATTACCGATTCTTACGGTACAATTTTCTTTAAAAAATACGGATTTTTTATATTTAAAAAAAAAAGTTTTAAAAAGGGTCGAAAATTTCTCTTTCGCGATGGTCTTTTTTGAAACGCCCTGTACGACCGAGTAACTCTTCCATTTCTTAGCAACTGGTATATAAAGAAAGGCCATTTAATCCTCTTTCGAACCATATAAACATTTTTACAAAATACGGATTAGCGATCCATATTTTTAGATTTTACGAAACATCGATTTTTTCACAAAACATTTTATAACTCAAAAACGTTTAGAGATAAATCATTTCGTTTTTTTTCTGTATATAGATCTCGATTTCATAATTTAATTCCCAAAAGATTGAGAGAAAATTTCAAAAACTGAATGAGTTATAAATTTTTTAATTTCACGCTTTAAACCCATTTAAATAGAATACGCGACCTTCCTTCCGTCAAATGAAGCAGCTGTCGGTTTTCATCACTATGGCAACCTGTTCAGAGAGTAAGCATTTCTCGAAACGATGTCTGATGGAAAGCGAAAAAAAAAAAAAAGACTTGAACGGAAAGAGAGACATCTGGTATTTAATGAGGTCACGTGTTTTGCTACTGCGATTAAAAATTGCAATTTCGAAAAGGCTTCAGTTTTTCAATGCCGTACACTAAACTTGGTACAAAGAACTAACATCACAAGACATGCTGTTCAAATTTCATCGACTTTGCAAAAAATTTACATTTTAATTGGAAATTAAATTTTATTCTAATGCGCATATTTCAATTTCTAATTACGATTAATTTATTTTTAATACATCATTCGAAAGACATTTTAAAGTTCTTTTAAATTATTTAAAGTTTTCACCAGATTTACACGTTTTGAGGCGTCCTGAAAAAGTTTTCTTTTATGGCGCTGTAATATTTTGAAATTTCAATATTTCAATTTCTAATTATGATTAAATTATTTGAAATACATCATTCGAAAGATATTTTAAAGTTCTTTTATATTATCGAAAGTTTTCACCAGATTTACACGTTTTGAGGTGTCCTGAATTAGTTTTCTTTTGTATCTCAGCTACTAATTAAAATAATTTCATAAGTAATACATCATTAGAAAGCTTTTTTGTATTGGAATCGAACAGTGGAATACAGAAATTTCTACCACCAGATGGCGCTGTAATATTTTCGAATTTCAATATTTCAATTTCTAATTATGATTAAATTATTTGTAATACATCATTCGAAAGATATTTTAAAGTTCTTTTATATTATCGAAAGTTTTCACCAGATTTACACGTTTTGAGGTGTCCTGAATCAGTTTTCTTTTATGGCGCTGTAATATTTTGAAATTTCAATATTTCAATTTCTAATTATGATTAAATTTTTTTTACTACATCATTCGAAAGATATTTTAAAGCTTTATTATATTATCGAAAGTTTTCACCAGATTTACACGTTTTGACGTGTCCTGAATTAGTTTTCTTTTGCACCTCAGCCAAATGAGTTAGATCGTTCAAAATTGTTATACGTAGGTTAATTAAGAGGGCCTGAAAGGGTGGAGAAGAAATAGGCGTGCACCGCGCGCGTATCCCTTAACTTGTGCGCGCGCAGAGCGCACGGGACTACGCTGCCGAAGGCAGTGTGGACCCGGTGCGAGATTTTACCCGATCAGAAATGATAATTTTTGGGGGGGCACGGAGGGTCAGTCAGGGAAGGAATACGCGCGCGCAGCGCGTGTATACCTTAAGTTGTGCGCGCGCAGTGCGCACGCGACTGCGCTGCCGAAGGCAGTAGGGACCCGGTGGCGTATCTCCGAAATGTTGGCGCGTACAGGCGAACCTGGCGAATTTTTGTAGCTCGCGCCAAAACCCTCTCTGCCGCAAAGCAACCCTTCTTTCCACTTCATTCACGATTCGTTAAGGGGGAGCGTCAGTTTCTCGATAATCTATCTTTTCCCAAGAGATGGCGTTGTATTTCACTTGAGCGATAGTTTTCTGTTTCTGGTAAACTAGTTCTGTTGAGTACGTCATTTCTCCTTTTCCTGTGACGTCAAGTGAAGTAGTACGCGAAAGAAAAAAAAGGGGGGAAACAAGTGCGGTCAGGTCAACCCAGAGCGTATATTAGTTCAGTTCATCCTCATTTTCAAGATTTTTTATATTTGTTTTGTATTAGCAGTCACATAAGCAGTTTGTACTGAAATGCGCTGTAGCTGTATAAGTGAAATAATTATAATAACTTTAATCACAAGTGAAATGTGTTAGAGGGCAATATAACACTTTAAATTACAAAAATTTTCATGGTAAAATAATAAAATTGCTGTATAGATTTTTTGCATTTCAAATTTAAATTTATATTCTCTCAAACGGGAATTAATATTTATAGTGTACTTATTAATGAAAAAACAGTGAGTGAAACATTTGTGAAACTCAACTATATCAATACATACAACTCACTGATATCAGTATAACCTCGCCAATTTAGAATTTTAAGAACAAATTTTTCAACATAATGCGATAATTTATTATGGCAAATTAATTTATATTTTACCATGTTTTTATTTACTTCGATTCTTGTTTATTTGTGTGTCCAGTACAAATCTTGCAATCGATTTTTAACTAACTTCCCGACTAGCTAGATATTTGAAGCTTTCAATATAGCTCAAAACACGGTGACAATACATTTTTTAAATATTTTTACCCAACTGTTTTGGGTCCCTGGTGCCCTCGACAGAGTTTATATGTTTCAACAGAAAATTTATTTAACTAACTTTCCGCCAAGCTAAGCTACACATTTGAAACTTTTAGAATAGCGCAAAACCCGATAACAATGCATTTTTTAAATACTTTTAGCCAATTGTTTCAGGTCTTTGCTGCCTTCGGTAGCATTTATATGATTCAACAATCGTATAACTTCCCGACTAGCTAGAAATTTGAAATTTTTAGAAAAATTCCTAACACGATGACAATGCATTTTTTTTTTTTTTTTTTTTTTGTCAATTGTTTCGGATCCCTGCTGCCTTCGGTAACGTTTATATGATTCAACAATCATGAACTTCCCGGCTAGCTAGTCATTTGAAACTTTTTGAATAAATCAGAACACGATGACAATGCATTTTTTAATTTCTTTTAGCCGATTGTATCGGATCCCCGCTGCTTCGGTAGCGTTTATATGATTCAACAAAACTTCCCGATAGAGTCACCCGACCCGAACCCGACAGATAATTTTAAATCAACCCAAACCCGACAAAAACATTTTCATTAACCCGAAACCCGACCCGAACCCGACAAAAAAAATTTCATCAACCCGAAAACCAACCCGAACCCGCAACAGAGAACTTTTTGCGACCCGAACCCGACCCGAAACCCGACTTATCTAACCCGAAACCCGAAAAATAAATCAACATTACTTATTCATTTAAAAACCATGCAAAACAAGGTAAAATGATATAACATGACATAAAATAAAGTAAATTTTCACTGTCACACAGTTGGTAAATTAAAAAAAGAAAAAAACTAGTATGTTGTGGCCACCACAAGACATTCTTCTATATTTTTCTGTCAAATTCACTAAGCGCGAATAATTTATTAAAACTGTGATTAAAAATATTTAGCATGATGAATGCAAATAATTTCATCTTAGGGAAATCTAACACTATATATCTAAGGAGAGACAGTTTTATCGTCTATAAATAACATCTTAAAGTAGTATGTTGTGTCCACCACATGACTTTCTTCTATATTTTCCTATACAAATTCACTCAGTAAAAAACTTTATTAAAATTAATATTTAAAAAAATTATATTTCATGATAATGCAGTCGATTTCAATATTAGAGAAGAAGTATAACACTAAATGTCCAAAAAAGTCAATTTTATCCTGAATATTATTATTATTATTGTTAAAAATGAAAAAATCAATAACTTTATTTCAAATTATCGCAGATCGATCGTTCAACCATTCGTTTTAAAGGTATTGACGAGCTCTTTTGAAAAATGCCCATCATGAAAATTTACTCCCCTCGAGGGAGGGACTTGCCCCCAATGGGTAAGACGAGGCTCCTACATACATTTTTTTTTTTTTTTTTTTTTAATACCTGTATTACAAATAATTCTTTTAAATTTCATAATGATTATTAAAAATATTATACATAATTTTTGCGCATTTATACAAAATTTTGTCCTATACCACCGGGTTAAAAATTTAGAAAAAGCGGGATGGCAACGCAACCTGTTGGACAGTTTTTACCAAAAGTTGATAGGAACTAATTTATGTCAAGATGTAACTACATACCAATTTGTATTAAATTCTGTGCAGTAATTCCTGAGATACAATTGCTACAATATTTTGTCACACACACACAGAGACAGACAAACTAACGTTTTCTAAAAATGGTCCTCTCAAAACTTGTAAATCCGTCGAAAACCGGAAGTCGAAAATTTTTACGAATCCAATATTTTCTTCGATTGAATATAGAAGAAAGTGAAAAAAAAAATGTAATTACTGATTGTATTGAGTTAAAAATTAAAAAATCTAAAAAAAATGTTTAATAATAATGTTTAAACATTTATGTGAGTTGTGAACTTCAAGATTGCAAAAATGTATTTCAAATTCAGCGTTAATGTATTTCAAATTCAGCAGTTCGTTGTTTAATGCTTATATTCTGAAAAAAAAAAAAAATGTATATTTATTTATTGCTTTTGTTCGACGTGAATGTTTATAATTATTTGGGACATCTGCTTTCCCACAATCACTTTCAATTTACATGATCAGCAAATTATCTTTCTACAGTGGCAATTTTCGTGTTTTGTTTATTTGTTCAAGAGAAGAAGAATATTATTATTATGCCTTGATGGAATCCGTTTCCTAAATGTGTTTATTTTACATTACTTTTTACTTTCTTCTGTATTCAATTGAAGAAAGTATTGGAATCGTAAAAATTTTCAGCTTCCGTTTTTTGATAGATTAACACGTTTTGCGGATTCCAGAACACAATTTGACTAGGTATTTTTGGAAAATATGTGTCTGTCTGTTTGAGTGTGCGTGAAAAAAAAAAATCTTGTGGCGACTGTATCTCATTGCAGATAACTGCATATAAATTTATATGCTGATGTACATTGACCTAAATTAGTTCCTATCAACCTTTGGTGTCAATTTCTCAACAAATGGCGCTGCTGGACCGCGGTTTTCACAATTTCAGGAAAGACTATATCTCAGGAACTGCTACACGATTTTTCGTATAAATTTATGCAGATACACTTGATACACTTTGACATAAGTTAGTGCATACCAACTTTTGTGTCAATTGCTCAACAGGTGGTGCTGTTATACGTCGACTTTCGCATTTTCAGGGAAGGCTATATCTCAGGTTCTGTTGTGCATAATCAAACAAAACTTGACACGTATCAGTGTAGCCATTACATGACATTACGCTGATTCAGTTTGGAAGCATATCAGCCTATAAGTGGCGCTGCTATACTGCAATTTTCCCTGAGAACGGAATGTGGCTACATCTCAACTTCTATGACATATAACGATACGAAACCCGATGTATGAGGTAACCATTATGAAGACGCATTTTTTAAGACTTTATTTATAGAGAATTAAACTGTCTTTCTTTTCTTATATTTAGTGTTAGTTTTTTATAAAATGAAAATCATTCATTATGGTAGATAATTTTAATAAATAATATTTTTAAGAAAATATTTTTACTGAGCGAATTCCTATAGGAAAATATAGAAGAAATTTTGAGATGCTCACAGTATACTAGCTTTAAATGAAATCACAGCAAGTATTTCTTCTATATTTGATGTATATACAAGTATAAATGGAGAAAAATTCAAAATTCCGTTCACATAAAAGCGAGGATTGAATTTCATTAAAAGTAAAGGTATTAGAAAAAAAAAATAGTATGTTGTGCCCACCAGAAGACTTTCTTCTATATTTTCTAATACAAATTCGCTCAGTACTGATAATTTATTAAAGCTATTATTTATTAAAATTACCTACCATAATGAATGCAGACGAT
Organism: Salticus scenicus; assembly: GCA_963930645.1. Lineage (NCBI taxonomy): Eukaryota > Metazoa > Arthropoda > Arachnida > Araneae > Salticidae > Salticus > Salticus scenicus. The sequence continues at coordinate 293,584,686 of OZ005648.1, forward strand.
TTTCATCTTAGAGAAAAGTTACACTAAAAGTACAAAGAAAGACAGTTTTATTCTCTATAAATAATATATTAAAAAATGCGTTATGATAATGGTTATCGCACTTATCAAATTTTGTACAGTTATACACCATGGAAGTTGAGATATAGCTTTTCAGTTCTCGGGGAAAATTGCAGTACAGCAGCGCCACCTATTGGCCGATATGCATCCAAATTGAATCAGCATAATGTCTGATAATGGTCTTTTCACATATCCATTTTTCTTTTTCTTTTATTCTACACAATAGAACCTGAGATATCTCTTTCCCTTAAATTATGGAAACCGCTGTATAACACCGCCACCTATTGAATTATTGGTACCAAAAGTGGAAAGACAATAATTTATATCATGGTACAGCCACATATAAATTTATGTGCAATTTTGTGTAGTAGATCCTGAAATAAAGCCTTTCCTTGAACTGTGGAAATCACTGTATAGCAGCGCCACCTTTTGAGAAATTGACATAAAAAGTTGATAGGGACTAGGTTATGTTAAGGTGCATCTACATATAAATTTATATGCAATTCTCTGCAGTAGTTCCTGACTCTCAAAACATGCAAATTCATCAAAAACCGGAAGTTGAAAATTTTTACGAATCTAATAATTTCTTCTACTGAATATGGAGAAAGTAAAAAAAAAAAAAAATAAATAAAAAAAAAAAAAAAATTGTAAACTGCGCAATTACCCTTAAATTGTGGAAATCACTGTATAGCAGCGCTATCTGTTGAGCGATGGGCACCAAAAGTTGATAGGCGCTAATTTATGTCAAGGTGCATTCATTTATAAATTTATATGCAATTATGTGCAGTAGTTCCAGAGATACAGTCTCCACAAAATTTTTGTCACACACATACAGAGACTGATATTTTCTGGAAATAGTCAAATCGTGTTCTGGACTCTCAAAACATGCAAATTCCTCAAAAACTGGAAGTTGAAAATTTTTACGAATCTAATACATTCTTCTACTAAATATAGAAGAAAGTAAAAAAAAAAAATTGTAAACTGCGAAATCTTTTCAATTTCCAGAATGTAAATGCGAGGTTATACTGTATTTGTATTTCTTTAATATATACATTAACAACAGTGAAGAAAGATTTATAATACTTTTCTAATTTTCATACAATTTCTACAAAAGATACATATTAGTTCCGTTAAAGAAAAGAATACAGATGATTCAGATACAAATACGGATCTATTTTTCTGGCGGATATCCACGGATACGAATAGGGAGCTCCGGTACATGTCTGCCCACCAGCCACCGAGCGGTTCTGCGCTCAAAGCTGGTAGATGGAAGGTGTCGGGTTCGATCCCAGGTCGCGCTCATCGACCTAGCCTTTCGGAGTTTACCATGGTTTCCTCCGAAACACGCGTAAATACGGGCTAGGACCGCTTAGAAAGACCCAAACGGAGGGCATTCACCCTATAGGCCTAGGACACATCTGGAGTCAATCCCCTACAGGCCTAGGACACATCTGGAGTCAATCGGCCTTAAATCCTCCAACCAAACAACCAACCGATACATGTCTAGTATGTACAGAATGTTTAAATTAGTTACATAGTTGTAAACATGCCTATAAATTTATAATTGTAAAAAATATTTTGAAAGGTGTTCTCAAGTCGACCCGACTTATTGAAAACCAAACTCGACCCGAAAAAGAACCCGACCCGCGCGAAAAAAAGATCAGTCAACCCGACCCGCAAGAGAAAAAATTCTGTCAACGCTGGTCGGGTTCGGGTAAAATCGGGTTACCCGACCCGATGCAGGACTCTAGTTTGGGAATTCAAAAGTTGTTTCAATGCCACTTATTCGAAAAGCTGATAAAAGTGAGAAAGCCTATCCCTCTTTCAGTTCTTGCTAAACTTTATGAATGTGGGGAGTGAGAATATAATGTAGGAAGTACGTTCTTGTTTTTCTTCTTTTGTCTATTTTTCCGAGAACTGGAAGAGGGTAAAAAGTTCGATGTGAAAAGGCGACGTATTCTATCTTCAGAAAATCATTTGAGCAATATTCCAAGATTTTATTTCATTTATTTTTCATGTTTGAAAGCTAATTTTAGATTATTCTAAAATAAAAAATTATAAATTATGTCATTTGATTTATTTATTAATCACTATTATTTATGTGAACGCCGCACCTCTGATTTCGAGAGTATTAAAAAACAAGAACTAAAAAGTTTGATACGAAAACGAAAGTGTGGCAACAGTGTGTGTGCGTATGTGAATCAAGATGGACTAACGTTCCATTCTACATGTTTTTTTGAAAATACTTTACTTGATGTTAATTTATGTATTCGTTATGTATTTTATGTTTGTGCCGTAAGTAAATATACGTTTAAAAGTAAACAAAGTGTTATCAGTGTCTTGATGTGTCTCGAAATGAATTTACCGAAAGAAAAGAACCAGGTGCGAAAAAGCAGGCACCACAATTGGCGAAGTCGACAAGCATATGTGAAATAGCTATAGTACTCGTATGGATTTTTTTCATGATAGTGATGAAAAAAAAAAAAGGGTATGTTTTTATTTTTTATGTTCCATCAAGAGTCATATTTTGTATAAGTTTTAAATTAAATAATTAGGATTAAGCATTTAGATATTTTGTTCCGATTTTGTATTCCAACAAGGTAAAGAGTATGTAAATGAAAATTGAATATTTCGTAATGTTGAAATAATAATAATTCTAGTGTTTGAAAAATGAAAAATAGAAATATATTTGTTTATTTGTATTTAAAAAGCCGGAAAATAGTAAAAAGAATGATGAAAAGAATATGTTTTTATGCTATTCAAGATAATTGTGATTAAATTCTGTGTGTTCTTTTTATTCATCACGTGATTTAGAATAAATAAGATTTCATTAAAGCAGATAAAAAAAAAAAAAAAAAGAGAGAGAGTTCTGTTTTGATTTATTTGTTCTGTTTTATTGAATGATTGTGTATTTGTTAGACCTTGATAATTATTTATATTTATTTATCTTTATTATTATGGGAATATTAATGAAATATCTCAGTAAAAAGAAAACTAGTGAATTATTCTTGTGAACGTCCGGTTTTGTTTATTTTTTTTACTTTGAGGAATGAATCGGAAATTGTTTTTTTTTTTCCTGTTTAAAAGTAAGTTTGATTAAAGGTTGCTATGGCAACATTATTTCTAATTTATTGAAAGCTGGTTATGCAATAAAGTATATTCTGATTTATTTAATGAAAGAGTTGATTGTGTTGCTATGGCAACATTATTTCTAATTTATTGAAAGCTGGTTATGTAATAAAGTATATTCTGATTTATTTAATGAAAGAGTTGGTTGTGTAAACATTTTTTTTTATTTGTTATTTCGATACATATTATTTTTTTTTTCTCCTTTTATGTATGCATTCCGACTTAATGATTATTTTATTTAATTTGGGGGAAAATGTTGTTTAAGATAAAAAATGAGATGTCAAATCTGGCGTTCTTAAGGAAAATTTGAACTTGATTTGATTTCATCCATCCGAAGATGGCATTTTTGGGTAAAGGGAATAAAAAAGATTTGCAAGAAGTTGCTACTGAGCTTGGAGTGGAAGGAACTCAACATTTAAAGTTATATGAGTTAAGAGATGCTATTTTGGCTTCAAAGAATTACGATGAAGAATTTGTTAAAGAAACATCAGCGAACGTACTTGAAGCACGGAAGAGGAAAGAAGAGATGGAGGAACGCATAAGAAGGGAAGAAATAGAGGAACGTAAGAGAAAAGAAGAGATGGAGGAACGCCTAAGAAGAGAAGAAATAGAGGAACGTAAGAGAAAAGAAGAGATGGAGGAACGCCTAAGAAGAGAAGAAATAGAATTGGAAAAAATGCGGTTGGAAAATGCAAGAATAGAACTTGAGAAGAAAGGAATTATAAATGAAACTTCTGAGAAAACGCGCGTAAAATTACATAACATCTTACAAAAATTTGATCCTAAAACATGCGAAATTAGCCTGTATTTAGTTCTTTTTGAGCGGCAGGCAAAACGTGCCGAAATTAAAAGAGATGATTGGGTTTCTCATCTCATCGGGCTACTGCCATACGAAATCGCGGAAGTTATAGCTCGGGAAGACGAAGAAATCACGAATGATTACGGAAAAGTAAAAGAGTTATTGAGTTAAAGAGATATAAAAGAAAAGTTAAAGAGATATAAACTTACTCCTGAAAGATTTCGACAACTTTTCATTAAGCATACTAAAAAAGCTGATATCACATGGAGAGATTTTGCTTACGAGTTGAAAAACTATTTTACTGAATGGATTCGGGGATTAGAAGTTAACACATTTGAAGAATTATATGATTTGATTATTACAGATCAAATTAAAAGGAAAGTACCTCCAGAAATTAAAGAACATTTCATCGATGAATGGTCATTGTTTAAGTCATCTGATATTATTTCCAGTAAATTAGATGATTATGAAAATGTCAAAATGACTTTCAATAAAAAACCGAGAGAAATTTCTCATAAAGAAAATTGGAATCTTCCATCCAAAGGGGCGAATTTCGGAAATAACAATAGAGATGAGAAAAGGGGTTTTACTAAGCCACAGCAAGAACAAAGAGACATTCGTCCGAAATTCTCCTGCTATTTGTGTGGAAAGGAAGGCCATATGAAAAAATCCTGCCCCAAATTGAATTCAGCAAGTACATCTTACGTGAAAACAAACAAAAAGAGTCAAGAAAGTAAGGGCCTTAATAAGGTCAGTGTTAATCTAAATAGCGCTTGTTTCGAGTGGGAATTTCCAGTCAACGAGAAAGATGGCGAGCTTCTGAAAGTGGATTTAGGAATCGGAGGTCAAAAATTTCAAGGCATCGTGGACAGTGGTGCAGAAATCACCGTACTACGAAAATCAGTTGTACCTGAGGAACACTTACAGTCAAGTGGGAAAATTCTTTTGAGACCTGCTATAGGTAATCCAGTGGAAGCACAACTTGTGTCAGTTCCGCTAAGTCTTCATACAGATGAAGAAATCATTCCATATGTTCAAGTGCATGCTGCAGTAGTAGAAGGGCTGCATGAGGAAGCTTTAATCACTCCCAGGGTATATGAATGGTTGAAGGAACAAAAGCGTTCTTATTTGGGAGATGATACAGGAATCACTTCAGTAAAAGAAGCTAATGAACAATCCTTGTTCAGTGTGGAGGGAAGGTCTCCCGAAAACATTTCTTTAGGGGATAAAATGAATATCCCGAAGAAAGAAGTCGATGAACAATCCTTGTTCAGTGTGGAGGGAAGGTCTCCCGAAAACATTTCAATAGGGGATAAAGTGAATATCCCGAAGAAAGAAGTCGATGAACAATCCTTGTTCCATGTGAAAGGAAGAAATCCTGGAAATTCAGGGGTTGAGGTCAATATCACCCCAGTGGAAGAAAACAATGGACCGTCCTTGTTCAAAGTGGAGGGAAGGTCTCCCGGAAACTATTCTTCAGAAGAAGAGGTTGAAGTAATCACAATAAATGAAGTCGGTGAACAATCCTTGTTCAGTGTACCTGAGAATAATTCAAACGACAATTATCTTGGGGATCAGGCAATTAGTACCCCACTCACAGAAGATAATGAAAAGTGTATGTTCTGTATGGAGGGAGAAAGTCACGAGACTATTCGAAAGGCAAAGCTGAACAACAGCGAGTCGCATCATCCAGAAACCAAAGTCTTTAATAACTCAGTAGTTAAACAGACATTGACCGAAACCGATAGTAAGGATGAAAGAAATGAAAATATCCCTGTTCCACAAGCACAAGTGTTTAGGGATGAGCAGTTAGCCTGTCCTACATTGAAAAGGTGCTTAGAAGAAGCTAGACAATATAAAAATGGTTACTGGATTGAAAGAGGTTTATTATATCATATGGGTAAAGTAGGCGGACAGAAATATATTCAATTGGTCGTACCGGCAAGCAGAAGAAAGGACATTTTGAAATTAGCTCATGAAACTCCTAGTGGTGGACATCTGGCAGCTAAGAAGACCAGAGACAGAATTGCAATGTCTTTCTGGTGGGAAGGAATGCCAAAAGAAGTTAAACAATTATGTGCTTCGTGTCATGATTGTCAAATGCGCAGGAAAGGAAAAGTAAACGATAGAACACCTATCGAGTCTGTTGGAAGGCCAGAACTCCCATTTCAAGTGGTTAATGCCGATATTTTAGGCCCAATAGAGCCAAAGTCATCACGTGGCCATCAGTATGTACTGTGCGTTATGGACCAGCATAGTCGTTGGCCGGAAGCAATACCTCTGAAGTCTTTAACAGCAAAGGCAGCCTGTGATGCATTTATTGAAATATTTGTACGAACTGGAATTCCTCGAGTAATTGCAATGGATAACGGAAGAAATTTTGCCGCACAGCTGACAAAAGAATTTTTAAAACGATTAGGATGTGTTCCTAAATTTTCCACTCCAGGTTATCCACAATCGAATGGTTTGGTTGAAAGATGGATAGGAACTATGAAATCCATGCTACATCATGCAATTAATTCACAAGGTCGAGGCTGGGATAAACAGTTGCCATTCTTGTTATGGGCATACAGAGAAGTGCCTAACGCTACAACGGGTGTTGCCCCATTCCTACTAGTTCATGGGCGACCACCTGTAGGACCTCTAGCCATCCTCAAATCAAGTTGGGAAGATGAAGTCGTACTTCCTCAAGGGATTGGAGAATCTGTAGCTGACTACTTGTTGAAACTCCGGAAACGTTTAGAAGACGCGGCACAGTATGCGAATAGCATAGCTCAAGAACAGCAGCAGAACTATGTACATTATCATAATTTACGGTCAAAAGATACCGAATTTTCTGTTGGGGATGAAGTTGTAGTGTTAATCCCTGATTCAACAAATCGTCTTTGTTCAAAATGGAAAGGACCAGGAGAAATAGTAGAAAAGAAGTCTCCACATTCTTTTTATGTCAAACTACCTGATGGAAGTGTTCGACATCTTCATCAAAATAAATTGCGTAAATATATTCAACCTGTCAGAGCTGTAGGAATTATTTACGAAACAGATGAAGAGTTTGGAGATATACAACATGCGCCCGTAGAATCACGGCAAGTAACAGATGAAGAACTAAAAGCTGATATAAAATCAAATTCGATATCAGCAAAGCAACATAAACAGCTGTTGAATCTGATTAAAGAATATCTAACAATATTTGATGGGGAATTAAGGAAAGCCAAAGTTCCTCCACATGTTATCCAGTTAAAGTCTGGAGTAGAGAGGAAACAACCTCATCTTTATAAAGTTCCAGAAACATTAAGATCTAATATAGAAAAACAGATAGCGGAATTATTGGAAAAAGACCTAATAGAACCCTCTTCAGCAGAAATAGCATATCCATTGGTATGTGTAGCCAAGAAAGATGGAACTGTCCGACTTTGCGTGGACTACAGAGAGCTGAACTCAGTTAGTAAAATTCCACCTTTTCCTATGCAGAATTCAGAAAATCTTAGATTTAAAGCTGGTGGAGCTCGTTACTTGACAACTTTAGATATTCTTAAGGGATATTGGGAAATACCCTTAGCAGAGCAAAGCCGAGAATTAACCAGTTTTGTATCTCCAAAGGGTCAGTATCAGTGGAAGGTGATGCCATTTGGGTTATCTGGAGCACCAGCAACATTCCAAAGAATAATGAATCAAGTATTACGACCTCATAGTGACTACGCCGAAAGTTTTCTTGATGATATTATCATATTTTCTTCAAACTGGGAAGATCATCTTAATCATATTAAATCCATTTTAGAAACTCTGAAAAAATTGAATTTTTCGGCAAATTTAAAGAAATGCTCTTTTGCGATGTCGAAAGTAAAATATTTGGGACATGTCGTAGGCTCAGGAGAGCACGGCCCAGATCCGGACAAGATATCAGTTATTAAAGATTTGAAAGCCCCTAAAACTAAGAAAACATTGAAGTCACTCCTAGGATTATTTAACTATTACAGAGACTATGTGCCTCGGTATGCCAATATAGCAAAACCTTTAACGGACTTAACTCGAAAAACTGTGCCAAACGACCTTCCATGGTCAGAAGAAGCCGAAAGCGCATTTAATTCGTTAAAGAATTGTTTGTGCTCTATAACCTCTCTGTATACACCTGATATGTCGAAACCTTTTGAAATCGATACTGATGCTTCAGTGACCGGAATTGGAGCCTGTCTAATGCAGAGAGATGAGCAGAATAAACTGAAACCTATAACTTTTGCAAGCCAAAAACTGACCCCTGCTCAATCAAAGTGGAGCTCTATTGAAAGGGAAGCTTATGTTGTAATATGGGCATTAGGTAAATTCGAAATGTGGACTTATGGAGCCACTATTATCTTACACACGGACCATAACCCTTTAAAATATTTGACAGAAACAGTTCCTAAGAACGCCAGATTACAAAGATGGGCATTGGCTCTATCTCGCTATCAAGTGACTATTGCTCATAAGCCAGGAAGCAGTAATACTATTGCAGATGCTTTATCACGCATTCATGAATAAAGTCATAAGTTAGTTTAATATTGTATTTGTTATTACATATATATATATGTGTGTGTGTTTATTTTGTTTCTTATATTCAAGTATATTAATTCATTAAGATTATTTAAAGTGCATAAGAAAATCCATGTCAGGATAAATGTTTATTCATATATATTATATATATATTTTATTTCTATTACGTGTTTAAATGTTACTTATTTTATACCATAGAAAATATTTAAATATTAAGTGAAATATAAATGTTATTGCTCTTGATGGAACATCGCATATTAGGTCAAAGATGAAACAATAATTAACAATTTAAAAGGACAATTAGACTTTCATGAACAGTTATATAAATTATCCACAAATTTTTGTTAGTAGTTTCACTGTGAAGGCCATTGTCCCTCAAGTGAAACTGGAGGGAAGGTGTGAACGCCGGACCTCTGATTTCGAGAGTATTAAAAAACAAGAACTAAAAAGTTTGGTACGAAAGTGTGGCAACAGTGTGTGTGCGTATGTGAATCAAGATGGACTAACGTTCCATTCTACATGTTTTTTTGAAAATACTTTACTTGATGTTAATTTATGTATTCGTTATGTATTTTATGTTTGTGCCGTAAGTAAATATACGTTTAAAAGTAAACAAAGTGTTATCAGTGTCTTGATGTGTCTCGAAATGAATTTACCGAAAGAAAAGAACCAGGTGCGAAAAAGCAGGCACCACAATTTATTTATTTATTTGTGGGGGGGGGGGGGCGGAGAGAACGGCAGTTTGTGCCTAGTGTTTGTTTATTTTACCAACAAAAATTTCTTTTCCGGGTTCGGGCTGATGAAAATTTCTGTGTTGAGTTTGACTTGGGTTTCAGTTTGACTTCAAATTTTATTAGAATATGAATATTTTATTTTCGAAATCTTTATTTTAGAAATATGTACCGTGTAAGATGTACCGTGTGTTGATATTTATCGTATATATATATATACACACACACGCACACATTTACTTAATCCTAATTTGTTAATTTTATAATGGTCGGTTTTGTATTTTATATTTTCTGCAATTACACAGTTTGTCATGGAGGATGGTTTTGGTTTTTTCTAATCTTTAAACTCATATACTATATATAAATTCTTTTCAATAAAATTATATATATATATATATATATATATATATACACACACACATACACATAAATGCATAAATTCATTTTGGTTCTTCAGCATTGCGGCGGCTTTTTATCATCTATGTCTTTTTACATCTTACAACTTTGTTACCATACATATGAACAATAATCCGAAAGTCTCGTCACTTCAATGATTTCAAATTTTCGACTTCCTAACATTTTTTTTTTTTTTACTTTTAGAATTTTTTTTTTTTTTTTTTTTATTACCATTCCTAGTGCATATACACCAATAAAAAACAGATTACTATGCATTTGTTGTATCAAACAATAGAAAATAAAAGATTTGGAAATTCTGATTTTTATCAATTTCAAATTTCTTAGAAAAAAATCTATATAGTTTTTTTTTGTTTATTTATTTATTCTTTTCCAAGGAAATTTGTCATATTTGTTATTTTGGATTATAATGTACGATTCTATTAATATATATACAAGGCGCGCAATTTCCGCTCGCCAGCTCGCCATTGGCGAGTGGAATTTTTACTGTGGCGAATAAAAATTTGGTCTGGTTATAGATACAATTCTTACACGATACGGTAACAGAAAATATTTTTTTATAGACTTAAATATGGCAAAATCTTGCCATCTTATAACCTCACATTTAACCTCTCCTTTTTAGATTCTCGGAGACCCGAGTCTGTGTGTGCGCTGCCCGAGATCGCGCCCGCTTGGAAAAGGAAAAATGCTTGGTGTAAAAGTTTTATCTTCGACAGTTTCGTTTCATACTCTTATTTCTCCAAGCAGAGTGAGAATAGACGAATGGAAAGCCTCTTTGTCCGTCGCCCACTAGTCCAGGCAACGAAGGCCAAAATTTGACGAATAGAGGAAAAAAATCGTGTAGTTTTGAAATTTTACATACTCATAGCCGAGAGGGTCCTGAACAACATACTAAAAGTCCCCGCCCGTGGAGGATGAGCGGGGGGCAGGGGGGGCATTTAAGGGGGGCAATTTTCAGTTTTTATTAAATATCTTAAAAACTATCGCATTTAGAGAAAAAATGTCAATTACAAAATTAATCTACGTAATATTTCCTACAAAAATGTATTTACATTTTGTTTGTACGATCATTAGTTTAGAAGATATAGGGAGATGAAATAACACATTTTCTTGAAAAATTCTTTTTTGCAATAGTAAAAACAACTAAAGTGTGCAATTAAAAGGGTTCTGGTCAAATATTTTCTAATGTAAAAAACAAATATATACATAGGGAATATGCAAGGATAATACAGCATGTTTTGTAAGTTTTAAATAATTTTAAGGCTAGTAGGCGCAAGTGGCGGTTTGAGTAAAAATCTGGATAAGTCCAGTCAAAATAGGAAAAATAGAAGAAAAAAATCGTGTAGTTTTGAAATTTTGCATAGTCATAGCCGAGGGGGTCCTGAACAACATACTAAAAGTCCCCGCCCTTGGGGGGTGAGCGGGGGGCCGGGGGGCATTTAAGGGGGGCAATTTTCAGTTTTTATTACATATCTTAAAAACTATCGCATTTAGAGAAAAAATGTCAATTACAAAATTAATCTACGTAAAATTTCCTATAAAAATGTATATTACATTTTGTTTGTACAATCCTTAGTTTAGAATATATAGGGAGATGAAATAACACATTTTCTTGAAATTTTTTTTTTTGCAATAGTAAAATCAACTAAAGTGTGCAATTAAAAGGGTTCTTGTCAAATATTTTCTAATGTAAAAAACAAATATATACATAGGGAATATGCAAGGATAATACAGCATGTTTTGTAAGTTTTAAATAATTTTAAGGCTAGCAGGCGCAAGTGGCGGTTTGAGTAAAAATCTAGATAACGAAGACCCAAAACCGATCAACATTAAAAAAAAAAAAATCGTGTAGCTTAGAAATTGAGCACAGTTATAAAGTTAAGTGCCCTGAATAACATACTAAAAGTCCCTAACCATGGAGGAGGGGCATTTAAAGGGGGCACATTTCAGTTTTTATTAAGTATCGTGAAAACTATCGCATTTAGAGAAAAAAAATCTCAAAGCTATAAGATTTTTTTTAATGTTGATCGGTTTTGGGTCTTCATTATCTGGATTTTTACCTAAACACCACTTGCGCCTACTAACCTTAAAATTATTTAAAACATACAAAACATGCTGTATTATCCTTACATATTTCCTATGCATATATTTATTTTGTACATGAGAAAATATTTTATCAGAACCCTTTTAATTCCACAATTTAGTTGATTTTACTATTGCAAAAAAAAAAAAAAGAATTTTTCAAGAAAATGTGTTATTTTGTTCCCCTATATCTTCTATACTATTGATCATACAAACAAAATAGAATATAAAAATTTTTAAGGAAATTTCACGTAGATTAATTTTGCAATTGAGATATTTTTTCTCTAAATGCGATAGTTTTCAAGATACTTAATAAATACTGAAATGTGCCCCCTTTAAATGCCCCCCTCCCATGGTTAGAGACTTTTAGTATGTTATTCAGGGTACTTAACTTTATAACTGTGCTCAATTTGTAAGCTACACGATCTTTTTTTTTTTTTTTTTTTTTTTTTAATGTTGATCGGTTTTGGGTCTTCGTTATCTAGATTTTTACTCAAACCGCCACTTGCGCCTGCTAGCCTTAAAATTATTTAAAACTTACAAAACATGCTGTATTATCCTTGCGTATTCCCTATGTATATATTTGTTTTTTACATTAGAAAATATTTGACCAGAACCCTTTTAATTGCACACTTTAGTTGTTTTTACTATTGCAAAAAAGAATTTTTCAAGAAAATGTGTTATTTCATCTCCCTATATCTTCTAAACTAATGATCATACAAAAAAAATGTAATGTACATTTTTGTAGGAAATTTTACGTAAATTAATTTTGTAATTGACATTTTTTCTCTAAATGCGATAGTTTTTAAGATATGTAATAAAAACTGAAAATTGACCCTTTAAATGCCCCCCTGCCCCCCGCTCACCCCCCCCCCCCCACGGGCGGGGACTTTTAGTATGTTGTTCAGGACCCTCTCGGCTATGAGTGTGCAAAACTTGCAAACTACACGATTTTTTTTTTTTCTATTTTTCCTGTTTTGACTGGACTTATCCAGATTTTTACTCAAACCGCCACTTGCGCCTACTAGCCTTAAAATTATTTAAAACTTACAAAACATGCTGTATTATCCTTGCATATTTCCTATGTATATATTTATTTTTTTACATTAGAAAATATTTGACAAGAACCCGTTTAATTGCACACTTTAGTTGATTATACTATTGTAAAAAAGAATTTTTCAAGAAAATGAGTTATTTCATCTCCCTATATCTTCTAAACTAATGATCGTACAAACAAAATGTACTATACATTTTTGTAGGAAATTTTACGTAGATTAATTTTGTGATTGACATTTTTTCTCTAAATGCGATAGTTTTTAAGATATTTAATAAAAACTGAAAATTGCCCCCCTTAAATGCCCCCCCTGCCCCCCGCTCACCCCCCACGGGCGGGGACTTTTAGTATGTTGTTCAGGACCCCCTCGGCTATGACTATGCAAAATTTCAAAACTACACGATTTTTTTCTTCTATTTTTCCTATTTTGACTGGACTACACTATCCGAGAAAAGAGATATGCGAAAGTTTGCCTATGCGATATTGTCACATGAAAATGAGCCCGATCCCTTTTAAAAATACTGCCTATGTTTATTTTTCTGTATTATGATTAAAAGAAACATAAAACGTCAATGATTTGCGTTTGTAATGATTTGTAAGCAACGATTTTATCGAAAAAGTTATTCCGAAATGTCTATTTCAAATGACAACAATGAACAAGTTATAAACATAGACATTCTGTCTAATTACAAAAATAAAATGGACGAAAAAAACATTTCTAATATAAAATGTTAAGTAAATAAATAGATAAATAAGAAGGCTTAATCTTCCAAATCTTAATTAAAGTCGCTGCAATAGTCGAGAAAAACAACGTAATAAGCTCAGTTGATATTTTCTACTGAAACTAAAACTCAACTCAAAACATACGCGCTCTTTTTACCGGAACTGAAGCAGACGGCTTAGGGTTACTGTAACATTAAAAATATCTGTCATCAACATCAGGGACCGATTTACTCACTTGGAGGCCCAGGGCACTCATGTTTAATGGACCCCCCTCCCCGTACTTTAATATTTACAATATGATGTTATATTATTAATTATGCAGAGAAAATATTTTTTCTGCACAGTATTATACACTAAGGAACAAAAAAAAAAAAAAAAAAAAAAAGCTGCAATTGGATGTTTTCCTTTTCTTTTTCTGCAATCGCCAATTTTAATTTTAAAAAGCAAATTTTCGAACAGATATTACTATGTCGTCTTCCACGTACACTTTATCTAAGTGTTAAAAACAAACCTCAGTTTTCAGGAAAATTGTAATTTTATAAAGTATTTCACTTTTCAGTATTACTTTTTCAGAGCTTAGTATAAATTTTCAAAAACATTTATATTTTTGCAATAATGAAAAAGTTATAATGAAGGATTAAATGACCGCTGATTTATAAAACAGCACAGTAGTATCACTATCTATTGAAGAAAAAATGGCAAACATCGATCATCATAGGAAAATTAAGGATTTTTTTTTTTTTTTTTTTTTATGTATGATGCAATTTCTTGGGGCCCCTTCAATGTGAGGGCCCAGGGCACGTGCCCCGAATGCCCTGCCATAAATCAGGCACTGTCTGTCATTCTGCTGCAGTATGCCATGAAAAAAATCAGTTTAGAAAATAATAAAAGCATTTTCTGAAGGATATTTCGGTATCATATTGCTCTACACATATCATGAAAAACGGCAGATTTTCTAGTGACGCAAGCGCAAAAACAAACGAACGCCACGACACTCAGCGGAAACGGAAAAACGAACGAAAACTGCGACACTTATATATACAGGAATTTTAAGATCAAAGAAACCGCTGAAAGCCGACACTCAATATCTCAGGAAATATGGGAGGTTATGTTCTGATATTTTCAAAATAGATTTTCACCTTCTGTCTGATCCTACCCTGAAATCGCTACATTTCTGCGTGCAATATATTTCGAGATATGAATTGGCTCATTTAAGTTACAAATTTAAGGCTCATTTAAGTTATATGTGTAAGAATTTTTTCTCGAATATGGCTCCAGCGAATTTAGTTTAATTTATATATGATATTAATCGCTTTTATCTGATGTGCCTGACATCTCCTTTTTCCCTAGGAAAACTCTTGTTTTTTTTATAACTCAGTTTAAAAATCGAACTATTTTTTACTCCGAAAATACCGTGATGCGGCAGTTTCGCGGACAAATTTCTTCTCTTCCATCTGAAATACTGAATATCAAATAATCGTTTTGGCTCCATCTATCGGAAAGCGTCAAAAATAAACACAAAAAATAAAAAAATAAAAATATTTTTCTTTTTTTAATATATATATTAAATGAGTTATTTATTTAGGTACTTGTATTTTATATGACATTTGTTTATCAAAAATATTCTTTGTATTTACATTGTTTTCATGCTGATACGTTGTTAACTTTCAAAATTGGTTCTATTTTAAAAGGTGAGTGCAACAACAAAAAATTTTTCCTTTATTTTCATAAAAATGACAAATAATATGATAATCATATGCAAATATTTGTAATTTTTTCAAAATTAGGTGATAAATCACTTAAACTACGGATTGAAAAAATTCTTAAAACAGAATTTGAAAATAATTAATTTGCTCATTAAGTTTCTAGTATATATAATATATAAATGACAAAATGTTAAGCTATAATAAATTCATAACAAACTATACTACTTAAATATTTACCAGTATAAAATTTTCACTTTTTAAAGATTTTTCTATTATTATTTATTTTTCTCTTTTAAATCAAATCTATACCTAAAAAATTATAATAAGAAATAAATATAAATAAGAAATTTTTGTCATTTTTAAAATGTACTATATTATGCCTTTGTAATGTTGCATGTGTCCATCTTTTTTATCACTTTTTATAAAATTTTGAAATTTTATTTAGTTTGTTATTTTGTTCGAGTATGACCTATAAAACAACACTTTTAATACAGTGTTATAACTCATTACCATGCTCCTTTAATTTTACGTTTTGATCATTAACCCCTAAAAAGTAATGATATCAATACAAAAAACCCTTAACGGGTTAAAAGTTTGTGACGCAGCACTGTACTTTATGGCTATAAGAATTAGAAATACGGGTCTTAAAAATAATGATATCAAATTTTCAGTGACGCTTTGATATTAATTAAATTATACATAGATTTTCTTATTTGAATTTGCTTTTTCCTTATATTTATATTTACAGTGTAAACGTTATTTTCAACATAAAATAATATATAGCATTTACTCATTGATACCTTTCCATTCACATCTCTTATACTATGAAAGCATGTGTTTTAAAAGAAATTATATGAAATTCCAGTAACGCAGTGGTGTTACATTAAGTGATTTGTCTTTAAATTTCTCTGCAATTATTTTGTTTTGCATATTAAAGTATATGTGCACATTGAAATATTGCTTTAAATTTTCAAATACGCTGTCAAATATATCACTTTCATTAAGCTTATATTATGTACTGAAATATATTTATTTCAATGAATTATTCTATCTTTTGCGTCACGCCATCCAAAACTGTAAGTAAAATATATGGAAATGTTTACTTTGTGTCATTTCATCCAAATAAATTGAAAATGCATGCAAATAGATATCGTGATGCAAAGAAAAAAACTGTGAAATTTTTTTCAGTTTTGGATGGCGTGACGCAAAAGATAGAATAATTCATTGAAATAAATATATTTCAGTACATAATATAAGCTTAATGAAAGTGATATATTTGACAGCGTATTTGAAAATTAAAAGCAATATTTCAATGTGCACATATACTTTAATATGCAAAACAAAATAATTGCAGAGAAATTTAAAGACAAATCACTTAATGTAACACCACTGCGTTACTGGAATTTCATATAATTTCTTTTAAAACACATGCTTTCATAGTATAAGAGATGTGAATGGAAAGGTATCAATGAGTAAATGCTATATATTATTTTATGTTGAAAATAACGTTTACACTGTAAATATAAATATAAGGAAAAAGCAAATTAAAATAAGAAAATCTATGTATAATTTAATTAATATCAAAGCGTCACTGAAATTTTGATATCATTATTTTTAAGACCCGTATTTCTAATTCTTATAGCCATAAAGTACAGTGCTGCGTCACAAACTTTTAACCCGTTAAGGGTTTTTTGTATTGATCTCTTATACAGCTATTTATAAGAAAATGACATAAAAATATGAGAAAAATTTAAAAATTGACAAAAATAAAAGCTTTTCAATAAATAGGAGAAACGATTCGTAATAGCAACGCCATCTATTAATAGCTAAAAGAAACAATATGAAATTTTTCAAAGAAATGCAATTTTTTGAAAAATTAAAATTTAAAAAAGATTGAGAACACATCTCGTTTTTAAAATTATATCGTCTGAGAGATAAAAGTTATATCTAACGCCAAAAATTTTTTTCAAACAAATTAATTGCATTAACAATGCACGGGATTGATTTTAGAATTTTAGCATTGGTAATCTAGAAAAGCCGTAACTGACGATCCCCCTTAAGGATTCGAACTATCTTTTTTTTTTTTTTTTTTCCCAAGAGAATAAACTATTAAAAATGTGTCAATGGAGTTTTAGTATCGTAATTCTTAAATAATATATTTAATGCAAAAATTTATTAGAAATCCTCCACCCTTTAAATTTAATTTAGCAAGATTAATGAAGAAAATAAAATTGTAATATTCTAATTTTAAAGCTTTTAAAATTGTTCTTGAAATGCATTTATTTATTTATTTATTTATTTTACTTTCTGTTACCGACATATATGCTAGAGAAAGTACTGTTTTGGGGTCAAATTTTCGAAATTGTTGTTATATATACACGTTTTGAGGCTCCCTGAATCATAATTGTTAAAAATGTGTCAATGGAGTCTTTGTATCGTTATTTTTAGATAATATAATTTAATACCAAAATTTATTAGAAAACCCTTTAAATTTATTTTATCAAGATTAATGAAGAAGTATATTTGTAATATTATTATTTTAAAGCTTTTAAAATTATCCTTGAAATACATTTATTTTATTTTATTTTATTCTGTTTTATTATTATTTTTATTATTATTATTATTTACTTTCTCTTCGTAAAATAAAATTGTTTCTAAACCTATTTTAGATTATTTGAAAAGTACATTAAACTTTACATTCTTACGCTATTGATCTTAAGATTTAATGTGCAATCTGTAATTATAATGTTGAAATGCAAGGTAAAAAAGAAAGTCGTGTGAGTGACACACCAGATTATCATTATTGTGATCATTATTTAGTTTATTTTACCCATATATTGTAAGAAAAGTTTTATTTTTGATTCAGATTTTCGAAATTGAGTTTTTGCTACATTTGCTTAAATATCCTGAAACAAAAAATTAGGTTTTTAGCGGTTGCCTGAATGTGTCTTTGTGTTTCTTATCACCATACCTCAAGAATAGATATTGGGACTCGGATGAAATATTAAGTAATTCGTGTACAGTGACTAAGAAAATAATTCAAATGCATTAAGTCTATGTGTGAATTTTCTGGTAAATACAATTTAATATTTTTGGATGAAACAAAATAAAATAAATTGAACTTATATTTTATGTGCATGAAAGAATGTTTCGTATACAATGTAGAATGTATATCCTTTATTAGAAGTTTACACAGAACCCCACAAAAGAATTCAGATATATTCATACAATGGAATTGCTGAAAGGTCATTTCATGTCATGCTATGTGTTTTAAATTCTGTGCTAAATTAATACACTATATTGTGTTTGTAAAATATATAGTAAATATACAGGGCTACCCCAAATTAAATGAAAGCATTTCTTTTTATAAATAAAAATCAATGTAATAAATGCAATTAAAGTTTAATTAATTTAAAATTATTCTCTTATTCTAATTTACTTTATCTTATCCGTAAAAGGTCGCGAAAGTATTGTTTTCGATCAAGTTTTCGAAATTGAGTTTTTTTGTTACATTTATATGTTTTGAGGTTTGCTGAATCCAAAAATTATATTTTTAGTGGTTGGTTTATGTGACTTGTCTGTGTGTATTATAGATATTGAGTTTGTAAAATGGGTGCATCAGTTTTTAAATATCACTTATGTTATTGATAAGGACAATATTGCTTTGGAACAATGTAAGTTGTAAACTTCGCATGTTATTCAAAATTTACGTTTTCTTTTTAACATGGCAAAATAGAGCAAAATTTCGTTTAAACGTCCATTATGCCAATATTTTGTCGTAAACATCTCAGACTAATATTTTAAAATATATTTTTTAATACACTTCATTAAATATGAACATTTTAATTTGAAACTTTAGTAATTAAAAATTGTTTTTCCTTCATTTGACAAATTAGGCCAATACTTCCCACGAACTTGCAATATGGGGATCAGTTGTGTTGGAAATTAATGTACGAAAACAATCCTAATAAAATTAGTCATTTAATTACGATAAGTCAAATATATCGAATCGGATAGAGGGGTAGCCTATGAGGTGCGGCATTTCAGTCTGCGACTGTGTTGAGTGTTCTATCATACTCATTCCTTTTAACATGAATACATTTCGCTCTCAATAGAAATTAGTAACAATAAATATAGGATGAGAATGGTTATGCGCATCATTATTACTTTGATTTGTATAACATATTAAGTTAGATTGTTTATGATTACTGAAAAACAAATAGAATAGCATTAATAAAATGTTTAACGTTTTATTTTATAACTTTGTATGTTGGGGTTGGGGGGGGGGGGGTAAAGAATGAGAAATGGACATGTCCGAGGAGGAAATTATACGTAGAAAATTTTATGAATTTCAACCATAAAATTTATCACGAAATATCTATTTTATTATGATTAAGATGTTCTTTAAAAATACATAATAGATAAATATAAGGTGATAATTTATGAAAATTCAAGCACTGCATCGTAAGAGAAATATTTTATAAAGTCGTACATTTTAAAAATTTAAATACAAAATGATAATAAAAATAGCTGAAATGTAAAATGGCGTACTACTGATTTGGACTTATGAACATTCTTCATGCATTTTACTAAGAATTTGTAATTTGTTTGAACAATTTTTACAAACTTTTTGGCCTTATACATGAAATCGGATCTCAATGCTAATATATTACCATTATTATTATCTACTTCTCTATTCGGAAAACTATTTCTTAATTTCAAGATATGTTTCGTTTTGCGATTTAAATCCTACATTAATCATCAGAAGAAAAAAAAAATAATAAAAGAAAAAAGAATGAAAGAAAAACGCCGGATGTTTATTTATACAGGTTAAGCGGCGTGAAGTTTCTCTTTGCACTTCCAGATTTGGCGAAAATCGCATTCTCTGGCGAAAAATTGTGAATTTGTTCTGCACGCGCCAACATTTCGGAGATACGCGACCCGGCCTGACTTTTTACCCAATCAGAAATGATTTTTTTTTTAATTTCTTTTCTTAACACTAAAAGTTTCTGTTAGTGATTCATTAATTTTAGTGATTCATTTGAAAATACTGACCCGCTAGCGGGCGAAGCTCGCTAGTTCTTTATTAATATGTGTATGTGCAGGGCTCATGAAATACGGTCACCTGGTCTCCATTGGCGGCCAATATTTTCTAACTGGCGATATTTTTTTCAACTTTAAAGAAACTCAACTTTTTTTTTTTTTTAATATATATTTCGGTGAAAGAATTGGTCTCAGAATTGGGCTCTGAAACTACTCTTGCTGTTCCGATTCCCGCTTCTCTCACCACTTTTTGAGACCGTATGTTGAATCAATACACCTAAAGGGGATTTACACATCTTCGTGCAGGTTTTACCACTTGGTGTTAAATTATTGCACCGTTTTAGGAAATTGGTTTACACTGCTCCTGATTGCACATACTATCGACCTGGTGCTGAATTGTTGTGCCGGTGTAATGATGTGTATCAATGCCGATGGTTTAATGAAAATAATAAAACTGGTTTGATGATTTAAATTTAAACAGGTGTTTCCTGATGTATCATTCTAGCCTAATAAATAATTGGTTTTTACGCATAGAATTTTAATTTCTATTCAAGTAAATTTAAAATTGAAAAAGAATAAAAAAGAAAGAAAAAAAAAAAAAAAAAAAACGACAGAGGATATTTTTTACGGGCTACCAGAAATTTTTGTTGGCGACCATATTTGTTAAAAATGTCTGGAACCCTGCGTATGTATATGTAATCAATTTAAATATTTCAAAATAAACGTGAATGAAATAGGCATGCAAAGTTAACAATATTTAATAAATAAATATATCTGTATTTTTCTAAGGGTGGATTGGATGCAAAAGTGATAGTTTATAGTTTCAATTTTAATTCCCTCTGCTTTCAACCTTATACCCCCCCCCACACTATTTTCAACTACATTGCCATTTCCTCCCCTCTCATAATCATAAATACCTTTAAAAAAAATATATATATATATATATATATATATACTAGCAGACCCGGCCACGCGTTGCTGTGGCTATGTTATACGTTGAATTATAATGTAGTAAAATATTCAATATATTAAAATTATTATTTACGAATAAAGACCATCCTTGATAACATCCTTGATCTTAGCAGACTTAGCCCGCTTCGCTGGTCCCTATTTTTAAATGATTCACTATAATTAAAGAATTCTCAAAATTGCATTAATTTTTAACATGTGAAAAAAAAAGAGAAAAAAAAAATCTGATCGGGAAAAATGTTCGACACTCATAATGAATCCATATATTATCGAAAGGAAAATGATATAAAATACAAAAAAATCTTCTCTCATTGGTGGAATAATCTGTTCGGACCCCCACTGCCTGCGGCAGTGTATACCTGCGCAAACCATGCGCACCGTTTCTTCATCCACCGTTCCCGCCCTTCTTAATAACTCTATACTTTCGAAAATATCCGCAATCGATTTATCGGGCCTTAAAACTTAATAATACTAATTTTCAAAGTTCTAACTCTTATTTCTATTATTTTGCCCCTTTGCCCTCCCCCCTCCCACTATTCTAAATAATTTTACAAATTCGAAAATATCTACAGTTTATTTGTAGGTGTCAAAAACCTGTATGCACCAATTTGAACGATCTAACTATATTTTTATTTTTTGCCCCTCTGCCCCCCTTCCCGCCCCTCCTAATAAATTTACAAATTCGAAAATATCCGCAATCGATTTGTTGGTATCAAAAATTCTATGCACCAATTTTGAATGATCTAACTCCATTTTTATATTTTGCTCCTCTGCCCCCCCCCCTCTCCCGCTCCTCTTAATAATTTTACAAATTCGAAAATATCTGCAATCGATTTGTACGTATCAAAAACTTCTATGTACCAATTTTTAGCGATGTAACTCTATTTTTATTTTTTTGCCCCTCCGCCCCCTTACCCGCCCCTCCTAATAACTTTACACTTTCGAAAATATCCTCATTCGATTTGCAGGCCTCTAAAACCTTTCTATACCAATTTTGAACAGTCTATCTGCATTTCTATTTTTTTTTTTTTTTTTGGTTGTTGTTTGTTTGTTTGTTTGTGAAATCACGTTTTGGCCCCTCCCCCCCCCTTTTGGGAGGCGAATTTTGCAATAAAAACTATCCTATCTCTCAAGTTGGACCAAATTGCACACAGTGTCCAAATTTCATTAAAATCGGCTCATTAGTTTAGGAGTTCATCGCGGACAAACATAATAAATTTTATATATAAAGATATATATATATATATATTATATTAAATTATAAAGTTTTGATCAATGAAGCACAAATAAGTAAAAAACAGGATTAATTTCACTGTATTATCTTCATTATAATATGAATTCAATTTACACTTCAGTCTAAGTAACACGTGGCCGGCTATGCTAACACCAAAAATTTAAAAAGTGGAAATAATTGAATTATACGAAATTTATTAATAGGTTAAAAAGTTGAAGATTCTTTGTGTAGATGGCAGCACCAAATATATTTCAGCTTTCATTTCAACCCAGTCGAAAGGTATCGACATCTGTTAAGTGGAAATAATTGAATTATACGAAATTTATTAATAGGTTAAAAAGTTGAAGATTCTTTGTGTAGATGGCAGCACCAAATATATTTCAGCTTTCATTTCAACCCAGTCGAAAGGTATCGACATCTGTTAGAATCATTTGGAGTTAACAGATAATTGTGACTGTCAAATAATAACAGACAAATAATTAGCAATAAATTAAAATTGCGACTATAATTTGAGATTTAAACTATCCTATCTCTCAAGTTGGATCGAACTGCACATGGTGTGCGAATTTTATTATAATCGGTTAAGTGGTTTAGGAGTCCATTGAGGACAAACATTGTGACACGAGATTTATATATATTAAGATATATATTAAGCATGATGAAATTGAATCACATATCTTTCATGGAATTTTTTACTTTCTGAAAATACACAGGTAAGGAAAGTATTGTAATCCTGACAGAAATTTCACTTTGTGATGTTGGTGTATCTACATGTGTTTTGAAACCCTATGAGTTCATTTTTGTTATTTTTATGATGATGTATGTATGTCTATCTGAGTAGAGTGAACACAATATCGTCTAAATGCTTTGCTCAAATTAGCTAAAAGTTGGTACATATGTTATAGGTTATCGTAGCACAAACTGTATACATCATGGAGAATCTAACGCGTATAGTTTTTTTTTTTTTTTTTTTTTTTTTTCCGGGACACAAAGACAAATTCTTTATCATTATAGCCTATGGGCTCAAATAATTTAAAGTGTTATAGCATCTGAATTCCTTATTCGATTTAGCTGAAACTTTATTTACATGTTATCGGTCACCGTCAAATAAATCATCCGTCGACTAACTCTCTCTCTGAACGCTCTCAGCAGACGTGTGTTCCGGTAGTAGCGTCTGTCTGACGTCACAGCCACGTTGTTCCGCTAATATTCTGCGCTCTTCGTCACATCGCTAGTTCATCCCGCTTCGGAGTTACAGGCCACGGCAAAGGGAAACTGGGCAGCTTTGGATTCCAACGTTAGGGGAAGCAAGATGCCGATACCATATATATATATATATATATATATATATATATATATATATATACAGTCATATACATATATTTGCAAATTTATATTATTATAGATTTTACTTTTGTGAAAAATAAATAAATAAATAACTTTTTTATTTGAAAGTATAATTTAATTTTGTATTTTTTTCATCTGGAATTTCTATTACCAATTAATAATTTTTTACAAAATGAAAATAAGACTATAAAATTATCAAATGATTAAGTATGTAAATTTGATTTTTTAACTTTTTGGATGAGAAAATGACACGTTGGCATTGCAAATAAAATGTTATATAGAAATGAAAGCTTTGTTTTGAAAGGACTTACCGACATAAATTGATAAAAACATTCAATCTACATTCATGATATTTTATTTTATTAATTATTTTTTTAACCTGTGGAGTACAAAATGACATAGAAACAACTTAAATTATTTTTAAGATTATAATCGTCTATGTATTAATCAATCACATTGTTCGTGAAAAACTTTAATATTGAAAATAGTTTCTTTTGAGGGGGTAGGGGTGTTGGGGGTTAAGTTATTATTCATTTTTAATTGTCAACATTATGTACTGAAGATAACTCAACATTATGTATGAAATGCTTTTCTGGCTACGGCCTTGTCTATTTCTTTCGTTTTTAAAGATTTAGATATATAGCATTAATTTTTTTTTTCTCTCTCTTTTAATATCCAATATAATAATGTTATAATAGTCCACAACAGATATACTTTGTTACATTTGCAAACTAAACATAACTAATGTAATTAGCATTTTCTTTATGATTTTTTTTTTTTTATTGATCGAGATTAAAATGAAATGACACTTTTCATTAATCAAATTATTAATTTTTAATAAATTATTTCTATTTCTAAAATTGTTAATTCAAAGTTAAAAGTACAATTCATTGCTTTAACAGAATAATTTTATGCATCGAACATGTCCAGTTGAGTGGATTTTATTTTGTCCAGTTTCGTGTGGTTTTTTCCAGTTTTGTCCAGCGTCCCGGACTTTTGACAAAAAAGTGGACAAAACAACACCCTGATGTTAAAAGTATACTAAAGTTTTGGAGAACTCTAATAATAGCTTTTTTCATCAATACCAAATCAAAATTATTCAGCCCTTTTTTTTTTTTAATAATGTAAAATTGACTTTGTCCCAAGTATACTGAATATCATAATAAAAAATGAATCGCTTATATTTTATTTGTCTTCTATTTACTTTATTATTGATTCAAAAATCATTTATTCAGTAATAATATATTAACATAATATTTAATAAATATAAACCCTAACATGCATTTAATTTAATAGTTCGAATGTTTTTATTTCTTTAAATTGGTACTTTCTTAATTTAATTTTTGAAATTTAAGAAAAGTTTAGGAAATAAATTTTTATAATCATTGAACGGTTTTCTGATAATTACGCATTCCAATTTTGCTTTCCAGAGTACATTTTATTCAAGCATGTAAAATTAATTGCTAAACCAAAATCATAACTTTCTATGGAAGGAAGCTATATGATAATATCTTTTGTTTTAATAAGTCATTAATAGGATATAGCTAACTAATGATCAGTATTCGGCTTTTAATACTCTTTATAAAGGCTTCCTTTTATTACTTTATAGCGATATCTGTTTATATATGCGTACGTAGAATATATATATTTTATGTAATGTAATTACATGCGTGTGTAATACCATCTTATAGTTTGTTTTTGAGAGTTGCATGTATATTCTTCCACAACAAATTGGGCCTCCTTAAAACCTTTGCTTCAGCCAGACAAGAAGCGGATATAAGGGATTCTGGTAGATGTGTAATTGCAGGTTAAAATCACGACAGGTCTTCTGCAACTAAACCTCGCATCTAGTAGAGCATGAAAATGAGATTACAGGTGATAAAGGAAATATCCGAATGTCCATTGTCTGTCCGGCTGGTGGCACGCGACTTTCGCCCGGCGGCCTTTCCGGCGAAAGTTCGTGGGCACCCCGGGTTTTGCTATTCTGTTCTGTCATTTGCTTGTCCGTTTGATCAGGTAAAAGACGATAAGGAATCTTTAATTCTGTCATATTTTATTCAAGGTTCATTCATTTCGATAACGCATTTTGTGCAGATTATGAACGGGTAATATGTTTGGTTCGTGTTTTGTATATTTGTTTTTCGATTTTCTTGTCAGTTCTTTTATTAACTGTAGGTATTAGACAGAATATTATTTAGATTATTAATTACTATTCTTCAACAAATGGATATTGCCACCGGTGAAGGAGAATTCAAGTGGCAGTATAATTACATATTCACACTGTCCATCCTACACTATCCATAATAATTACATTTTAAGTTATGATATATGCTACTATTGTCTTCAGTGGTATCAACCAGAGACGAAAGTTGAGAAACCCTGTTTCATTGCAGTAAATATGTTGTTTTGAGTTTTAGTTTCTTAGCATATTAAAAAGAGCTGTTACGTTGTTTTATTACTACTTTCTTTCCTTTCTTTCTTTCTTTCTTTTCTTTTCTTTTTTTTTTTTTTTTTTTTTAATAGTTATATCTGGTATAATGGGTAGGCCGAATTACTTTTTCTAAGTTGTATTAGAAAAATTGCGGCATGTATGCCTTCAAATTTTAAACTATTTTTAATTTTTGAAGTATAAGCTTCGTTAGGTATACTACATGCATTTTACCTTCAGAATGGTTTATTATAATCTAATTTTATGCTAAAATAGTTTATGTTTAAAGAGACTCTTGAAGATAAAGACAGATATTTCAATACCATGGGCGGCGCGACATTTATTTATGTAACAAAACTCATGCTCGAGTATTTTTTCATCGGCATAAAAAATATATTTAATTACATATGAATAATTAATGAAACTGAAATAAAACTTTATCAGAAATTAAACTTGTAAATTATTATTTTTTTCTTAAAACTAATCTCATTTGTATGTTAATTTATTTTTATTATTTTATTTGTTTTTAATTGTTACTAGTTTTAAAGTTTATGGTATAATCAGAGATTTGTTTCTTATACATGTAGTCGTATAAGTTTTTTTTTTTCTTTCTTTGAGTAGCATGTGAAGGTAATTCCGGAAATCTTGAGACAGAGGCAGATGATAAGTGCTAAAAGAAAAGTATTGGTTAAAAATGTAAATCTGAACTCTTTTAAAGCGGTTGACTATAATTTGGGGAAACAATTGCAATATCGTTGCTGTAGAATAAATTTCGAAAGAAAGGAAAATGAAGTTGATGCGAAAGCATTTTATGACGTTATGATTTTTAAGTGGGATTATATCAAGAAGAACGGCTTTAAAGTCCACAATTACCGTATGGAACGGTGGATGACTGGGCAAAATGGGAGTCATATTCGGATTCAAGGTCATTTTACATAAGAATCAGCAAGATCTCGATTTATTTATTTATTTTTTTCCAGAGCAGTGTAATTCGTTTTAAGAAAATTTCGTACCAAATTAATTTTAAGTCTAATTTCATGGTACATTTATTTTGTATTTCAATATTTCAGAATTCATTTCTACGTACATCCTTTTCTGACTCTTTTTCTCGTTCATCCAGTCATGGACGTAAATGAAAGGCACACTTTCAAGTGTAGACGGTTTTATCGAATATCCAAAGAAATACTTCATGAATTATCTTGGAACCTTATGGGTAAAAAGAACATGATATGCCTCTCTCATTTATTTCAGGGAAAGCTTTGTACCGAAGACAAAAAGAGATTCAGTTATAAATTAATGTAAAAATGTGGTGTTCGATACCATCCTGTAAAAAGTAATAATTAAAATTTATGGTAACTGTGGAAAGCGATTATGATGCTTCTTTAAATTATAGATATTAATTTATATGTGAATAGAATGAGTATTCACAGAGATATAAAAGTTTCTTTAACAACATCGACAATTTTTTTTTAACATGGAAGGATTTTAAATCAAAGCATTGTCATTTTTAGAAAAATTGACATACTACATTAGACACTACAAACTGCAATCTGAATATAAAAATATTAAATATCTTATCTGATGAAATATGAGTATTTTTACTAAATAATTTGCAACTGCGCATGCGCAAGAGTTTATATATATATATATATATATATTCCTAGCAATTATATATTTACTAAATAAATGAATAAAAATAAATAAATAAAGACTGAAGCAAATACCGTGAAAATTAAGAAATATGTGTTTATCTATATTCAAATATAGCGTTTTGCTTCACTTTGAAAATACTTGAAATTTAACTCTTCTTTCGCCTTTCATATATTGCTAGTACTAATTGGTTAAAAGTAAAAATTTGGATAAATAATACCCTTATTATTTTATTTTATTTTGAGAGCTACAGATATTTTATACATTCAAGGAATGATATATTTCTGAATTTTAACGTACTTATTAATAATAATAATGACCGTCTTCTGTCAGGAACGATTCCGGTTTAGACCGCTTCAAAACAGAGACTTTTGGTAGCCAATTTTTTCCCTTTAGAAATGCTATGTATTTTTATTTTTATTTATTTATTTTTTTATAATTTTCCATAAATGTTACATTATTAGAAAGATCTTTCAAAACTGAACATTTTTGTGCTTGCACTTTTCCCTTAATCTCAATATGTAAAAAGATTTCAACGAAAGTTTAAACTTACCATTGTAATTCTAAAATACCCATGGAGGATAAAATTAAAATGTAATATAAAATTCAATCATAAAAATTATGGGCTAATAGTTATTACACCATTTTCTTGCAATCATGATAATGTACTTTATCTGATATAAACAAACAGTTGATTGTGACGTCATATTTATCAAATTAGTTAAAATGAATATGGTTACAAATAAGGTACCTAAGGTTACTTCGTTACAAATATGGTACCTTTCATTTGGTACCTTATTTGTAACGAAGTTTTGATTAAATATTTTAGAATTAGTTAAAATATGAAAATAATTTCAAAATTGGACATTTAAATTTATAATTCTTGCCAGAAGAATTTACCAGTTATTGTTATATATATATAATATATATATATATATTGAGAGGGGGGGGGAGGCATAAGATGAAATAATGTTTTCACGCGAAAAATTAAAAAATATTAAATTTGCCCATGCATATAAAAATTACTTATTAAAACGAGTCGAAGAAGGAAGCGAAATAAGTACTGAGTTATATTACGATAAATATGATATATAATATGATACGTTATATTAGATCTATCGTCCTGGGTTAGTAGGTATCACATTAGTCCTGTCAGGTAACACTTGCATATTAGTCCCGTCAGGTGCAACTTGCACATTAGTCCCCTTTAAATATAGTGTCCAGCGAAGCAGGCAAAGCATTCGTTGATTCACTACCTTGATTGATTTCATATTCCGTCATTTTTGACGGGGTTATATACTAGTATATATATATTTGGATAAGGATAGCTCTATATATTTGAACAATTAATTATACAAAAGAAATTTTTATAACTCTTGCAGATGCGTAATTAAAGATCATTTAGTAAAGAAATGCTCGTATTGCATCAGGTATTTATTATTTTCATATTCTGATTGCAGTATGTGGTCTCTATAGCTGAATAGCATTGCCCTGGTTTGAAAACCTTGTGTGTTATAAATATATTCGATTTTGCTTAAAAAAAAAAAAAAAACTTTATGAATGTACGTGCTATTTTCACACAAGTGAATATAGGTAATTACCAGTAGCGTCATAATCATATGCTGCAGCTACAACGCATTTTAAGCATTATTTTTTACATACCAATTCTTTATTTTCTTCAATTTGTTACTGATTCCCGTTTTGCATTCGGGATAAAACTGTCACTGAAATATATGAACATATTCTTTACACCTTTGAAGCTTCAGGATAATTAGTCAAGTATTTAAATAGAAATTTGAAAAGAAATTGTAACATCCAAAGGGTACGAATGTTTGTTGGACGGTAGTGCTTTTATGTAATTTTATTTAATCTGGGCTTTTCAAAACATGTTAATATAACAAGCTGTGAAATAAAGAAATTGTAAAAATTAACTAATGTGTTTTTAACACATTATACCTAGGGGTAGGGGAGGGGGGTTAATATTAAAGGTTTAAACTATTCTCACAGAGTTCTGTTTCCTTGCGTAACACTGGATTCTTAAGGAATCGATAAGTGTTACATAGCAGAAATTAAAGGGAACATAAAACGTCTCATTCAATTAAATCGCCCTGTCAGTCTGAAGTGTTTTTCATTGTGGTTCAATTCAAGTTAGAATAGAGGAATGTAATTCACAGCATTTCAGAATGGAATAAGGATTAAATGTTCACAAAGGTTTTCTGTTTAACATAAGTTTATAATGCAATCATTAATTTATTTGCTTGCGATTCTTGTTTTCTTTGCATCAATACGAAAATTTTACATCAAAGCTTACGTTATACGAAAAATCTAAAACACGTGATTCAATAAAGTGAGTTGTTCCAGCCTATTTTGTTAATCGAAACAGCGTTTTTCATCCAGGTGTTCATACGATATTTGTTTAGTGAATATAATGTTGCGTACTTGGGGGTTCGTGAGTTGTCTGAGAATGAAAGGCCAAACGTACAAAAATTCAGTAGTTTATTCACAGAAAATTCCAGAAAAATGTAGGTCTATAAACCAAGTATCAGCTTCAATTCAAACAGTAAACACAGCTTAAACAACAGCTGTCAACAGCAAATCCACAGTACAAACTGTATAGTAATAACACATAAAGCAAGTCTCTCTCAAAGAGGCTTAAGAGCAATGCAAGCACTAGCGAAGCTGGCTGAGATCTGAACTGAACTGACTGCCTTGGCGAGGAAGCGCTCCTTATATGCTGTTCCATGGAGCCCAGATTTTTCGAGAAAACTCTAGAAAGTGGTCAACCAATCAACTTACAGCTTCCATATTTGGTATATCCCATATAAGGATTTTCTCGCCAAGGTCGCCAAAAAAATCGCCAAGGTGGGAAAAAGTCGCCAAATTTGGCGCCAAATCCATTACCTGTATTACTGGGGCTTTTTAATGCGTTTTTAAGGGAAAATAAGGCTATTTCAACGCTAGAACGGATAGAAATGCACAAAATTAGCACTTTATCAACTTACTAAGCCTCTTTGAAAGAATTTATACAAAAATGAACACAATTATTTACAATTTCGTAACAATAAGTTAAATAACAACAGTACTGTATGTTATTCAAAGTATTTCTAGTAGTGGATTATCAATTCAAGTGCATTTCTTATCCAACCTTCTAGAGACATTTTGTTTAATGTGAGATATATTTAATGTTTTTAGAAAAATTAATTAGCACAATTTCAATTATATAAGAATAACAAGGTTAACCATGGTGAATAAAAATATTTGTAATACCATAAATATGTTACATGAACTCATTTAATTTTTTATGCTACATTGTTGAATTATTGTCTTGATTTGAAGTAAAAAAATTATTTGAGTGTAAAATAATAAATTATTTACAAATTATTAAGTAATATATTATTAAGCTAAAATAATAAATTATTTACAAATTATTAAGTAATATATTATTAAGCTACTATTTTGGTCTTCACCCACCTTACGGCTGGTATTTAAAAATGAACATATTTCTAAATTTACTATTCTTTGACTGTTTAGCTCTCCTACCGATTTATATCATTTAATATTATCTTACAGGATATATATATATATATATATCAAATAATTATATTATCTTTTACATCATAGCATCTTTATCGTAATGTTTTAAAGTCCAAAAGACTGCAAAAAATTGAAAAAGAAACATCATAACTTTTTATTTCTTACTGCATATTACATCGGTTAAATACGCTTTAAGGTTGCTGCTGATATTTATTAAATGAATTGTACTCGTTATTTGTAAAATAAGTGAAAGTATAACCGAAAGTTTTAAAATAGTGTATCAGAATTATGAATATTGTTTATGTGTAAAGAATAAATAAATAAATAATAATTAAAAAAAAATTGTATGTTATATATACCTATGAACAATGTATTAAGAAAAAATTGAATAAATAAAATATTTCACCCAAAGTTTGAACCAATAAAATACAAATAAAATTTTTTTTTCAAAAGAAAAAAGTATAAGACTATGTATTAATGTCATTTAAACATATCGATTTTATTAATCGGATCGAACGAATAACATTTGAAACAACAATTAATATATATATATATATATATTTATTTTATTTTTTTACACATATAATATACATTTAGTTTCGTGCATTTACATTTATTTTCATACACACACACACATATATATATATATATATATATGAAAGGATAAAAAGAATTAAGATTTTAAATTATTATTTTATTATTTTAAATTAATACTAGCAAACCCGTGCGAAATATTCGCATTTTATTTCTTTTCTTATTTACCTTTAAAATTTGAAACTCATAAATGTTATACCAATTTCACCACCTAATTAAAATTTTAATTTACCAGAAGCCAAATTATTAATAAAACCAAATTAATATTGTACAATAGTGAAACCAAAATCATTCAAAGAAAGGTTTCCAAATAAAATTCATGGTTCACGACCCAATTTTCCTACTTCCACAGGCAGTACAGTTTTAATATAGGACTCCCACGACGCCTTTTGAATTTTTGTCGTCATGTTGCCGATGACTTTTTATTAATTTTGATATATATATATATATATATATATTTAAATAAATAAATAAAATTAACTAATTCCTATTTTGATTATATTTTTTATGATTGTGTTTTTTAGTCAATTTATGACACAAAAGTACATATATCTTTAAAATATTGCTATGTTTAAAATGACGCTTGGAAAGATTCTGAAAAACAACTTCTGATTAGTCCATCGAGGCAAGTCCGCGTGCTATTTACGGCGTTTATATTGTCCATATTTATATTTACCGCGTTTATATTGTCCATATTTATATTTACCGCGTTTATATTGTCCATGTATAAATATTATTTTTTTATCCACGCGTATCGTATCGTTTCGGCAAAAAATAATTGAAACTAGTCCACGTTAGAGAAATATTATAATAAATAAAATAAACCAGGATTAGGTTTCTTCCAGGACAGTGGAAGAAACTGAAAAAAACCCAGGAAGAAACTGGAAGAAACCGGAAGAAATGGAAGAAACCAACCAGAAGGCAAAAGAGATGTTTAAAATTAAAATTTATGAACTATATATACTCAAAGCATAAATATAATGTCAAATCTAAACTATAATCGAATGAATATTTAAAATAAATAAATAAATAAATAAATAAAATAAATTAAAAAATAATAATAATAAGTTATTTGATAACAAACACTAAATATATACAGCTGATGGGTTTTTACTTTTCTATGCTAATACTTTCAGAATTTTTTTGCATAGATACTATATATATAGTATATACAGGTGATGGATTTTTACTTTTCAATGCTAATATTTTTAGAACTTTTTTGCATAGATACTATCTCATATTATTATATGTTCAAACAGTACAAGTGATAATAATTACGGAATTTTTTGCCATAATATTTACATTTTTTTTTTTTTTTTTTTTTTTTTTTTAAGGATACATTTATTTTTATTTTATTTATTTATTTATTTTTGCATAACCTTGAAGCTGGTACACAATGAACTATATCAATAAGTAAGATACCTACTTTTAAACTCTCCTGCAAATTCTCTAGGAAAAAAAAAAAAAAATCCATAGTTTGTATTCATGTATTTTAAGTTGAAAAATAAAGTGCATTATTAAACTACTAAAAAACCTTTCATTTGTTTTACAGTCAATTTCCTCTAACTCTCAAAAGTTTTGTCTAGAAGTTGTGTGGATTATAGGAATTTGAAAATTAGAGATCACTGCCTTTGTTTACAGTTTTCTTTTGCAGATACAAAGTCAGTTATTATTAATTTATAAATAAATGTCAAAATGGGAAGACGATTTCTAATAAATTTTAGAATAAAATATTTCTTCAATATTAATAAAACTAATCTATCACACTCATATATGATGGTAAATAATTTAAGCATACTCAAATAATAGGTACCTATAAAATGTAAACAGACATATTTAAAAAATACGAAACAAAATATTTTTGAAAGTCAGGAAATAATATTCATCGCTGATTAATTTTGTTAAACATTGATGTAATAGTAGTTTGTTTTAAGCACTAGTCTGTATGAATTGCAGGATAATAAATACAAGAATGTTACTACCTCCCCAATTGTGTTTCAAAGCAAGGATTAAGCTAAAAGTTTGATTTTTAAAAAAAGTAAAAAATGTGAGAAATGGGATTTTTTTTTAATATGAGTTGTAAATTTCTTTTACATTAAGAAATCAATTACGGATTAGAAGGATTTGCAGATTATAAATCTGTGGATTACAGGGTGTACTGCATATGACTATAAGGAAAATAAAGTTTTTGATGACATTTTGTAATACAGTAATTCTTGAATACTTGTTCTTTTAATTAACTGGATGTTTGTTAAGAGCTGTTTAATCAGAAAGTATAAGCAAGTGATCCAAACTATTATTTATTAGCAGTTAAAGAAATAAAATTGTCTAAATTATAAAACTTTACACTGTTTAAATTGAAATTGATTTTTTTACTGAATTTTGAGTATTTTTGAACGTGAACACATCAGATACCGAAGATCACTTCGGTAAAAATCTCATAATTATTAATTAAATATGTAATTAAATTTTTATAGGTATAATTAAAGTTACTTAAAGCTGTTTATAAGATAAATGCATCCACTGTATCTTACAAATCTGCAATTTATAGGATAATAATAATAATAATAAAAAAAAAAAACAGTATCTTCCATTTCTTCCACTTGGAAGAAACCTATTTCTTCCGGCCGGTTTTTTGCACCTTGGAAGAAACTTGCCAACCCTGAAATAAACTAATTCCTATTTTGATTATATTTTTTATGATTGTGTTTTTTAGTCAATTTATCACACAAAAGTTCATATTCTGTATATATCTTTAAAATATTGCTAGGTTTAAAATGGCGCTTGCAAAGATTCTGAAGAAACAACTGTTAAAAATATATTTTTTCGACAAAAAATTATTGAAACTGGTCCACGTTAGAAAAATAGTATATAGATTGAGTGATAACTTAAAGAAAATCCCATTAATAATTCTTAACTTGAAATTAATTCTAAATGTTCCCCTGTAAAATTAGTTTTATGACAATGCACATTCATAACGCAGAAATCAGAAAATTGGACAGATTTTAGAGTAAAAAGTGCTGAGTAGTATGCTATTTTCCTTTTCATATGGTTAAGTAATGCATATTAATTAATCCTGTATATCCGGGGCTAAGCTAAACTGTCAATCATTAATAGCCAATGATTAAGCAGAGGTTCGCGCCAAAAATGGGCAGTATTTAAGAGAGAGCACGCGAAAAATGAGGCCTCTTCGTGTGTTCTATTGCCTAATTAACTTACGTCAATTAGCAACCCCTTGGAGAGGGAACAATTTGTAGCTATCGGCAAAAACGCGGTAGCCTTCGTACTTGGCTTACGAGGATGTATGTTACAGCCTGCTTAGACCTAAGGACTTGAAATAACCTGTAAGAAGTCCAAGAATTTCAAATAAACGACTGCATAGGACCACTGGACTCGTTACTGAGTGAAAAGCCTCTCTTCATTACGGATAATATTTGTCAATGAGTAATATTCGTGACATATATATTCATGTTTTTTTTTTTTTTTTTTTTTTGGTGTTAAACTTACTTTAATCCTTTCACTACCACTGGGGCATATATGTCCCAAAGCCAGTTTAAAATATAATATGAAATTGTTTTCTGAAGGTGATCTGTTTTTGTCTTTTAGATCTGTAACTATCATTAATTATAGGTGGATAGAATTGTCAGTTAAGGAAATTCACCGTCTATTGAACGAAACACTTCAGAAATTTATTTAGTTCTTATTTCTTCTGGGAGAAAAAAAAAAATGTATTGTTAGTCAAAGGGCTAAATGCAGGACATCCGTTAATCAGATGATTCATAATATATTCATTCCATACTTTACAGGCTCTTATTCATTTAGTTAGAATCTGAATTTGTTTGGAGAATGTAGCCTTCATACTTGGCTTACGAGGATGTATGTTACAGCCTGCTTTGACCTAAGGACTTGAAATAACCTGTAAGAAGTCCAAGAATTTCAAATAAACGACTGCATTGGACCACTGGACTCGTTACTGAGTGAAAAGCCTCTCTTCATTTCGGATAATATTTGTCAATGAGTAATATGGCACATTAATGGTTACGAACAACAATTGAATATCTTCTAAATTTAGAGTTTATACTATTTAAACGAATAGTTTACAAATAACAAATCACAGTAAATTTAATATCGATTAAATGTTTAAAAGAAAAGAAAGAAGAAGGAGGAGGAGGAGGAGAGAAAGAAAACGCGGCTACAAATCACATCGTTGTGTAGATTTCATTAGAGAATGTACAATTTATTACGTAATATTATTTAATAGTTGTTCAATATCTTAATTTTTCACGTATCTAGGAAGTACCGTTAAATTTTATACCTCTGTAGGAAATATCATAAAATTTTATGAGTAGAAATTGGAAGTTATAGATATTTTTTTCTTTTCCATATTTTGAAGTCAACTTGGCTTTCGATAATGTTAAGATTCCAAATTATTCTACACTAACGACTCGAAGTTTAAAATTTAGTTCAAGTTTAAAGCAATTTCGCATTTTAATTTTTCATGCGTTATATTTTTATTCGGAATATGTATATAAATATATTTTTATCTGCAAAAAGTAATTTTTTTTTTTTTTCTTTACATTTCAGTGACGTAGTTATATATCCAAATATTAATTGCACAAACGTATAAATAGTTGTACGAGTATGGCAGTAAAATAAAAATTAACGTGCAGTTTTATGGAACATATAATTTCACATTAGATTAAAAGTTTCCGCTTTCGGTAATTTTTAATGCAACTTTACCACCCACTAATAATGACTGAGCTTTACAAGACTGAGTCATCGCAGATAGAGGGTTGTAAAGCCCCCTATTTTGTTCTCCCATAATATTTATGATTTCAATCATTCCTATCCCTTCTTGTCAAACAGATGGCTTTATTTGCAACAAATATCATATGTCCTGAGTCCTGAGCCTTGTATGATCAGTGACGTGTAGCAAGTTGTCAGAGATGATGCAGTTATAGCACCTGCGGCCTGTCGTTTATGTTTCCATTGTTTGGGCTTTTTCTCTTGTTCTTTTTGCTGATAAAGCTTTTGTTTTTGAGCCACAAATATAAAATGCATTAATACTTATTTTATAAAAATTCAGTGCTATATACATTTAATTTTATTATTTTAAAATTTTATTCATATTCTTTTAATTGAATTGAAATAACAAAACACCTTAAATATAAGCAAATTTTATATTTCTGTTTGTAATGTTAAATTAAAATTATGAGAAAAACTGTCAGTTAAGATTTAAACTGTTATATAAAAAAGATTTATATTTATCTCTCTCTCTCTCATGTATATATATATATATGTACGCATGTATGTATAGATACATATACAGAGTGTTCCGTAATTCTGTTGCGTCTGTTCTTTTGCTATAGATTCTGAACACCTGTGGGTATTATAGACTTTCCATATTTTAATGACAATCGTCCTTTTCAGTGATTTTTCACGACAAATTTTCGACGCCAAATGAAGATTCCTAAAGCTTCTCTAATGAGTTTTCTTCCGTAATTATTAGAAAATTTTGCGGAGTTATAAATTTAGTAGGAGCAGAGATCCCAGTACAGTTCAGCTTTCAACCGAGATATGGTTAATTTGTTATTGAGGCACTTGACAAGAAGCTTCACTTGTAGATTACAATAATGATTAATAAAACGAATTGTATTAATTTCGCGGTTTCTCATTATTTTCTTACGTTGAAGTTTTTTTTAATAAGATTTTTATTATGAATCTTAGTATTCTTTTACATCTATATATTTAGGATGGAGAAAAGGGATTATCTGTTCATAAGATTTCTATTACTTTTAAGAAAGTAATTTAATTTTTTTTTTCTTTTTACAAAAAAAAAAAAAAAAAAAAAAAGAAAAAATCTGGTGTGAAACAACCGCACGACTTCCATTACCCACTATTACACATTGTATATGCATTTTTTGAAGATTATGTGATCAGAAGAAAAGTCATTCTATGTCAGATCAACACAGCTAAAAACCTGATCCCCTCAGATTTTTATGAAATTGGGCTCATTTGTTTGTTCTATAGAGAAATGAATTTATACCAATTAATAAGTCCCTATCTCTTTTAGTTTTTGACATACAGGGCTGCAAAAATGGGTACACAAATGCAAATTTCCGAAATTCTTCTACGACAAATGTACCCACATTTTCCTTCATATTAACTTAGAGATAAAAGATTGGTATCATTAGAAAGCTTATAATACAGGCTATCAAATGATGTATTACAAGTATATATATTTTTAAAAATTTCACTTTAAGGTAAAATATTTTGACCTCTGACCTCCAATATCTCAAAAAGTACACATTTACTTTTCTTTTAAAAAGTATATGTTATTTTTACATTTATTATCTATAACTATTGCAAATTTCAATATGGGACGGCCATGGGATGCTGAGTTATAAATTAATATGCAACCCTAAATCCGTATTTTCATGCTAACAAAACGTAATTTTCCCCCCATATTTTGTTCCCTAATTAACTTAGAGGTATAAAATTGGTATTAGAAAGCTTGTAATATAGGCTTTTTCATGATATATCACATGAATATATTTTTAAATTTTTTCATTTTAAGATCAATCATTTTGACCTTTGACCTTCAATATTCAGGGTTGGAAAAACCCTGCCGTGGGGTTTTTCGAGTTTTATCAGGGTTTTTTAGGTTTTATCGGGTTTAATCAGGGTTTTTGGGGGGTTTTCAGTGTATTTTTGGGTTTTATAAGAGTTTTAGGAATATTTTCATTCTTCCTTTTTTTTAAACATTAAATGTATCATTCATAATAAGATAAAAAAAAAATTAAGCTGTTATTTATTCACTAAAATTGAAAATTTTAAAATTTTTAAAGTCTTTTTATGATTAAGTTATAATAAAAACAACTCTGTTTTTTCTTGCTTTTAATTTTTTTAATATAATTTTTTATTCTGTTTTTAATAAGATAATTACGCATTTTTTTCGTGGGGAATTTTTCAGGATTATTTTCTGTACAGCAGTTTGAGCATCTAACATATTCCTGAAAATTTTACTGTTCATTTTATAATAATGTATATAATATTTGTTTTATATTTGTATGTTTATTGTAAGTTTGAAAAAAGTACAATTTTAAACAAGGATTTTGAAAAAACCCACTTCGGGTCGGGCAAAATTTAGCCCAACCCTGTCAATATCTCAAAAAGTACATATTTAATTTTCTTTTAAAAATTATATGTTATTCTTGCGTTTATTAGGACTGAGGGCCTATTAGTCTCAATCTGGGATTTTTGCGTTGTCGTTTTCGATAGTTGGGCATTTGTCGAAATCATTTTTCGAGAAATTCTAAAATTTAACGAAAATATAATTGAATAATTTGAAAGCGATGTTCTAATTGGGAAGAAAAAAAAAACTAATAGTTCTCCGTCCTAAACTAAATTCTGCTTTTGCCAGAATTTCATCAAAATCTTTTTTTATTATTATTATTATTGAAAGAAAAAGAAAAGAAAATTAATAATAATCAGTATCGTTACAAGCGATATCGAAAAAGTTTTTTTTTTAATAATTTAGAATTAGGAAATAAAAAGTGCGCGTGAAATAATATGAAATAAAAAT
Organism: Salticus scenicus; assembly: GCA_963930645.1. NCBI lineage: Eukaryota > Metazoa > Arthropoda > Arachnida > Araneae > Salticidae > Salticus > Salticus scenicus. The sequence continues at coordinate 293,624,295 of OZ005648.1, forward strand.
AAGTAAAAAAATGAATTTAATGATTTAATGTTTTTGTTTAATTTATTTTCTAAATATTTGTATACAAGTTAAACTATCGATAAAATATTAAAAACATAGGTTGTTTTAATAAGTCATTTTAATATATAATTTAAATTTAGCTCTGTCAACTCTTAAACTATTTTTATATTTAATATTATTAAAGGTGTTATTAATTTTAATTTGGCTACTTTACTTAAAGAGAGGAGAAAAATGGCGAAGTTATAAATACTGTTCCTCGCTTTTCTTTCTTTCATTATTATTATTATTGTAAACATTTAAAAACCATTCATGTTAAAAGTTATTCAATTCATGGTCAATTACAAACTTAATAAACATATACATTACAAACTCAACTTAATAACTTTACAAGCTCTAAGCAACTCCGCAAACTTCACCAATACTTTACATAAGTTATATTTTTATTTATAATTACTGTAAGTTTCAACATGGTACGGCCATGGGATACTGAGTTATAAATTAAATTGCAACTCTACCAGCATTTCCATATTAGCATAGCGTACGTTTTACCAAATGGCCGTCCCATGTTAAAACTTACAATAATTATAGATAATAAGCGTAATAATAACACATAATTTTTAAATGAAAATTAAATGTATACTTTTTGAGATATTGAAGTTTAAAGGTCAAAATGTTTGACCTTAAAATGAAAATTTTTTAAAGTATATACATGAGATATATCATTTGAAAGCCAATATTTATAAGCTTTCTAATGATACCAATTGCATATCTCTTATGTTAATTAGGGAACAAAATATGGGGAAAACTAACGTTATGTTAGTATAAAAATACTGATTTAGGGTTGCATATTAATTTATAACTCAGCATCCCATGGCTGTCCCATGTTGAAATTTGCAATAGTTATAGATAATAAAGGTAAAAATAACTTATAATTTTTAAAAGAAAAGTAAATGTGTACTTTTTGAGATAATAGAGGTCAAAAGTCAAAATGTTTGACCTTAAAGTGAAAAAATTTAAAAATATATATACTTGTGATATATCATTTGAAAGCCTGTATTAAAAGCTTTTTAATGATACCAATCTTTTATCTCTAAATTAATTGGGAAAGAAAATATGGTTACATTTGTAGTAGAATTTCGGAAATTTGCATTTTTTACCCATTTTTGGAGCTCGGTATATCAAAAACTAAAAGAGATAGCGACTAATTAATTGGTATACATTCATTTTTCAACAGGACAAATAAATGAGGCCAATTTCATAAAAATCTGAGGGGGTTAGGTTAAAAATGCTGTTTTTTTTTTTTTTTTTTTTTTTTTTCTGTGTGTGTTGATTTGACATGTAATGACTCAGACATAAGATTAACCAAACGAAGTAGACACTAAAACATTTTTGGTAAAAAAATGATAATAATTAAAAAAAATTCACCTGTTTCAATTCTGAAGTTTCGTAGTTCTATCTTTATTAGTTTCGGAGATGTGATAGGCAGAAGATTCCACACACACACTGACCAATTGTCAAAAGCTAATTTTTTGTACTCAGGGACCTTAAAATGTGTAAATCAGGTGGAAACTCGATATGAAATTTTTGGACTGAATGCAGTACTTCCATTACCTGCGGCTGTGAAGGAGTTTTTCCAGTACAGGTATAGTAATTTTCCATTGGACAGTTCGGAATGTAGTTCATGCATGGCCATGTTTCCGTATAAGTGAAAATTTCCTTTTTCTTGCGTTGTTGGCCGCCAGACATCTGATTTATATCTCTTCAGTTGAAATAACCAAGATTCTATCCAGAGGTGTTAAAAGAACAAAATCCAGAAATGAAAAAGATTGACACAAAAATGTGCACAAAGTATTTTTTATTGACTTGCTGCATAAAATAAGAAAGGAAGGTGCCTCTAACGGATAAATTCTTGAGAAAATTTTTCAAGACCCTACATTCGTAGATGTTCTAAGCAGGAGCGATCAGTGAAGAATGATAAAGTTCCAGCCAAATTCAAATTATCGTTGCATATTGGCATTTAATTTCATCGCCAGCAGGAACACATAAAAAGTGGAGTTTTTTTATTTTATTTTTTATTTTATTTTATTTTTTATTTTTTTTTTAGATACGATATATTTTAATCAAACTAATAATTTTGAATTTTTCAGAGCAGGAGCGCCAAAAATAATAGTAATAATAATAATAATAATAATAATAACCCCTGAATTTCGCCAAACTTTCGTATTAAGAAATGAGAAACCACACCGGACAGATGCATAAAATATAGCTATAATTTAATTCTGTTTAAGGATATATATGACTAACTGAATAAAAGTACGTTAGCAAATTAGACTATAATTTAGGAGAAACATAAATGAAATAAGCCATTTGTTATTCGTTATGAGAAGAAATGATTGTGAGATTTTACTAGCAGAGTAATTATCTTTTCCTTTTTTTTTTTTTTTTTTTTTTATTGATGGAGAACGAATTCGGCGGCTACTAAAGATTAATACTGAATACACGAGTAAATTATTATATAAAACGTTAAAATAGATTTGAATTAAAATTAACTAAAAATATTAAAAATATATGTAATTTCTACATCACAACGGTAGTTGGGTAACGGAAGTAAAAAGGGCGTAACGTGAACCAATTTTTCGCAAATTCCACAAATATTTTTAGCTGATTTTCTATCTCATTCCAATTTCATAACTGATTAACATTTTTAATTTAATAAACGCCTTTTCTAAGATAAAACTGTTGTCATGTTTTCAAAGAGAAACTGAGAGTACGAATAAAACATCTTAAAATAAATTATAATAATAATACATTACACATCAACTAAACATAAAGAAGAAACTAGTAGAAGTAAAATGAATTGACGATTCAGTTTGACATAATCAGCTTGACAATGTTCGTCTAGTTTTTTAATACTTTCCAGCAAAATTGAAAGGCGTTTTCACTTTGGTTTCATATAACCTCCGGTCAGTCTGTCAAATTTCTAATTTCCGCAAACATTTTAAAAATGCCTTCGAAATTGATATACATTATTAAGGTCATTATGATATGTTCTCTATGGTATAAATAGGCTCACTTTTTTGTTTCTTTTTTTATGTGCGTAGAATGATTCAGAAAAAGAATTCCAATGCCCTATGTATGCATACAAGTGTGTCACTTTTCTCACCTCTAGTAACTTGTTAAAAATTTACTATATTTAAAAAGGTCCTTTTTTAATCAGTTTTCGATCAACTTATTTGTAACTGGGAGGTATTCAAGAATATTTCGGTCGAAATTGCGTAGGGTAAGTGCTCCAGTGATTGACACTTTTAAAGCAATTTATGATGTTTTTTAATATTTTAGTCATAAGAAACTAATTTTGGAAATCTTAAATTAATATATATGACATGGAAAACTTTCAGAACCACATATATGTTAAAATATATACATTTGATAATTATGTTTTTTTTTTTTTTTTAATGAATTTTTATTTTACACCCACCCAATGTTCCAGTAATTGACACTGCCAGTTTTTCACTTTACCAGTAATTGGCCCCTATGTTCCAGTGTTTGACACTGCTAGTTTTTCATTTTACTAGTAGTAATATGCACCCTATGTTCCAGTGTCTGTCTTGCAATGTTAAAATTCTTATATGTAAAACATTTGCTTTTATTTTTTAACCTATTTATTAATTATTTCGGGGAAGGTGTCAATCACTGGAGCACCTACCCTATTTATCTTCTGGCTGTATAAATCACTTTCAGAAAGATAAGACCCTTGTTCATCTTGTTATTTAGTAAAAGTATTGCCCGGATTCTAGTTAAAAGAGTATGTACTTAAAAAAAAAAGTGAACGGGTGCATTTTTTGAAAGCAAAAGTCTATTGCAAAGGGTTATCAGTGATCAGGTAAATGTAGCTTTGGAAACTTGTTTAAAAAGCAGTTTTTATAGAGTATGCAAAATCATTGCATTGAAGCATGTAAATGTATTATCAAAACGGATCCCATTGCTAATCATTTACGAAAAAAGTTTAGATTTTCGAAACCAAGTTAGATTAACCAAGTGAATAATAGCAAAATATTCTATACTAGCAGATTTATTAGCTATTATTAATATAAGTCTACCTTTCATTGTGCCTTCTGATAAGTTAATTGATTTGTTGGATTTTTTTCAGCGTTAGAATTATCCTAAAACTGAAAATAATATTCCCAGTGATAGATATTGGTGCCTCATGTAACGGATGGATTGAAAAATGAAGTAGGGAAAAGTGGAGTACCTTGGACATAAGTGTACCTCGGACCTATGCCATTTCTAGCTCTATTTATTTAGATATATAAACAATATTACATGCTGTTAAAATATTTACTGTTAGGAGTCTCAGTGAAGTAATCTATGTTTACTTGGAAGCTCAAATTTTTGAAGAGTTCTTGAAAAAGTAAATTCACCTTGCAAAAATAAATTTTTCTCAGATACTTTTATGTATTTCTATATCCACACATACACTGTATATTCAGAAATAAGTGTTATGCATCATGAAGTAGCTCTTTTTAGCTATAACCCCATATGCTTGTAATCAACAGGGATGAGATTTTTCAGACTTTTGTAGGAATTTCAGACTTTTCTTATTTTTTTAAAAATAATTTTCAGGTTTTTTGTTCCAAATATTCTTTTTTTTGTTCAATTTCCTTTCTTTTGACTGTTTCTAAACAACTTATTTTCATACATTCTCCATTTTTGCTTATAGAAAGTATGATTTTGTCTAACTGTTTCTTCTTTTATTACTAAAATTAAATTATCTTTGAGTTTTGCTGATACTTTCAGACTTTTTGCCTATTTCCCACTCTCATCTCTGAATCAAGTTCCGCCCAACCTGAACATCATGATTAGCAATTTCGTTTTTAGTAACAGAGTGGTGTACCTTAAACCCAACCCAAGTAGTGTATCTTGGACTGTGGATCAGAAACGCAGCTCCAAAAAGTTAATATTTGTAACTGACCTATCCAATTACAATCATGATTACAAATAAGTGTGAGAATTTTTACCAATAATCACAATATGGCATAATGTAGACTTCTTTAATATTTAATATTTTCCACTTTTTAGACTCAAATTAGACTTAATAACAATACGATTGTGGCAGAATAATGAATTTGAAAAAAAAAAAAAAAAAAAAAAAAAAAAATGTTTATTTGAATTCATATGTGTGTAATTGATTAATAAATAGATTTTCTTACTTAGAATTGAGTTTTTCTGTATCTTTTAATAAATGGTTCAAGGTACACTACCAGTGGTGTACCTTGGACCTAATTGCACTTTTTTTTTTATTTAAAAAATTTTTCGTGATATAATATTAATAAAATTTTGGAATAAATATATTTTGTATATAACAGTATTTAAAAAAGTTATTTGTATTCAGTTTTGGCGTATAATTACAAAATTAAAATTGGAAAAGTCAAAATAGGTCCGAGGTACTCCACCTTCCCCTATCCATCTCAAGTAAAGTTATTAATTAATCATGGTACCTTTCTCAGATAAATGCCTACGGAGAGCGAGAGTTTTCATCTTCTAGATAAGTTCTTTCTGAAGAAACGTTCTAAAATATCAAAACATATTCTTGATATATATTTAAACAGTATTTAAATAAACAATATTTAGTTAAACAATACGCATGCGCATGTGCTTAATTTCCAGAAAACTGATAATTCTTGGTCAGAATGCCTACAAAAAAGCTATCATCGTTTTATAGCAGAAAGAACTACTACGTTGTGGCCACCACAATACTTTCTTCTATATTTTCCCGTACAAATTCACTCAGTAACAATATAAAAAAAAAAAAAAGAAAGAAAGAAAGAAAAAAAAAATAAAGAAAAACTTTTTTTTTTCTGTTAAAAGTAAAAAAAAACGATAACTTTGTTCTAAATTATTACAGATCTGTAGTTCAACTATTCGTTTTAAAGGTATTGACGAGATCTTTCTAAAGATACCCATATTGAAAATTTACTCTCCCCCGGGGGGGGGGGGAAACGATGCCCCCACATGCACAGAATTTTTTCCCTAGTTAACTACTACTATTATCAATAATTCATATTAATTTTACAATCACAAGTTAAAAATAACTCTCATATGTACATTTATACGAAATTTTGTCCTATACTGCCATGTTAAAAAATTAGAAAGAATGCGATCACAGCGCCACCTGTTAAGCGATTGATCCCCAAATGTAATCAGCACCAGTTTATGTTAGGGACCAACCAAATACCAAGTTTGGTTAAATTTCATTCATTGTTTCGTGAGATACAGCGTCCACAAAAAACGTGATACACACACATAGACGACGCACAGACAGACATTTTCTATAAACTACCAATTCGTGTTCAGGAGATCCCAAAACGTAGAAATCCATTAAAAAACGGAGGTCGAAAATTTTCACGAATCCAATACTTTCTGTATATTATATATAGAAGAAAGTAAAAAGATTAGAAAATGTCAAAATAAAGCAAAAAGCAAATGAATAGAAGAAAAGGAAAGTTAGAATTTTTAAATAAATTGATCAAGGGAGAAAAAAAAAAAAAAAAAAACCTCAAACAAAAAGTGAAAGAAGTAGAAGGAAGCCGTAAAATTGTTAATTAAGTATTTTAAGAAGCCAGCATTAAAAAACAAAAACTTTAATAAAAAGAAATGTCTTTAAAGAAATAAATGTCGTAATTGTAATGCTTTCGATTTTTTTCCACCTCAAACTGTAAAGAGGAGAAAGTACAATAAATCCTTAAAAATGTATTTATAAAATTATTGAAAAACGAAAAACTACTATAGTCAAAAAGAAAACATGCCTCATAATTTAGTTTCTTAATAAGGAAACGTGATAGTAATTTTAAATGCTCTCGTTCAGATTAAATAAATTAAAACCCATAGCTAATCCGGGAGCACACATCAGTGCCCAGACCATAATAAAATGTATCATTTGTAGTTATTTAATTTGTAGATTTTTTTTTGTTTAACCTTTAACTTTTTGGTTTTCATTGGAATGTTTAAAAGTAATTATAATTATTTAATTTTACAAGCTCAAAGTTTTAAAATTCTGCTCATGTTAAAAAAAAGTAAAACGAAAATACTGAAATTTGATTTTATCCGACTTTTCAAAGGGGATAATTCAAAAGGATCTTTATAAATATGTTTCTTATTTGCATAATTTTTCTTAAAAGTTAACTACAAAATTGAACAAAAATGAATCTCTATGTCATTTACCTTTAAAGTAACTATTTTTTGTCAATTTTTTTGGTCCACTTGTCATTTTTTTTTCAACTTTTTTGGAAGCATTATTTCCAGGATTGGAGGCTGGGTTTTTTTCGGGGTTTTTTTATCAGGGTTTTTTGGATTTTATCGGGTTTAATAAGGTTTTTTTTTTGGTGGGTTTTTTTTTTGGTGGGTTTTTTCAGAGTGTTTTCGGGTTTTATCAGAGTTTTCAGGAAAATTTTCTTTCTTCCTTTTATTAAACATTAAGTATAACATTCGTAATAATATAATTAAAGAAATTAAATTATTATTTATTCATTAAAATCAAAATCTTAAAAAATTACTTTTAAAATTTCTGAAGTCTTTTTATGATTAAGTTATAAAGAATTTTTTTAAAATTAAGTAATTGCACATTAAATATTCTAAAATTCTTTCTATCTGCCCTTTACAACAAAAAATTAGATTTTAATAATTATTTCATGTTGCTTTATTAAACTTTTCGTAGTCAATAGATTTTCATAAAACATTTTAAATTATTGTCCCTCTACATTACATAACGGTGTTGTACTGTTAAAGTTTTCAGAAATTTTTAAAATTTTATTTTATTTATATTTTACATTCCTCGAGTCCTACAGTTTTTTTTTTTTTTTTTAATATAAATTTTTATTTTGTTTTAATAAGATACATTTTTTTATTTCATGGGAAATATTTAAGGATTTTCTTCTATAGAGCAGTTTTGAGCATCTCCAATATTTTTTAAAATTCTTTTTCATGTTCTAATAATACGTATATATAATATACGTATATAATCGTATATATAATATTTGTTTTATGATTGTATGTTTATTGCAAGTTAGACAAAAGTACAACTTTATACAAGGATTTTTAAAAATCCCACTTGGACTACTTTTTCTTGAGTTTTTTCAAATGGGTTTTATTGAAAAAACCCACCCGGTTTTTTTCGGGTAGGGCAAAATTTAGTCAACTCTGATTATTTTAGATGCATACCTCATTATGGTATACAAAAAGTATTACTGTAAGTGTAAAGTATGCTGTAACATACAACTTAATTAAATTAATATACATTATTCAGATGCACACAATCATATTTTCCGTAACGTATGGTTTGGTTAGCTTTAATAATTGTATTACAGGTTACAGGGCCTAACAAAATTCTTCAGATATATTCTGGGATAAAAGGAGAAATTTGCTGTATGTAAATTTTCAGCGCTTTGAAAATGGTTTTATTTATTTTTTAGTACGCTTTTTAAAGGATATGAGATTTCTTGCCGCTATATATACACACATATTATAGTAACACGCAAAACAACTTATTTCGTGTTTTTCCTTTAAAAGTAAATCTATAAATATAGTTTTTGTGAGATATCTTCCTTTGTATTTAGAAACAAAATATGTTTTAAAGTATAATCACAGGCAAAATATGTTCAAGATTAAAGAAGTACTTTTCACAAGTTTTTTTTTACTTATACAAAGTATAAGGAAGTATAGAAATCACGATTTGCGAAATGGATTTTGGATTTCACATTGCTCGAAAACGAATGATCGCTGAATGTTGACAATTTATACGTGTGACTGTCATGATGTCTAGTTGTACACCTGCGAGTGTCGTCTTAACACGAGCTCTCGTTTTAGAGATATCAGCGACTTTAAACGATTTTTCGTGACGTCTGTATGTGTGTGAGTGTGTATCTCCATAACTCAAAAACGGTTAGACGTAGAACGTTGTGAATTGGTATATAGGTTTTTATAACATCTGGTTGTGCACCTCCTTTTTTGGTCTTTCTGTGACTATCCATTGTGGAAATATTTACGAAAATTATATTCATAATGGCAAATATACAAATAAACGACCATTGCATATGACCTACCATCATAGAGATTTCAAAATAAGCTAATGGTAGGAGCCCGTAATGATATTATTATGAAAATTGTCAACACTTTAGCTTGTAGAAAAGTAATTTGTAAAAACATAAGCAGGTTCTAGTCGACGAATGCATTTTATTTAATGAATATTCAACCCGTAAATAGAGCCCGTAATGATATTTTAATGAAAGTTGCCAATATTTTTGCGTGTAGAAAGTAATTCCTAAAGACATAAACAGGTTATAGTCGATGAATGCACTTTAATGAATATTCAGCACGTAGATAGAGCACGTAATGATACTGTTATGAAAGTTGCCAGCATTTTTTAGTGTAGAAAGTAATTCTTAATATATAAGCAGGTTCTAGTCGACGAATGCATTTTATTTTATTTTAGTCTTTATTTGTTAGTTAAAGAATTTTCGAAGAATTTAGTTCAGCGCTATAAACCAGTGAATCTTTCCGGAAAATTCCAGAATTCTGTTCCTATTGAAGTCTGAGCTTCCAAACTTTGGCAACCCTAAACTACAAAATTTTTGCCAAATTTGGTCGCCAAGTCGCCAAGTCGCCAAATCCGATGCAAATACAAAAATTAGCGTTGGGTACAAACTTGGCGACTTGGCGAGATTAGTGGTCAAATTTGGCGTCAAATATTGTTTCAGGGTAGACAAAATTAGTAAATACTTTCTCAATTATAACTGAATTAATTGTTTCGGTAAAATGCATAATTTTTCACCTCTAACTTTCGGCAAAGAGAATAAAAGTAGGTCATCTATACTCGAAGGATTTTCATTAAACTAAGCTATGTATTTGCCAATGAGTGATTCTGTAATAAGCAGCTATTCCTGAAAAAACTAGTATATTTGTTTGATGGTATATATAATCCTATTATCATGACTTTTGTGATTAGAGTAGCAGTTTTTTAGCTTTTTTTCGGTTACCACACACAAAAATGTCAATGTTTTCATAACAATATGCATATTCCAATGGGTGTATAAAGAAGTCATGTGGTGTCCACATCAGATTTTTTTTTTTTTTTTTTTGTAATCATGCAAATTGTACAATTTTTCTTTCTTGTTTTGTTTTCTTTTATTTTTTAAAACAAGACCCGCTGTTATATGGATTGCTATGTAATGAGTCATTCCAAAATGGAAAACACGTACAATATTAAAATATGAGAAAAGTAATAGACAGTATCATCAGTTTACAGAATAAATGCAAAAATCTACAAAAATCGAAAACTGGGCATCTCTTCGGTTAATATTAATTCAATTAACGCTATATTGATATGTTCCTTATTAACTTTTAACTTGAACCTAATTTTCAAGATGTGGTTCTAAGAACAAAGAACACGCTTGTATGAGCTGTTGCACAAGTTTTTTTTTTTTTTTTTTTTTTTTTTTTTTTAATTTGTGCGAAAACAATTTTGCTTCTTTGTGTTTCTCTTCGAGATATGTTATGGAAGAACTTCCTGTCGTGTTAGTCCTCTCTTCTTCATTGTTAAGTAAAGCGTGAGTTTGGAGATTAAAAAGGTAACTCAGTGTTAAGGCGCTGGGTTAATGTTAACGAAAATAGGATAAAAAATAGTAACACGTCTTTCGTACTCGCCAAAAGGTCGAAATGTTATGTTATCACCGTAATGGAATATCTTTACTAAAGCGCAATCTAATTTAAATTCTGATCCGAACAAGGCTTACGTATGGTTAAAAATATCGCGGCAAGTTTTGCCTTCTAATTATGCGATAATTTCGGTTACATACTAAAGGTGAAATTTTATAAGATAAAAATATATAAAATTGGACAAGTTCAAGATTACATGCACTAGTTTATTAAATTTTATTTTCAGTTGCTGATGTTGTCTTCAAATTTATATTATTAAAAGTCAATTATACTTCATAAGGAAATAATTTAAGGAAATTTAAATTAAAAAAATTAAGGAAATTTGAATTAAGGAAATTTAAATTAAAAAAATTAAGGAAATTTAAAATTTATTTAATTATATTTACAATTTAATTAACCTAAATATGACTTAATAACTAAACAAAATATTATATTAAAACGTGAAACTGGATATTCTTACTTTACAGGCAAGAGCAAAACAAATTTTTATTCTTCAAAAATTAATGAATATAGTATGAAATAAAAGAAGAGGAAGAAGAAGCACTATACATTGATGATGTTCTGCATATAACTAAATCTTACATATACACGCATATAACTAAATCTTATGTATACATGCATATAACTAAATCTTATGTATACGCAAGTAAACGTGAGTTAAATTTGTAAAGCTTTTAATTTTTCAGTTTGTTTGAATTAAATTATAATAGTATGTATGTAATGTAGAGTCCTGCACAACCCGACCCGAACCCGATAAATGAATTTTAAATCACCCTGAAACCCGACCCGACCCCGAAAAAAAAAATTAATCAACCCAAACCCCCAATAGAAAATTTTGACAACCCGCACCCGACCTGAAACTCGCATTCTTTTACCTGAACCCGACCCGGAACCCGAATATAAATGGAAATGAATAATTCATCTGAAAAACATGCAAAACATTTTTAAATTATAAAATAAAATGGTAAATCATTTAAAAAAGAATTAAAAATGTTATTACTAATACACTAAGTTAAAAATTAAAAAATGTAAAAAGTAGATTAATAATAATTTTTGATTATTTAGAGTAAAGCCAGCAAAATTATTGAAGCAGACACCCACATTTTTCATAATTTGTTTTTTTAGTTTAATCGATGATTTTTTATCATCAATTTACTTTTTTTATAAACAACATAAAGAGTAAGATCATGATCAACAAATATTTACTTAACAAGCAGTACTGGGTGCATATTTCTTAAATATGAATTATTGCTAGTGCTTCAATAATTTTGCTGCCGACTGTATGTGCTATGTGTATTTCAAGTGTTCAAAAATGAGTTTCTAGTTAGTGTTTGCAGTTTATTCTTTAACGCTTATCTCGCGCACACATACACACACACACACACGCAAAAAAAAAAAAAAAAAAAAAAAAAAACTGATATGAAACAATCACACGACTTTCATTACCCACTATTACACGCATTATACGCATTTTTTGGAGATATTATGGGCATTTTTTGTTGATACACGTGTAAAGACATATAAAACAGAATTTACATAGCGAGTTAAAAAATAAGAAAAAAGATATTTTTTTTTAAACACAAATTTCCGAAATCTAAAACTGAATTACAGTCGATAACAAAAGTCTCCAAACACTAGCAAAAATTCATATATAAAAAAAGTACACTTAATACAGTTTTTTAAATAAATCCTTGTCGAATCCTGTTCTTAGTCAGACTAAAAACAGGATTCGACAAGGATTTATTTAACAAAACTCTATTAAGTGTACTTTTTATTACATAGGAATTTTTGCTAGTGTTCAGAGACTTTTGTTGTCGACTGTACCTAATCAGTATGACCGTTAATTTTCCTGTAATAACCACTTTATGCATGAGAAAGAGTATCTAAAATGGATTTATGTAACAATTTAAAAAAAAATCGTTAGAGCCGATTTTGGGATACCGACTTTTACCAAAACCTGGCATACCCAATTGTTGACTGGAAAGCAACAATTACATACAAAAGGATACTTAAAAGGGTAATACGGCGAGTTTGAAAAAAAAAAAAAAAATCTGTACAGCTAATTGACCGGAAAACAATAATTACATACAAAAGTATAGCTGAAAGCTGGTTAATATGGCGAGTTTCTAAAAAATCCGTACAGCCGTTTTCAAAAGGACGCATTTGCAAGACATGAGATTGGGCTATTTATACAGGACGACTGTCAGTTTTCCTGATCTAACCAACTATATCATTCGAAAGGACATCTAGTAGTGTTTATATAGCAACTTTGAAGAAAATCGTTAGAGCCGTTTTTGAGATACGGACTTACGGTCCCACTTCTGATTTCCGATGACCCACTTCCGGTTTTCCAATTTTCACCAAAATTTACAACATTCATATCTGTACACCAGATCTGTATCAATTCTGAAGTTTCGTATTTTTATCTTTATTAGTTTCGGAGATATGATAGCCAGAAGATTCCACACATATACACACACACTGACCAATTGACAAAAACTACTTTTTTGGACTCTGAAGGCCCTAAAACATGTAAATTAGGTGAAAACTCGATATCAAATTTTTGGACCGAATACAATACTTCCATTATCTACGGTAAAAATTTTGTGCATGTGGGGGCATTGGTTCCCCCCTGGGGGGGGGGGGGGGTAAATTTTCAAGATGGGTATCTTTCGAAAGGTCTCGTCAATACCTTTAAAACGAATGGTTGAACTATAAATCTATGATAATTTAAAACAAAGTTATCAATTTTTTCTCTCCTTTTAACGGACTATCAATCGCTCAACACGTAGCGCTGTGATCGCATTTTTTCTAAATTTTTAACATGGCAGTATAGGACAAAATTTCGTATAAATGTACATAATGAGAGTCATTTTTACAAGATGGGTATCTTTCGAAAGGTCTCGTCAATACCTTTAAAACGAATGGTTAAACTATAAATCTGTGATAATTTTTAACAAAGTTATCAATTTTTTTTTTTTTCCTTTTACTTTTAAAGAATAGAACAAAAAAAAAAAAAAAAAACAGAAAAATAAACGTATTTTTATTTTTATTATTTTTTTTTTTATTGTTACTGAGTGAATTGTATAGGAAAATATATAAGAAAGTCTTGTGGTGGCCACAACATACTAGTTGGTTATTACAACGTGGTTACACCTACCGCAGGAATTTTGTATATCGGGGTATTTATGCTTGTCCCAAGAAATTCTTCTGTATCATTTATATGTTTTAGTTCCCCATCATACTATAGGTATGGGGAACTTAGGTAATCGTGAAAATTTTCGACCTCGGTTTTTTGACTTTTTTATACGTTTTCAGGTGTGAGGAATCCGAAAATGACAAAATTTCTATGGTGTCTGTCTGTAGGGTGTCTGTTAGTCTGTTAGTGTGTAAGTTCGTTAGTTTGTTAGTCTGTGTACACGATATCTCAAGAACAAATTGTCGCAGAGAGGTCAAATCAGTTTTAAAATATTACTTTCGACACTGGCAAGAACCCTATTTATTTGCAACATTCGAATTTAAAAACTTCGTAAGTTATTAGAAATTTACGATTTTCTTAACATGGGAGAATAGGACAAAAATTCACTTAAACGTGCATTAAATAGAAAAGTTTTACTGTAAAAATGTCAGACCAGTTTTAAAATATCAGTTTTGATGCCGGAAGGAACATCAGCAACTATAAATATGCTACTTTGAAAATTTCGCAAGTTATTGGAAATTTACGAATTTCTTAACATGGCAGTATAGGGCAAAATTTCACATAAACGTCAATTTTGAGAGATATTTTCATCGTAAAGATGTCAGACTACTTTTGAAATATTATTTAGGACTCTGGTATGAATATTAATGACTATGAATTTTCCAATATAAAAATTTCGTAAGTTATTGGAAATTTACGAATTTCTTAACATGGCAGCATAGAGCAAAATTTCACATAAACGTCAATCTTGAGGGATATTTTCATCGTAAAGATGTCAAAGCACTTTCGAAATATTATTTAGGATACTGGCATGAATATCATAGACTACGATTTTTCCAATTTAAAAAAATTTATAAGTTATTTGGAATTTACGATTTACTTAACATGCCAGAATAAGGTAAAATTGAGCATAAACTTTCATTTTGAGGCTCATAAATACATTAGACAACTTCAAAATTACATTTATGATATTTCTTTGAACATGATTGAATACAAATATTCTAATAGGAAAATTTCGTAAATTATTCGTAATTTACGATTTTACCAACATAGCGAAATTATAAATTTTTCATATAAATATGAAATTTGAGGATTATTGCATTGGAAATAGTAGCATGAAAACTAAACAACGGAATTGATCCTAATAAAATAAATTAATAGATTAGAATAAGATAAATATATCCAAGTGAACGGTGGATAGCCTATTAGGCGGGGTTTTCATTCTGTCACTGTATCAAGCTTTTGTCAAATTCATTTCTTTTAATATGATTATATCTCTCAAACTAGAAATTTATGAGAACATAAATATGATGGGGAACTGAGCAGAGTCTACCTATGCCAACTAGTTTTCTTAGATATTCAGTTTTGTCTTTTAATGAATACTAGCAGGCTTCGCCCGCTTTGCTGGGCACTATATTTAAATGATTTCTTTTTAATTGAATAATTGGAATGTTTAAATAAATATATTTCGATTGACGATTATTTTGATCACAGTTTTAGTATGGGATCTTCTTGACAATATCAAACATTTTTTGAACTTCTCGAATCTGTGCAACAAAACTGTTATTGAAACGAATATTCTCGAAAACAGCTGAAGTTGTTACTCGTACAGTAAAAGTCACTATTCGATGAATGGTCTGGAACTGTCCAAAAAATAGTCACTTGTTCCACAGGAGTAAAGCAAATAACATCAAATATTCCAGAGCAGAAATTTTCGCTTACTCACGAAAAATACCCAATCGCGTAGAGCTCAATCCCTAAAGTGCAATCGCTCAGAATAGGTCTCTGAATAACTCTCAATCGCAGTGACTACATACTCTTTCGCAAAAATCAACTCACTCCTATTTATAACTTGGTGATGGGGCTTGGCGATGGTTCAATCGAGAATCTCATGGTAAGCTCGAGATCTATGTTCCCGTGTGTTGGAGAGCTTCGAAACTTCGGGAACTCGAAACTACCACTTTTCACAAAATTTGGTCGCCCACTCGCGAAGTTTGTCGCCAAGACTGACCCAGCTAGATCTGCTCTTTTATTTTCACTTTGCCTGTAAAACTACTTTCATTACAACAGTACAATTCATCCATGAAAAAAGACTTAATCCATGGTATCAATATGCTATGAGCACTATTTCTGCTGTATTTTAGACAACTATTGTTTCTATGGTTACGCATATTTCCCATTAAACATATTTTTATTTATTTATTTAAATGCTAATTTGAATTAATCAAATATTTCTGCCCGGCAGCGTGCAAGTGCAGTAACACAGCAGCTCATTTATTTGTATGTTAAATTAGCGTAGTGATGGTTATATGAAAAATAATAATAATTAAAAAAAAAAAAAAAAAATAAGTAAACATTCATTATCGTGCTACTCAACTTTATTATATCTCTCCCTTGGCGGCTTTTGAATTTTTGTCGCTATATTAGCGATGGATTTTTTTTTTTTTTTTTTTTGTATAAT
Source organism: Salticus scenicus (assembly GCA_963930645.1). NCBI lineage: Eukaryota > Metazoa > Arthropoda > Arachnida > Araneae > Salticidae > Salticus > Salticus scenicus. The sequence continues at coordinate 293,640,665 of OZ005648.1, forward strand.
TTCTTGCATAAAAATAGAAAGCCTATTTTGCTAATACTTTTATCGGGCACCTTTTCGTTAAAAAATAAGAATCCTTCATATTCTGTTTATTTTATTAATGGTTCTTGGGTTTAAAATAGTGCTTGCTGAAATAAATTTTCTATTTTTAAAACTGAATTTTTTTTCTATAAAATTATCTGCTCAGATAAAAATAGATCATTTATGTGACTACTACTTCGGTTTATTTATTTATTTATTTATTTATTTATTGTAATATTTTATAATTTTTATATTTTTGATGCGCTTCCTAGATTAAAATCGCTGTTACTAAATTAAACTTCCTGGCGAAAAATCTTCGGTGTACTTTAACGCAAAAATTTAAAAAATCGCCCAGGAGGATCTATAAATAAAACTGATTTTAGTACAACATATATTAGCATCGTAAACTAAATTAGCACTTTATCAATGTGTAAAAAAATTTTTTAAAGTGATAATGACTTCAATTTTTGTTAGATGCATAGTATTATTATTTTTTTTTTAATAATTTTTTATTGTTCACGTTTAGATTTATGAATGTATTTATTTTAATGTCGGGAAAAAAAAATGAACTCGTAAATTTTTTTGGCAATAATTAAATTATGGATAAAATTTGGAGCGGGGGTTGGAGGCATACTGAAAAATTCACCACTCTGTAACAAGTTGCGATAAAAATTCAAATAAATCGAGATTCCTGTAAGTTTTCACTATCTGATAACTTGAATAAAGTGCCTCTTAATGTACTTTATATGATTATGGTAGGTCGAAGTCACACTTGCTCCAGATCATGGAGCAATTGAATATATATGTAGCAACTGAACCATGACCATGGAGCAATTGAATGTATATTCAATATATATATATATATATATATTATATATATATTGAATGGCACATTGTTAAATTATAAAGTTCTCATATTTTGTCAAAGCCAATTAGCTTATGCCTAAAAATTTTCAGAAGTGTAGGTATAATAGGTACTGAAAAATGAGATGAAAGTCGGACTATACCGAAACATTGTTACACTTACCCCACTGCACCCAATATTTTTTTTTACTTCATTTACTTATTGAAAATGTTGCATAAATCCTTAAACAATACTATATTGCATTAAAAGCTATTGCAAAAAAAATGCCAGTGTATTGCAAAAAGCACCAAACCTTAGTGTTTCAACAATAGTGATCAATTAATAATGAATTAAATTTAGCAAAGTAATTAGTAAATTAGCGTAATTAAATGATTAGTAAATCACGTACAATAATTAAGTAGTTAGTAAATCAGTTGCAATTATCAAGTATTTAATAAATCAATTAAGTAATTAAGAAATTAGTAATTAATTAGTGATTTCTTATAAATAGTATAAATTTTTTAAAATTATGATTTTCTGATTCTTTCTGATTCATCGGAATTAATATTTTTGTAATTTTCACAGTATGTCACTAATATTGTACCAGTTAATGATGGTAAACAAAAGATGGCAATATCAATAAAAAAAAATTCAAAATCTATCCCTTAAAGAAAAAAAAAAAAAAAAAAAAAAATATATATATATATATATATATATACAAAGCGATATAAAATTTTAGGAAAACATCTTAAAAGTTTCACTAAAATATGATAATTTGAATATTTTATGATTATTCTTTGGCACTTGTAAATGCTTGGGTGATAATTTAAAGAGTTCAAAAATTCTATTATAAATACACATTGAAAATAAAGTATTTGAAACTTGAAACTTATCTTGATTCCTGAAAGGAAAAAAAAAACACGAAAGTTTTAAATATAAAACGTGCATACAAATATAATTTTGGTGCAGACAAAAATACAGCCAATGCGAAAATCAATAAGAAAAGATCATTCTAACCTGTTATAATATCTTAGAGATATTTTTCTCTGCTACATTTCCAATTTTCTCTTCTCATTTCTTTTTCTGTTAAATTTTTCTTAGATTTTATTTTAATTTTCTATTTTAATTTTTTTTATTGAATTACTGAAAAAAAGCACCACTTTTTCTCACATCCTTAACTTTCTTTTGAAAAAGGAAAAGTTGTGATAGTTCGGAAATCTCAGTACACTTATTTCATCTTTTATTTCCTTTCTAAAGAAGTTTTTCGTATTTAAGTTAATTAAATGTACAAATACTCTCCAACTGGGATGAATTGAAAGGAAAAGGTTTTAAAATAAATAAGGTGAAAAAAAAAAATATATCGATACATACTAATCTGTTCTCTTTATTTATGTTTTTTGTATACATGCATGATTTACTTACTCCTGGTGTGTCAAAAGTCATATCATTTTCCCCCTCTCGAAAAGAGATTGGAATTGTGCAAAAAAGTGAAATTCGTGTTCAATAGGCACATAAAAAAATATAGAGAGATTATAAATTTAAAAAGATAGCATGAATCAGATTAAAAATTTTCAGGAAGGACTTACAGGGTAATCGAATTTAAATTGCAAAAGAAAAGTCCCCCCCCCCCTTTTTTTTTTCATAAAAAAAAAAATAAAAAAACCGTAAAAAAGCACATTTTTTAAGATATGGTTAATAGATCTTATAAAATAATAGATTTTTTAAGATATAGATAATCGATCATAAAATTGACTTTCTTTCGAAATTTACTGTTATACTTCTATGAGAAAAAAAATCTTCTGCATTTATCATGGAAAATAATTTTAATAAGTTATTTGTGCTGCTTAAATTTGTATAAGAAAATATTAAAGAAAGTTTTGTGATGGATACAACATGCTTGTTTAAATTCCGTTTTAACATTTAGAAAAATCATAATCGCTAAATTAAGTCTTGTTTTCTTAATTTTTCTTTCATTTCGTTTTAAAGCTGTAATACATAAAAAATACATTAAATTCATTTTTTGCATTTTATGACTTAACTAGTATGTTGTGGCCACCACAAGACTTTCTTCTATATTTTACTATATAAATTCACTCAGTAACAATATTAAAAAAAAAAAAAAAAAGATTTTTTTTTTCTAAGGTTTTTTTTGTTAAAAGTAAAAAAAAATCCATAACTTTGTTTTAAATTATCACAGATTTATAGTTCAACCATTCGTTTTAAAGGTATTGGCGAGACCTTTCGAAAGATACCCATCTTTAAATTTTACCCCCCCCCCCTATCCCCGGGGGGGGGGGAAGAGATGCCCCCACATGCACAAAATTTCTTTTCCTAGTTAACTACTACTACTATTATCAATAATTCATATTAATTTTACAATCACGAGTTTAAAATAACTCTCATTATGTACATTTATACGAAATTTTGCCTATACTGCCATGTTAAAAATTTAGAAAGAATGCGATCACAGCGCCACCTGTTGAGCGATTGATCCCCAAATCTAAAATCTAATCAGCACTAGTTTATGTCAGGGTGCAACTAAATACCAAGTTTGGTTAAATTTCCATTGGTTCGTGAGATACAGTGTCCACAAAAATCGTGATACACACAGACAGACAGACATTTTCTAAAAACTATCAATTCGTGTTCAGGACATCCTAAAACGTGTAAATCCATCAAAAAACGGAGGTCGAAAATTTTCACGAATCCAATGCTTTCTTTGTATTACATATAGAAGAAAGTAAAAATAAAATATTAAAAATTAAAATACAACCAATTTTCGGTAAACGAGAATTAATTTTACGATTGTAAATTTTCTAGTAAATGTCAAAACAGAATTTAAAAAATACATTAGACATTGAGTTATGGGCATAACAAATTTCTCTATTATCAGAACTCCATAACATGGGTTCAGAGTTAGACTGCCGGCCACACAGTTGGTGAAGCATTTTCTTAACTATTATATATAGTTAATTATGCATACTACATGCGTATAAGACAACCATATTGTAGTAAAAAACAATCATGCTTCATTAATAAGTTATGAATTATGCCCATAAATGATCACTGATAATGAAATTTCCATAGTGTTATCAAACAACTTACAAAACTATACTGATACATTATTTTTCCTTGACTAAATATGAAGCACATTCTATCTTATTATATTTATTAAAATTAAACTCAATTATGTGGTTTACGGGTATATTCAATTCAAAGATTCTCTTAGCATTATTTTTCAATAACTTTTATCTGATAAAATTAGCGATCACATTAAGTTATTGATGCATTCTTTCAGGTAAAAATAAAAATTTTTCTATAGAAAACTTAATATGTTATTTTATTTTATTTATTTATTTTGTTGTCCTTGAGGATAACAACATGATGATTTTAATGAGAAATGTCTTCACCAGTAATTATTTTATCTGAATCATTAGTTTTAGATTAGTCGAGCAACCTCTATTGTTTCTTAGCACTAGTAGCTCTATTGTTTCTATATTACGAGAAATCTGAACGTATAATTACTTATAAGATCAATACGCAAAAAAATTTCTATTGTAATAGGGGAAAAAAAAATCTGGTGTGGCGCTCGCACAAGTGTCTCATACCATTGTTGCCAAATTTAGGGCCTTTTTTTTATTCGATAATCCCCAATAATTTTCAGGAGTAATATTTGGAATACGCATAGTCTATTAATCTTCGAAGTAATAAGGCAATCGTTACAATTAAAAATTAGTGGTAGATATTGAATAAAAGTCCCTAAATTTGGCAATAGCATAAATTACAGAAAAAGGGGTAAGATGACAAGTAATGTATGAAGTTATAATAATAACAAGAGACTTGGGCGTTGGAATATTAAAACCCGAATAAACTACTACGCAGAAGCACAAAAAAAAAATATTTGAGATGCATACAGCTGTTTCGGTAGCCTTAAGCGTACCGTCTTCAGTGCATTCTTTTTGCACTGAAGACGGTACGCTTAAGGCTACCAAAACAGCTGTATGCATCTCAAATATTTTTCTTTGGCGCTTATGAAGTAGTAGTTTATTCGGGTTTTAAAATGTATGAAGTTACTTTAAAAACAATTAAAAATAATTTAAAAAATAGTTTTTTTTTTCCTAATTATTATTATTTATTAAAAAAAAAAAAATCTTTGTGAGAGATGGGATATTGCCCCCCCCCTTCCCTCCCTCAACCTTCTATTTGAATATAGTACGTACATTTATAAATAATTTAAGTTTGTTACTAAATTTAAAAGTTTATTACAAATTATTCAGACGTCTTTCACCAGCGTTACTGATCAAAACGTACCAATCTTTCTCAAAATTTTCAAGCAGTAGACTTCATTTGATCTTTAAAATACCGAATTCCAATTTTCTGTAATGATTTGTTTTTATGCTATGCTGCTGATAAGAGACACACACACAGATCAACCGATAAAAACTTGAATTTTGTATGGAGGGGAACTCAAAACGAGTAACTATTATAACAAAGAAAAGAAAAATCAGCGTTAAAAATTGGACTTTAAACAATATTGTAAAAATGTAATTATCATCCCTAAGCAGTTCTCCTGACTTGGTAAGATATTGTAAAAGTGAATGAACTGCCCCTTTATTTCGAATTTGACTGTAAATCTACTTTCACCGCAACAGCCCAATTGAGGCAGAAAAGAGAATCCCTTGCAACTGAAGGTGTACTGAGTACTCGATATGTACTCGGCACTCGGCGTAATCTAGCAGTACCGAGTAGCTGTAAGAATTTAATTATTTTTATGAACTGTCGAAGATAAATGTATTAACATCAAAAGTTTATTAATAATTAAACTTAAAAATTATGAAAATATAAATATAGAGTCACTATAATTAAACTTTTGCTATAAATAACTTTCTGCGGTTAAAACGGGTAAGTAGAAGGTTAGCACCAAGCTTTGGTTATAGAAGATTCATGAGATGCACTTCTCCATTTAGTTATAAGGGATGTTTATAGCAGAAATTTAATTTTAACCATTCTTTATGTATGTGATGTTACGCAATAATTTATAAAAACTTAGTACATAAAATATTTTAGAAAATAATCTTTATGTAAAAATTAACAAAAATTTTAGTTATACATTTGTTCAAATGAAAGTAAGCCAAATTTAAAACTATAAGAAAAGATTGGTTTTGAATTAAAATAATAATAATAATAATAATTGTAAAAAGAATAAATAAATAAAATACATTAAAATGTTATTAAATATATTTTAATAACCAACTTTTTTTTTTTCCATATTACAGTTCAAAACCAATCTTTTTGCATTTCTAGGACCTGAAGATTAATGAAGCCTATCATGTTTGAAATGTTAAGATGTTTGTTTTAGTATTATCATTTCATATCTAAATTTCATGCATCTTAAATTAAGTTTCAGTGTATAGAACTTCACAGAACTTTTATATTCTCTAAAAATTATCTGAAGATGATAATTTCTCATCTTAAAAATATTTTAAGAGTAAAGTTATCAATTACTGTGACTTAAATAATCTACTGAGCTGGAAGTATCAAATATAGCAACGAACCTAATCGTGCATATACACACACAGCTTACTTACAAAAGTTCTGAAACACTTCAGGAAAACAAGCTAATTGTCATATAACCAAGTTTTGTGTTCAAAATGCTCTCTCTCTCTCATATACAGTTGAACCTCGAAATTCCGGACATTTTTCCGATTTTAGTTTTATTTTTAAAATAAGATTTTGTTGTACCTTATTTCCACACTTCTCGTAGAATGCAATTTAAAATCCTTTTTACTGAACACTTAATACATAAAATATAGTCATAATTTTACATATTTTTATACTGCTTGATTATTTAATTAAAGAATTTATTTTTTAAGAACAGGTAAGTTAAAAACGGAATTAAAAAAAAAAAAAAAATCAACTCAAAAATTGTTTTCTGCAGTTTTATTTGAGTATTTTTTAATGAATAAATAGTTTATTAGCACTTATTTAGCAGGCATTATCAGTTGTCTATAAGATTTTAATTTAATGTGTTTATATTTTAAATATAAATCATTAATTATTTTAATTCTAAATTAAATGTATTGTATTTCTATTTTATAATTTAATTCATCAATTCGATCGTCGTTTATTTTCACTAGCATAAAAATTGCATTTGGTATGTAATTATAATATCATAAAAAATTAGTTTTTAATAAATCTCTAAAATCCGAAAAATTCCCAAATCCGGAATCTGCCGTCCCGCCGATTCCGGATATTCGAGGTTTAACTGTATATATTTTTTCTTTTCCAAAGATGTGAAGAATTCTTCCTACTGTACACCAATTATTCTTTCTTATAACTAACTACTCGATATTCGGTAAATGAAGTGATTCGGTACTCGGCTACTTGGAGTAGCACTAGTTGCAACTCAAATGAAAAACACGAAAAAGTAATTTAACAATAGACAAATAATAGTTTGATTAATTTTAAATCCAAAACTGTTGGTTCTAGTGATTTAACATTTAATACTAGTGTGTAAATCTAAATAAAGAAAAAGATTATTTTGTCATAATAAATTGTAACTACTTTAATTTTAAATTTAATTAAAATTTCAATATGTAGACTACGCTCAAAACTTATTTTGCGAATATTATTATATGGTTAATGCTATTCCAAATTTTTTTATTATTGCTGTAAATTTTATATGATGTCTTGCCGCATAATAGATAGAGGGGAAACTTTTTATTTAGAGTTTCGTGACATTCAAATTAAATCAAATTTCATATCTGACAAATGAAAACATTAGCTATTCTGTCACTAACATGTTATAAGTATAGTTATAATACTGCATTTTATGATTAAAAAATATTTGTAAACATTTGTGTTCTATTTTGCATTTTTAAGAAACTAACATTCAAATTATGTTACTATTTATAATAGATAAGGAAATGAAGTGAAATTTTTGTGTGAAACGAAAAAGGAAATTAAATTTTTTTATTAAAATCAGGCTTTTTGAAAATTTTATGAAAAATTAATAATGAAATGCATTTATTTAACATTTTATGTACATTTAGCATTTTTTTTTTTGCCATACATATTACACAAAAATAAAGGTTTTTAGAAATAATTTGTTGGGAAAAAAAAAAAAAAAAAGGGAAAAGAAATAAAAAATAAAATAAAAAGAAATTTAAAAGAAATTATTTGGTACCACGAGTCTGTAAATTAAACTTTATAATAATTACTATTTTGTGTGTTTATGTGTGTAAACATTTGTCATCTTCATTGTCAAATAATTTAAAGAGCATATTTTTAAGCATAAAAAAGACGTAGCCTTTAATTAGAAACAATGTTTTACACAAAATCCATAAGTTATTATGCATTTAATAGCGTTGTTTAACTAATTATTATACATAGCCGAAAAGTAATAAAAACTTTTGCGTATCTAAAAACATCCTCTGTAATTAATTCTTCAAATTAGAGGACACGGGGAGAAAAGGAAAAAAAAAAAAACTACATATTTGTAGAGTACTTACTTATCCGAACATTTTGCCGTCATTAACCTTTTATTCTTACATCTATGTATATCATTTTATCGAGATTGGAGCAATAAAAAAAAGGCGAATAACAAAAGAGAGCATTTAGAGAAAACAAAAACCAAAATAAAACGGCCTCATGTCCTTATCCCCTTCCATCTCTCTCCCTGATTGGGCAGACTTCCTGTCACGTCATTCAGTCCGATCTCATGGTCAGGTAAGGATGGACAGAAATGATGATAGAAAACCCGTCGTTAGCGTGGAGGTAAGTCGCGTGTGCAAGCCCTAAACGAGTCCCCGCCCTCGACAGCGAACGTGAAGATTTCTGATCGTTTCGAGGCAGCGAGAGACTGCAGATTGAGCCGATGAGTTAGTGTATCGGAGAGATTTTAGAGGAAAAGAGAGATTGTTCTCTATCAGCTAGTTTCGTGGTGATGTGCAAATTTGTGCGTGGAATTTTTTCGTGTGTTGAAAGTTATTTTTATCGATAAGTTAATCAACTTTTGATAATAATATGCAAGGTAAGTTTGTCTTTTAATTAATATTTAATTTATTAGTTTTGAAAATTTTTAAAAGAGTATCAATAATTTCTAATAAACAATCGCAAATTAGTAGGTTAGGTAAACATAATTTTTTAAGGAACTTGGAAATGACAAACAGGTTATTTAATAATTT